>OZ018312.1:15633290-15874115 GCA_963969455.1 Arge pagana | reverse complement strand
AGAGAGAGAGAGAGAGAGAGAGAGAGAGAGAGAGAGAGAGAGAGAGAGAGAGAGATATAGAGACGCGCGCTCTCCGTTGCCCGCTGCTTACCCCCCGCTAACCGCATGCCGTCGGCGATGATTCACTCGCGGATTCACGCGAGGGAACGGCCGATTAGGCCCCGTTATACCTCTTCTCCCCCCTCCCCCTCCCCCCACCTTACTCTCTCCATCTCTCTCTCTACTGCTCGCAGAATGTTACCTCCGTTCCCCCGACGAATCAACAGCTGATTTCGCGCGTAACTCTGTTCTTCACCGAGCGCCTGATATCAGTATGAACCGCGACTCGGAGGTGGCAAGTGTATCGAGCGATACGACGGAGTCGAGTTTTTTTATCCGCGTCGCGATCCAAATACGTCGTGAAATTAAATGACTGGAATCGTCGAAAAATCACTGAAGTACGTGTAACGTTCAAACGAAATATTCGTTCGGATGAATCGAAAAAATAAAATGAAAAATTAGCCGAGTGAAGCGAATTTTGGGAGAAAAAGCCGTTGTTCGTCGATCAAGCTGTTCGATATGAATCGTGGAACCAATAAATTTGGGAATAGGTTTAAAAACAAGTTTTTGTTTGATTCCGACGAGGAAACATACGCGTTGTAGAGGATTGTAATGAAACGTGGCGAGAAGGATGAATCGAACATCGCGTTCGCGACCAACGGGAAATGATTTTTTTTCGTCCCAATAATTCGCAAACTCGAAACTTTTTTCGACTTTCCATTAATAAGTGAATTTTTCGTCGTCGGCAAATAATATTTACACCGTCTTATCGGCAGCTCTTGAAATTATACTGTCTCATATCTGCGCCGCGTTGAGATAAACGTATCGCCGTGCCAACGCGAAAGGCGAGAAATAATGACGCGTATCAATTGAATATATCGGATGAAAAAAAATTCAAATTCTAAGCCGTAAACATATCGCTCACAGCAGTCGGTGATGATAAATAAGAAAATGTATTCGACGAAGAATTCAACGAACTCTGAGATCACGAGACGCGAGATTTTCGAGAAACAGATAAATAGTTGGATCGAATGTTTATTCGAAATGTTATGCAAACGATACGGTGCGGTGATCGTGAATTATTATCATTTTGTTGTTGTTGTTGTTGTTGTTGTTGTATGAAGAGTCACGCGACGAATTATTAGCCCGAAACGAGAATTAAAAATCATCGACGAAAACCTCGTGCGCAATGTCTTTCAGCCTTGAACACGTGATAACGAGATTTTATGCCAGCTGCACGAATCCAATTATCGACGTGGCGTGATTTATTTTTTCCCTTCGAAATTAATTCCGAAAGTGACGTTCGATAATTAAGCGATTGTCGATCGTATATAGCCACGTGTTCTCGGAAATTACGTGTGCCCATGTGACGAGACGCCGAAGAGCAGACGCATCTCGCGCGTGACTTCCGTCCGGAAGCGGACGAACTTCCTTTCATCGAGACGCGAACGGGACTTTGAACGAAAAGAAATTGAAATTGAAACAAAAAAACGCGGAAAAAATGATCGACGATCGTCGATAAAACGACAACAATGTGGCGATAAGCCAGCCGCCGAATCATCCAATCGAAATTTATCGAAATTCTTGATACATTTATCGACGGAAATTCGTCGGAATTCGATCGGAAATTCTTGGACAATCGGTCATAAAGATTTTCTTGAATCGCGAGCAACGATTCGAATGACTTACGTTTAAATTCTTATCTCGACTCGCTTTCGGAATTTTCAAATTATCAACGCATTCTCGGAACGCGCTAAACGCGGCGGAAGTTTTATCTGCAGCCGCGCGCGGTTCGAAGGTCCGAATACATAAGAGGTATTAATAAACGGTACGGTCAAGAATCTGTATCAATGAAAAACGTGACAATTGATAAGTCCCCGTCAGTCTCCACCTTCGCGTTCATAGTTACGCAATCGTACACGAGTCGCATGACGCAACCCGTTACACTATCTTTCGGAAACACTCGTATGGCAAAATTTTCAGCCACCTATTCGAAAAAGTTGACAACGAGCAAAAAATATATTGTATTTTTCCCGACGCCGAGCGTTAATTCACCGATTTTATTTGCTCGCGAAGTAAGACGCGATGCTGAATTTCCAAATTTATTGCTCGAACGCTGCCCAGCAGTTTTTTCATCCTCCGAACATCTTGCACAGATTTTTCGTAGACGATCTTTAAATAACTCTACCAGAGTTCTCTCTCTTTTCTACATTTAATTATCTATTTTTTTTTTTTTTTGTTCATTCGGAAAGCAATTTTTCCACAACGATTCTTGCGGGAAATTTTTTTCACAACGATCTCGAGCTTTTGAACATTTTTTCCACGCTTCTTTCACCTGCTTGCGAACATGTATTTAAGTATATTTTATTTGTACCAGAGCGAACGATTTTACTTCTCGAACATCTACATTTCTTTCTCGGAATCACTCCGTACTCAAGGAGACTAGTCTCGATAAGTTATTCTTATCACTGATTATAAGACAATTTTCAACCTTGGCAAGTTGACTTAGCTCGCATTCGGCGTCGCGCCAACATCGTCGGGCACTTCAGTGATAGCGCGCTTGTTCCGCGTTCCGTGCGGTATTCTAGAAATACACCAAAAAAATGGATATGAAATGATGGTTTTTTTTTTGTAAATAATCGAATAAAACGACGAGAAAATCGTGATCGAAAGTCGGAAAAAGATAAATATCGCGAAAATGGTTGATCCATGATTTACGTAATATTTCTTTATTTTGTACGATCGACAGAAAGAAGGATGAGGTGAGGTGATCGTCAGTGATTTTGGAAGGACGAACTGAAAGGCTGAAATTATTTTTTATCTGAAAAAGTGAATATACATTGGTTAATTATAAAAATGAGCGTCGACCGAGGACTCAACAGGCTGCACGTGACGGGTGTGCCCTACCCGTATCGCAGCAATCTGTACAAAGGCAGAGGAGCTTTCCTCAAATCGGTAAGTTGGATTTCGAGGGCCATTCGTGTCGTCGAGGGTAGATCAATTTTCTGATAAAACGAACACTCTTCGATCGAATTGCAATCAATTCGAAGACTGGGTTAAACACGTTTATTATCAACAAATTGATTTCGGTGTTTTAATTATTTTTTTATCGCTCGTAGAGTTGGCGTATTGTTGATCCGGAGTATTGGCGACAAAGTTTACGAAAACTCACGGTTGATAAACATTTTCGATTCTAAGAGTACAATAAATCAATGGAGACTTTTGTTTTGTCTTATCAGAGAAACATTCTTGTCTTATCGTCGTATCATAGCCCGTTCGGGAATAAACTATGGTTGAATATTTATCTATCTAAACACACGAGTTTCGAGATTTCTCGAAATTTGGTTTGGCAATCGCGTTAGAAGACTCGCGATAGTTTGCGATACCAATTTTGCGATACCGCGGTGTAATTGTTCTCGAGGAGGGGGGGATGCCCGAGAGTTTGGAGCGATTCTTATCGCGGTGTAGAAACGTTTCGCGAGCCGGGCATTCGTCGGAGACGAAGAAATTCGATGAGTAGAAACTAGGGTTCGTTAAAAATAGCTCGGAATTTGATTACGGGAGATCGGCGAGGCCGAAAAACATCGTGTCCGGTATTACCTACGTGCAGGAGCGCAGGGAGACCGGGAAAAATAGGCCAAAGCGGACCGCTCGAACCACGTGTAACTGATTGCGCGTGAACAAATAATCAGACACGTTCCTCGCGCGTCTGTCAGCCGGATATCGGTTTTTCCCCCGTATTTCTCGAAAACTATCGAACGCAGGGGAAAACACTTCGAATAAAGTAGACTCGTTTCGTCAAGCTTAACAACTTTCGTTTCGACCATTTTCATCGAAAACCTCGCGCAACCGAGTTAATTGGTCGAGCAATCTGGCGATGGTTTTTTTCCCTTCAGCCTAAGCGGAAAGTAGAAAGGGAATACCTGGCTAAAAATGCTACAAAAATAATTCTCTCCGCCTACGAAGTCGACGAGCGTGAAAAGTATAATAACGGGTACCGCGCAATGTCAACAGTTTCATAAATTTCTACGCGTAGCATCGTTACGTCACAGAGATTCGTCGTAGAGCCTTCGATCGGTGTAACACGCGTCTCGCGTGTTTCCTCTCCGCCGTTCATTCATAACTTATCGATCAACCGAAACCAATTTGCCGCCGCAGATGTACCTCCCATTAAATCACGCTTGTTTATTTATCCGATTTACTTAACCATTCCTCAAATATTACCAGAGACTTTCTTCTACAAATATACCACGCGAATGTATTTGCTCGACCAAACTATCGCGAGCTTACATTTTCCGGCTGAAAGGACACCGCGGTATCTACGCGCGCGCGCGTACGATCGCGATAACCGATGCATCGTGTGACGAACCTCGGACTCGTTTCATCAACGTCACATCGCGATACGTAACATAACAAACCTCGGAGCATAATAAATCCTCTCTCTGCCACTTCGTTGTCCGATTCTCCCGGCACCCACCACACGTCATCGTTCGCGCGATGATCTCTGCGAATACATCGTGCCGCTGGTCGTCGATTGAAAGCTCGAGCGAACTCATCGTCGCGTGTATACCTAATAATACTAGGATGTTTGTTACGTAACGAAACGTCATTCGCACTTTTTAAACGATACGTCATACATCGCGTTAAATAAGACGTGACATCATAACGAACCCGATGATTTTGACCAATTATCAAACGTTGTGTCGTGCGCTGTCGACCCATCGGATCGACGTTACATCATCGTCCATCCAACACCCGGTATTTTGTTTACCTACACTTTTTCTACGTCTTACTCATCTCTTTCACTCATCCACTCATTCCCTCCTATCGATACTTTTCCGTTCTTACTCACTCGTCTCTCTCCTTTCGCTCCTGCTTCTCCTGCCTTTTGTGTCTTTTTTCTCTTCCACCTCTCATTTTCTTACTCACCCACGTGTTTGTCATTTTTTTCCATTCATTTCTCGTTTTCCTGTTCGTTCGTCTCGTTCCTACGATCGTCTCCTTTCTTCGTTGCCACTTCTGCGAAGCAGTTTATTTTATTACGGTGACCAGTTATTGTTATTCATCCTCACTTTCAGAAACGTACGAACTTCTTTCGTCCTCTCGTGTCTTTTTTCTCCGGGGTTCTCGTCTCGCTCCTGCGATCACCCGTCCGAAGGCTGAGTTACGAGATTTCATTCGCGTGTTCGCACATCCTGCGATCGATTTTCCTTTACAACGTCGAGGAAACGATATCGTTTGCTACATTCGCGGAAAAACGATTCGGTAATGGGAAAAACGATACGTTTCTTGATAAATATTGCGATCTTTCGTAGTCTCTTCGTGCATGCAGCTCCGATAAGACGAATGATTCACGATGTCGTGGGAATCTATCGAACGAGGTTGGTGTCTGTTTTGTTGCGGTTGCTAGATTTCCCTTGCGCGTTGCCACTGCCGAGGCTAAACACGTGGCTCGGTTTTCTTCGTCATTCTCATTTGAAATTTTAATAATGTTGCATCGATCTTTTTCGTAATTCGCTTTCGACATTTTTTTCGTCATTTTTTTTCTCTACAGACGTCGCGCGACACGCTCGGCTAGTTCTATTTACGATTCTACTCTCGTATACGAACGACCGAACGACCCTCGGGGGCGTCGTACATCAGAGAACTATGCCAGTTATGTCTACGTTGAATCGCGACCGCCGACAAATTTAGACACGTTACGCAATTCTTTCCGCGAATTGTTCGACTTTAATGTTTTGCTGGTAACCCGTGACGTCGTACGCGTCCGTAATGGGACACTTACATCGCTGAGAACCACGTGGACAGCCGGTCACACCACGTGGCAACGATATCCCCGCGACTGCAACGCGGTTACGCAACTTTCGTGCGCCCAGTGACAAACGATGATCGCAGATGATCGCTTTACATATTTTCTTCGGGCGAAAATGATCACGTAATTAAACGACGTTGTTCCACCATTTTTCACACGCATTCCGACCTCCTTTCGAAATTCTTGGAGTTTATTAAAACCGTTGGAAACGTCTGTACGACCGTGTGAATATTGCTCTTTGAATTTCCGCTCGTGAAAGAATTTCTAATTCCGAATGATCTAATATAAGCGTAAGCCGCTTTCGCTTCTGCTATATCCTTTCGTATTTCGGATTACCGAAAAGTGCGACGTACTTCAATGCAAAAAGTTGCTTATTATTACTATTATTGTTGTTGTTGCTATTATTATTATTATTTTGGGGTAGAAAAATTGTATTTACGACACGCGTTATGGATGAAGCGTCATTCGAGGCGCGTTAATAAAAACGTTGAGAAAATTATCGTAATTCCAGTCTTCGCGTCGGTTGTCCTATTCGAGTTTGAAAATATATGCTCGACGGTCGCCAGTTAACATTCCAACCATTGTTTTCACTTTTGGTATCCCTTGGATTGACGTACGCTTTTCTTCGTCGTATTTTTCTCCATTTTTAAGCTGAACGACTGGTTATTAATCATGGAATATGATGCCTCGTATTTTTTTCTCGTTCAAGTCGACCATATTACGGTGGAATTTTTTTTCGAGAGTCGAAAAATATTCGTTAACGATCTACGAGGTTTTTTTATTTTCGAATTTGAGAATACGTTTTTACTTCGTCTATATATATGATATTTTTCCTGTGTAATGCGTGATATTTAACGCCACAATATTCCTTGCGAGAGCGGTTTATAGTAAACACTTTGAAACTGGAATCCTTTGAAACGCTAGTCACCTAATTGCTCAATTAATGGATCGTTTATTGCGACAGGAACGTCACTAATAGACGTAGTAAATCAATGCGAAGACAGGAGCAAATCATTGCAGCTCAACATGCAAGGTATTCCCCGAGTCTCGCGTCGAAGCGTTGAGTCGGGTATTGTTAAAAAAAAGACCGTTGTAAATTAATCTCGCTTATCTTTTTGTTCCGTTTGCCTTGTCAGAAGATATTAATGCTTTGTGTATGAATTTCCGTGCATCGGGTTGTCTCATAGTTTACGCATAGTATCGACGATGCACGAGATTTCGATATCTCTTGTCGAACGAAACGTGTAAACTTCAAAAAAGGAACGCCAACGCGTCTGCTCGGGGATTCGTTGGTAGAAGACGATCTCGGTAGTTCGCGCGGTCGCCGCACTCGCCTCGCGGCGCTAGCCGCGCGCTCGCGACCAGTCGGACACATCGAGTGTCTGTTGCTACTTTGCCCACGAGTCGCGCCACAGTGACGGCACGCGTTCTTTGTGTGTTGTGCCGGTTCCGTGATCGTTCGCCAATAATACTACCGACGAAAGAATCGCCGATGTTTTTTGAGAATTGGGTTAAATTAGCGTATTCATTCGAAGTGTCCGTGAACGAGTGTAACAATCGAAAAGCGAATAGCGTGAATACATCGGAAATAACGTACATACATACGAAGAGTTACGTAAAATGTTACAGAATCTCGCGCGTGTTTGTCTGTTTTTCTTTTCGTTCCTTTCCTACGCACGCGAAACGATCTGTATAGCTTCGCTTTTATGTAACGACGAACCGAACTAAGAGAAACGAGCACGACAAACATTTTCCTCCCCAACAATCCAGCTACGATTGAGATGCGTTTCGCGGACACGGACACGTCGTAACCTGTTTCAAACTCGTGTAATCTCATTTCCTATCGGAACGGACGCTTAATCCGAGGCATTTAAATGCGAATTGACGTAAGTTTTCTACATATTATATAAACACGTTGAACCGGAATACCTTTTCTCGACGTTCGCTTGTCACCCTTCTCCATTACCGTCATTATCACCGTCCGTTTGTTTCCCGACGTTTCAATCGCGTACTTAGCACGTGTCGGAAATTCTACGCGCCTCGTCACAGCGACCCGAGATTGATTTTTTTTTCTACGTACAAACTACAAATCTATCCTTCGTTTCACCAGTCTCGATTTCTCCTCGATTCACTAGTTCAAATTCCCACGATTCCATAAAGAAGCAAATTCCAAGCGTCACGAATTTTTTTTCTCCACGCTACACGCTACGCAGACGAGTCACCTTTGATGCCGCATCGAGTATCAAGTGTCATCATCGACATTGCCTCGAATAATAATTACGAACCGTTGGATCTATCGGATCAGGATTATTAACGGAATTTTTGACCGCAAGAAAATTACCGTTGAAAACTTCTTTCGATTAGACACGTTTCTTGCAAATAACGTTCGTTTCTCGTTACGTTTGATCGAATCATTTTTTTCAATGCCCCTGTCCGCCTCTTTACCTTTCACCAGGCTCGTTTCATTCATGCGCTAATAAATTACGTGGGTGTACGATATACCAGTTTATAATTGGAGACCATAACGTATCGACAAACGAGACTCAACTGTAACTCAATATGACGCAAACGACTTACATGCATAAGCACGTACAAGACAACTCATCTAATGCGATTGAACGAAATGCGACAAAAACAAGTGTGGATTATCTACACATTCTTTGAATACTCGGAATACAGGTGGGCGATTAACAAGTTCCAGAACGTACGAATGTTTGGTAACAATCGGAATAATTGCGTCATTATTACAAATCCGTGGAAATATTTGCAATCATTGAAGAGTTTACCTTACCTGCACGCGATTGATTCATGTTCGTCGCGTCGTTTCGTGACCCGTACGAAACGTACGGAACGTATAGACGTATTAATTCCATTCTAACGTTTGTTTCATTTTTCTCCGTTACAGATGTCAGAGTTCCCAGTGGAGGGTGGAGAAAATGGAGACATACACACCGCCATGGAGAACTTTCAAAAAAAGAGCAATCTCATCTCGGGACGAACGGGTCATCACACCCACGTCCTGCATTCTCATCATCCACAAGTCACGACATCGTCGCAGGTAAAAACGCACTTTTCTTGCAACAGTATGCAAGCTGGTCGCGAAATACCGCTACGTTGTAGCTGATTTGAAAGTTGAAAAAAATATAATATTCCGAACACTCCTGCCGAACGAATGCCATTGATTAGCGTCACGTTTGAAAAACCTTGACGCACGTAGAGCTAGGGTTCGGGCGGAAGTTCGAGGAACGAGGTGCTATTGCGAGAGAAATAAATACGCGTGGGTCGATAACATGGGCTGGAGAGAGGTGTATATGCTCTTTGCAGGAAAAATCCTTGCTGGATGTGATAATTTACGTGACGTCTTTTCCAGCAATTCAATTTTCCGCGATCAGCGAGTAGTCGGCAATACCATATTGTTGGAATCTACACAATTTTTTCCTTGTCCATCAACTTGCAAGATCTTCATCCGAAAAAACGCAACAAACGTGATTTGATAAAAGGAAGGGAAAAAAACTATTCTTCATTATCGTTTTCAACGTTGAGAGTCGTGTGCGGAGTATTCGAATCGGCCAACAGCAGTTTTAATGTTTAATCATGCGCAGAATACCTTGCCGATGCGCAGTCTATTGTTCGCTCTTGCCAGAGCATCGCGACTATTTTTCTCAAAGTACGCACACGTGATTCGCTGACAGTTCAATCGTGACAGCTGTTTGTCCGCCGTGAAACTTCGTGGGTCTCTTTTTTTTCATAATTTTCCTCGTCACATCTCCGTGATATGTACACCGAGAATTCTTGGCCTTGAGACAAGTTGTTCGCGGTAGCAAAGCCAAAATAAGAGGCAACTCCGCGACGCCCACATATCCATCTCCGAATGTTAACTTTCTGAGAATCACATAGACGACGATACGGGGTTGCAACGTTGTGGCGCCTACGGTCAGCCGGTGTTTCGTCCACGTGGCGTTCCAAGTGACAGAGCATCCAGAAATAAACAATCGTCAGTTTCTGAATTCCTGAAATTTAAATCCCTCGCACCCTACTGGTCTTACGTATTCTCGCGACACTCGCCCGGCGCCAAGTATGAATTGCATAATTATTTTAAGATCACGCGAATCAAATACCCTCGTTCGCGTGAAATTCGTCATAATCGTTTCGACGCGAAGTTCCGTTTTCATATTTCTCATTCGACGTTTTTCATTCTACTCGAACAAAACCAAACTAATTAATTCGCGTTGCGCAACAAACCGATGGATCTACGGCGCAGACGGCGAGAAGCGTGCTGCCATCGTTCTTCTACGTCTGGCGTCTGATTTTGTAAGAATCGAAGTAACGCGTCGAAGTTTGAATCACGTTTTTACCTCTGCTACGCCATTCTATTATCTTTCATATCGCATACCTATCCCATTCTATTTACATGTAACCTCTGTCACTGACTTGCAATACGTTCAGCTGATTCGTTAATGCTCTTCGAAAGACCGCAGTTATTGGCTATTTTCCAACACGCTACGTGGAACCAATACTTCTATGATGTATATAACTATTCATACATATATTTATACACCTTCGCAGAAAATATATATGTTTGTACGTATATAAGAACGTTTCGAGTATCTGTCTCTCTGTGTGACGTTAGTCAAGGAATGAGTCATCCTGGGCCAAGTTTTAATAGAATTCCAACTCTTCTCTCCGAGCACAGATGCTGACGAACCAGAGTCAAACGAGCAGTACCTCGAGTAGAGTAGCCCAACAAACCTCGCAGAGGATTCTCACTTCCTCCTCGTCGAGGGAGATGAATGCTAGCAACGTGAAAGTGAAAGACGGACTGACCGAATTGAAACGTGGTATCACGGAAATGAAAAACATGTCTTCAAACTTTTCGCAACGGTTGAGAAGTAGCATGGAGAACCTGGTGGAGAGGTAAGCATTCGTTTCCATCATTCAACCTGTCTGGTTCGTTTGATTCGCGATGTTTGTTCGAACTCTGCCATGCTTATTCATTTTTCATCCCTGTTTTGTTCTCGTAGAGATGGAAATGGCACCGAAGAAAATCGTCCCGAGCCACTAATTACGTTTCCCGACGCGGACACGCCACCACCGGTTACGGGTACTGTCACCTTGACAGGCGGTTCACCGACTCAACTTAACTCGCTGAATTCCTTGAGCAATCTTCACAACATTAACACATCCATGAGCATGTCGAGCATGCCAACCATGACGAGTATGTCGAATATTCCGGCTGGTCCCGAAACGATGAAATTCGAACAGAAGAAAATGACGAGCGCTTCGAAAACGAAGGTACGAATATGTCTCTGTGACCGAACCGTCGCAGTAGAGAGATACGTTTGGCATCTCGTATTTGCACTAACATTACGTCAAGTATGTAGTGTAATGTATCCGATGTGACGACGTGTGGCGAGAAGAAAAATAGCAGACGACGGAGTGTTGCAACGCTACACTTGACCCTCGCGACGAACATTCAACTGCCAAAAATATAATCATCGACGTTTTCTTAGTTGTTAACGAGTAAGCCGTATCGTATGACAGAACCTTGGTACTTCTTTGCTTCTCTCTAGTCTCTGTCATCTCTCTCTTTTGCCTTGATCAACCAAGTACACGCGACGTCGTCTCGTCACGACTGTATCATGTGGAGCTCGAAACCTCGAAACATTATCGATCTAACGAACTTTTCAGCAATTTAAACAAAAAAAAATTGAAATAGTTTTTCGTCTTGATTGAAATTACCTGTACATTTTCAACGAGCCTGACATTCTTCTTCGCGATTACAGGTCGTTACCGATGGTTACAGCGCGGAAAAAGCTACAGCGAATAGCGCTGAGATGAGGGCGCTTCAAGCCGGTGATGTCTCGTACAAAGAGGAAAGCGCTGCGACAGCAGCAAGGGCACGCGTCGAGCTTGACGGCGTTTCTGCGGAGAAAAGCGTTGCCTTGGCAAGCGTAAGTACATCTACGATCATTCGAAATCGAAAATACACATTTTTCGCGGAACATCAACCCGTAGAGAGGTTGAAAAATACTGACGGAAAACATATTGTTTCTGATTTGCGTCAAAAGATATTTGCTTATTGAACGCGAAGAAACTTCTGTTTTGGAAGACTTGAAATTTCACTTTTACACGTTGAAATCGATAAACCAAGCTAGTATCCGTATATTTGTATAGGATGTGTATTTTCATACGTATGTTTCACACGGTTTGACCTCACCGGGTTACCAGAGTTTCCGAGTAACGACCAGTGGAAACTTATCGATGAAAGTATTTTTACAATATCTGGAAAATGCTGTTGCGCAGAATTGCGAGGTGACGACATCGTACGATTTTTGGAAAACGAATCATTGCTTCGATTTTCTTGATACCTCGTGAATCACGATACATTTAGGTACCTCGTTAAGTTATCCTCTTTTTCTTCTGATTGTCAAACAAACTTCTCAGTCTCGTGATGTTGAAAGTTTGCCAAAGAAGAGACTCGCAATACTCGCGGAAAGTACTATCACTTTTGTAGTAGGTCGCTCTCCGCCTTTGTTTAGACTCGTCATTTCTCGCGTTATTCTCATTTCTTGCGTTCTTCCGCTATGTACAGAAATATTTAACATCGCTCGTTAGTCGAGTCACACAGATGTTACGAAAAACAACTCGTCACTCCTCATTTTTCCAAATTCGAGGCAGTCGTCGGTCATATAGAAAAGAATTCTACAGGTTTTTTGAGATTTATTTTACAATCGGTGTTTTTTTCTACGCTATGAAATTTGACGTGAATAATAACGTGGCTACATCTAGTATTGATCTTGCCGACGTTTTCGGTGGGCTGAATAAATCAAATAAATGGAAGTTACGTGAAAGCTCTCACACGCTCCTCGGAATATGTCGGGCAAGGTCATCGCGTTTATAGTAGTTGACCAACCCTCGATTGGCGAGCCTTTTTACCCTCTAATCCTGGATAACCAAGGCTAACCTACCGCGCAGACGGCAAGGATTTATTAGCGCCCCGTGGGGTTTCACCATTCTCGTTATTAGCGTGTCACGCGAACTGATTGTCGAAACGATACGATACGTCGAGTTGCTGCCACGATTCAAAAATGCAGATTCTTGGCAAAAATGTTCAAACTCGACAATCGCGTCGCCCTTAAAATTTAGTTTTTATCCAAAAAACATATTTTTCCCATCAACCGCATAACTACCCAGCATTTTTCACAACAACAGATAACTTAGGCTGTGGCAGTATTTAATGCAAAACTGTTTTATATCAATACAAGACGAAATGTAATTGGGAAATAATTTTCTGTCTGCCAATTTTTTTATCGATTGAATTATACAACTTACTGATGAGTCTTCATCAAAAGTACGTTATCAAAGTAGATAAAATTTAGACCTGCCATTTTTTTGCGCCGCTTTATTTAGTAGCATCTTCATTTTTAGGCGTACAATTTTGCTTTGGCGCATGTCGGAGGGTGGTGCTCATTTTCGGTGTAATTCTCGTTCAATAACCCGAGCGAAGCGCGCTTCTTTCGCCCCTCAATTTTATGAGCTCCTGTTATATATTAAAATTTAAATTCACCAATAATTTATTATCAAATTAACACAATAGACTATAATTACATTTCCTCTCAGCGATACAACGATAATAATTATTTCAGCCGAGGAACTTCCATAAAAATTTCACGATTCCGCTGACTTTGCAATTTGAATAATAACTCGCGACACATCTTATTGTTACCTTTTCGGAAATATTATTTATTCCGTCCAATTTTTAGTTATTCATATAGCTTGATACTTCGATATTTAATATCTCGTCGGCAAAATTTATGTTCAGTTTTTTCCTTCGTTTGCATCTGTAATACGTATATCGTCATTGCTATGCACAAATAATTTCCCACGCAACATTTTTCAACAATTATAAACTCGTTGTCTACGTTAAATCTCGAATCTTATCCTTTTATTATCTATCCAATTTTTAATATGTCAACTGGAACAAGGGCAGACATTTTTTTAACGTTTCACTGAGATTTTGCATTCATTGTTTCTGAAAAAAAAAACTTGTGATATTCGCGATTCATTGTATTTGATATTTGCCATACGAATGACTATACTTATTGTAGTCATCCCGAAATCGAGGGCAGTAGTGCGAGTCAACGGCGGGTCGAACCTTCATCTAGGGGAAAATTCTCGCATAGTGAGACGCGCCTCGTACCAGGCGGGCAGAACGTTCGTAGTAGGTAAATGTAGCATGACTCAGACGTCTTGTACCACGATTTCCACCCCGATCGATATCTCTATCGTTCACGAGTGTTGCCAGAGTTTTCGGTGGCGTTAGTGTGCCATGGGTCTGCGACTGGTACGGCTTACTCGGGGTTTCCTCCCGAATTTGCTATCTGGCGAGGTGAAATTTCGATATTTTTCCACTGCAAGTAACAACATGCACTCGACGTTCGGTCCGGACGAAAAATCGACGCAAGAAAATCGTGCTGATGCGAGGGTAGGTGCGTTAAACAAGCAACATTCGTGAGAATGACGTCTGCCTTTACTCGCATGCAACAATCTATCCAATTTATGTTTTTTCATTCTCGTATTGATCCTTTTCTTTGACGTATTTGCGGGCCTGAAAGCTTGAAAAAAACGCGTGTCCTCCATTTTTTAAATCGTTTTTCGAACAATCTGCTGCGTAGACTTCATTATACGATTCGTTATCGTAAATCAATGACGTTGCCGTGTTTAGTTTCTCGAATTTATGTCCTGTCGACGACGACTATAGCTCGGCTCGAATACTACTAGGTACCCAGTAAAAGGCTATTTCCGTTTTTTTTTTCAACCGACAAACCTACGCTTTGTCGTTAAACAGGTTTTTCCTGACGCAAAAACATTTCCTCCACGCGTGTCGATATTCTTCTGTAAATTCAAGCGAACGTCGTACGTCGCGAAAGCAAGAAAAATCGGACCTACTTCGAGAAGAGAATGCGAAGGGCGAGGAATAAATATTTACTCTGAAACGCGAATATTTTCAAATCACGGAAATAGAACGAATATGGGTTCGTTGCCAGTTACGCGAGAGGAACACTTCAAGGTCAAACGTCGCGTATTGGGAAAACTATCTTTTTTTTCCTAAAGCGACGCGAAATTGTGAAAGCACGGAAAGCAGTGCATTTTCAAATAGTTTGTACGATTTTCCCAACGTTCTTCTAGACTGCTAGCTGGTGGAAATTCCGTTCGGTCGATTGACGCCGGTGGTTTTACGTGACACCTGGTGGGTACGGGACACCCACGCTCGCGTGGTCCAACATTTGGCGGGAAACGAGGAGGCGCTTTGTTATTATTGGCTGACAGCCGACGCCACGTGATCTTTTCCTCCCTCTGTTTTCCTAGACTTCTTGCTTACGCGGAGGCGCGACAAAATTAAACGTGGTCCATGCCAATCGTGAGGTGTGCCGTAATACGAAGCTAGTCTCGTTCGTTCAGTGTTACGCGGAAAATCGATTGATTGGCGGTTACTTCGAAATCTGAACGTGTCTTTCTCTGCTCATTCGAATTTTCGGGATCGTTGAAAAATTGTTTTGGAAACGTTGCGAAAATTCTATTTCACTCGACGTTTATCCGCTAGTTTGCTCGTTGCAGCTGAACGACCAATTCCAGTACTCGCGCCCGGTCACTAAAAATAACTGGACAAATTTTCCTCCTACTAACGAGTGCTGAAAAAATATATATAGGTACGCGTGTATACATGCCTCTACGCGTACTCGGTTATTTATGAGCATTATGTTTGAAGAATGAGTCAGTTTTTCGTCTCACGTGACGGTTTTGTCTTCATCTGTCGGCTTTGGAAGTCGTGCAGCGTTCAGAGCTTAGCTAGAGCTTATCATGAGTGCTCCGTGGCCGGTTCGTCGCGGTGTTTTACGCCGACGAAGTTATCTCGAATCCTGTTTGGTAAGTCTGTAGAGGCCAGCGATTTGGAAATCGATTTTCCACTCCATGTGAAATTTTCCTACTTTCGTGACCATCGTCGAAACTGATCGAATCACTCCATTGATCGTCCAAATAGAGAGCATAACAAGTTCCCAAGAAAGAACATAACAAATATCTAATATATGAATTATTGACTCTCGATAATATTACTCGAAGAGATTGAGGTCGTTGGATTCTTAATTTCCTAATTATTCATTCTGTTTTTCATGACATGAATTTGTCTGCCACTACCTCTGATTATGGAAATTATGATTAAAAACATCTCGATAGAGTATCACATATGATGGGGAAAAACCCTCGATACAATTTCTTTCCTTGGTCTTTGAATACATTTAAATCAATTTGTGAAGTACTATTTCAAATATCCCACATGGTGTCACGAATGTTGTGATCTATGCCCCGATCAATTTTTGAACTAGGAAATCATTATGGGAACGAATGTCCTTCGACATAAATTCACCGAACCACTCGAAACGAGTCATTCGAGTCAGACCAAGATGATGAAGACTAACGCAAGCTACTCAGCGAAGTCAAATGACGCTTGTAAAATTGTCTTGATATTAATTTTTTAAATTTCTTTTTGCTTGGCTTTTATAATTTATTTTCTCCTTTGAACTCGTACGAGACATTTGTATGATACGTGATTTGTTTCTATTAAAATTAGTCGCGGTTCGTTTGAGAGGTAGCTGGCAGAGCTGGGATACGGATTCTGAGTTAATTCTTTTGGCAAGCTTTCGATAAATCAAACCGGGTGGTGTCGAATTGATGGGGATGTGACGTCGACGATTGGCAAAAAAACTCGTGACGGTTCCTGGTGGATATTTTGAGTTGGCTCGGCTAAACCTGCGAATCTATCTCGGTGATTCGACAAATAAAAACGACACGTTTGTTGAAAAGAGTATCGGTTGTTGGGTTGACGTTTGAAAAGGTATCAATTTTGGACCTGCATATCATCAATGAAGTTTGTTGCACAACATTGAGTGTTTATCAACAACATTTCTAGAAACTTCATTCTCAGAAAATTTTTAACTGGTTACACTCGTTGAAAAATCAGCATCCGCGCACTAGCTACTTTATAGCATTCTCAGCATCGCAACGTTGTTCGAACCCACGTTAGCTCGATACGTCTATTAAAGTTCCACTGTAGTCAACACAGCGAGAAGATTCGCGCCAGATCATTTGTCAAGTCGTTCTTGATCACACGACTATCACGTAACTTGTAACACGCATTCACAAGGTGAAATATAATTATATCGGTTCCAAAAATAAAATTTCCTACCAACGTTGAATGTTCACTATAAAGGTAGCGACTCTCTTGTCTCGCATAACGCCAAATTTTGGGAGAAAAATGATTGGTCACGACGTTGAAAAGTTCTGTAATAAGTGATATGTTGGAGCGAAAAGCGTCTCCGTGACCCTGACTTTCAGCAAGAACTATAACATCAGCTTTGAACCGAGGTTACCGTGAATCTAATTATTTGTCTGTAAGTTTGGCTGGTAAGCTGGCAACTGTCCAAATCAACTCAATCGCGAGCTTTCCACTGGTCGATACGTCGTTCAACTTGGAACACGTGGCGTCGAAAATATCGACAGGGATTAGATTAATATCGAATTTTTGTTTCATTGACGTGCGCAGGAACAGAGGAGCCTGAAGGCTGGTGATTTATCCCATCAAGAAAGCAATAACATTTCAGCATCAACCATGAAGGTTCAGAGTGACTCGTACAGCTCGGAAAAGGTAAGATTGATATTTGAAAAAGGTATGAAAATATAGTGTGACGCCTCGATATCCGCTTGGGATGTTACGTTTTATTTTTACATATCCCGTTCGAGAATCCTCCAGATATTTGGCTAACTTTCAAGAATTTCGAGTCCCACGTTGAGTTGTAAATTCGCTTCAATTGCGTTTTTAAGAGCTTTTCTCGGCATTCAAACACCTTGGTAACTCTGCGCGTCCCCCATTTGCGACGTCTCAACACTCCAGATGCACAGTAGCGACGATCTCAGTTTCAGTCGTACTCTCAAGACGTAAAGATCAACTCGTCGACATGTTGCGAAAGTGGAGTTTGGATTCTCGAATGGTAGTCGATAGGATGAAATTATTTTGCGAATTCTAACATCGTTGCCTCGAAGTACTCACAAATATTCGGACTCGACGCTTATTCTAATTTCGTTCCAATTTCCTTACAGAAAGCCATGGCGACTCAACAACAGAGGCAAACCGTGACGTCGACAGGAATTTTCAACCACGAGAAACATATGGCTGCCAGTTCCCAATCCAGCGTAACCATCGCTTCTAAAGGTGTCAGCTCCAAAGCTTCCATGATATCCGCAACGTCTGCCGTCAATCAACTCATGAATGGCATCAGACCGGCGGAGGATGAACTCCTCTCGCTACCCCTGGACGATCTTGATCTCCTGTGCGCGAATTCGAATCCTCAAGATGTAGATAAGGCAATTTCAAAATATTCCGGATTTCTGGACAGTTTGGTGCAGAGGTTAAAAGTGAACGATGGGAAGAATGCCAAAGCTACTCTTCTCTTGAACCGCGTGAGCGAAATTATCAGAAAAGCATGGGCAGTTCCCACATATGGACACGAACTTGGATACACACTGTGCAATATTCTTAGAAATCGAGGTGGTCTCGATCTCTTGATGTCGAATTGCATCGCGGGTGATAGCGACCTTCAGTTCTCTTCGGCAAGACTATTGGAACAGTGTTTGACCAACGACAACAGAGAACACGTAGTAGAACATGGTTTGGAAAAAGTAGTGAATGTCGCTTGCGTGTGCACTAAGAGCACGAATTCCGTTGACCACGCGAGAGTTGGCACAGGAATCTTGGAGCATCTTTTTAAGCACAGCGAAGGTACGTGCAGCGACGTAATCAGGCTTGGTGGTCTGGATTCGGTGCTGTTTGAGTGCAGAAAAAACGATATCGAGACGTTGAGACACTGCGCTGGTGCCTTGGCGAACCTGTCGTTGTACGGAGGAGCTGAAAATCAGGAAGCGATGATTAAAAGGAAGGTACCTATGTGGCTGTTTCCCTTAGCGTTCCACAACGACGACAACATCAAATATTACGCCTGTTTGGCCATCGCTGTTCTGGTAGCGAACAAAGAGATCGAGGCTGCAGTTTTGAATTCTGGTACGCTACACCTCGTAGAACCTTTCGTCACTTCGCACAATCCTTACGAATTTGCCAAGTCGAATTTGGCTCATGCTCACGGACAGAGTCAGAACTGGTTGCAGCGACTCGTGCCTGTACTGAGCTCGAAAAGAGAAGAGGCGAGAAACCTTGCCGCGTTCCATTTTTGCATGGAAGCAGGTATCAAAAAGCAGCAAGGTAAAACTGACATCTTCCGTCAGATCGGTGCGATCGAACCGTTGAAAAAAGTTGCCAGTTGTCCCAACGCTGTTGCTTCCAAGTTCGCCGTTCAGGCCTTGCGATTAATTGGCGAGGAAATTCCACACAAGCTCAGTCAACAGGTGCCTTTGTGGTCGACTGAAGATGTTCGCGAATGGGTGAAACAAATCGGGTTCTCAGAATATGCTCCGAACTTTGTCGAAAGCATCGTTGACGGAGACCTGTTGTTGAAGCTTACCGAAGAAAATCTAATAGCTGACATTGGAATGACAAACGGAATCAGACGCAGAAGATTCACGCGAGAGCTTCAAAATTTGAAGAAAATGGCAGACTACAGCAGCAAAGACAGAGGAAATTTGAACAGTTTTCTGCAAGGCATAGGTCAAGAATTTTCAATATACACGTATAGCATGATCGAGGCTGGCGTCGACAAAGATTCCATTCGAAATCTCACCGACGACCAACTAGTCGGTGAATGTCACATCAACAACAGCATTCACAGGCTAAGGATACTGGAAGCTATAAAAAATATGCCGCATAGTCCAGGCTTCAATTCGTCCGAAGACGAATCTATGGAGAAGTCGTTGGACGTGTTTGTCAGCTATAGAAGATCTAACGGTTCCCAGCTGGCTAGTTTACTCAAAGTTCACCTGCAGTTGAGAGGATTTTCCGTATTCATCGACGTAGAACGTCTAGAAGCCGGAAAGTTCGACAACAATCTGCTGCAAAGTATTAAACAAGCCAAGCATTTCTTACTGGTCCTTACTCCTAAAGCTTTGGAGCGATGTATACAGGACACGGAGTGCAAAGACTGGGTACACAGGGTAAGTTTTCTATTTTTCTGCGGTGGGCACCAATATATTTATAAATATCCTTCGGACGTGTTCTCATTGCGTTTGATTACGTCTTGCAGGAAATCGTAGCAGCTCTGCAATCTGGTTGCAACATCATTCCCATCATAGACAATTTCCAATGGCCAGAATCCGAGGAATTACCCGAGGACATGAGAGCAGTATGTCATTTCAATGCCGTGCGCTGGATACACGATTATCAAGATGCTTGCGTAGACAAACTCGAAAGGTACATTTCAAAGATATATTTTTTTTTAGGCTGAAAACGTGAGCGATTTTGATTTTACAACGTTCGATCGTTTAGGTTTATGCGAGGCGAGCTACCTATGAGGTCAGAAACCGGCGGGATCAACCGAGGCGGCATTACTTCCAAGGATGTCACCCAGCCAAATACACCGGGCAACACGAATATGAGACAACCAACTTACCAACGAATGCACAGCAACGAAAGCCGAGGCAGCGACAAAGATTCTACCACTGGGAGAGATTGACTAGATGGCCCCCCCACAGCAATACCAAACAGGTAAGAATAGCTTCGATTAATTTCACCAATTTCATCAATTAATCAAAATAATATTTGCAATAATAATTATTAGATGCATTCACTTAATCGATTACTATTAATGTGTACTACATTTATTAATGTACTAATCGCCTTACTAACTGTAGTTTTCTTTTCTTTCATGCAGCCCGGAATAGAAATTGCTAAGCGTGATTTCACGATTAGGTTGGTTGATTACATGCATTCTTTTCCTTTTAAACGTTTTGTGGTGGCGGTTTCTCAAATATTTCATCAAACTGTTCATCCCTCCGTTTCCAACTATCATTGTTGAAACAATATCGTTTCTCAATATCACACGACCTCATTCCGGTTTTTAAACGCCTCGAAAGTTTTTTCTTCATATTATTATACAAACTGTCTATCACGCGCTGCTACATTGGAACCTTGATTATCTGTTGTTTGTTTATCCTGCTCGTCGTTTTCATTCTCTCATTCTCGTACGACGTGACCAAACAGAATAAAAATAATCTGGATAATCTGGGTTCTTTTGCATTCATGTTTCGAGTTCCTCAAACCAATCAAATACATTCAAGCTTGATTTATCCTTAGTGTTGGCTGAATCGGTAGAAAAATCTTCAGTTTTTTATTTAATTCAATTTTTTAGGCTACGAAAATCGTCGAGCCCGTCTCGGTGGTTGATGGGTTTGCCACCAACTTCTCCACGTCACCGGTCCAGTCATACACGACCAGGGGGAAGTTTGGTTCCAAGACGTCCGCCTCGACATTCTCCATCTCCGTCGACGCGCTCTTGTTCGTTAGAAGTGTTGGATCAGGATGCAAAGGAAATCCTACCGATCGCAGTGCCTGAACCACTTCCAAGACCTAGGTCAAGGAGTTTGGACGGTCTGTTAGATGACGATGGTTTACTACCAGTCCTGAACCACGAAGAATCGGGCGTTGCTGAATCAGAGACAGACGTCTCCGAGTGTGACGGAAGACTTCGATCGAGAAGTTTGGATGCGACGAAAGCAACCTCAGACGATACCTGCGGGCAGAATATCGCGGAGTCTTCTTCGAAGAACGAAGAGATTCGAGTTGCTCCAGCGACGCGAAGTTTCCAACAAGATTCAGAGGTGACGGGTCTAGATGTATCCAATGAAAAAATGTCGAGTCCGATGCCTTTACCAAGGATGAAAATAAAATCTCTGAAAGACGAGCCAAAAGCCGTAAGGAAAACGAAATTTAGGGTAACTGAAATGAAAGAAGACGAATGTAAAATGGCATCGTCTTTAGAGGAAGGCATTTCTCCTGGTGAAACAAATCCATCGACGTCTCGTTCGGAACCAATTATCAAAAGATCTGTGAGCACCGATGGTTTGTTAGAATCGACGGGTTCGGAATCGTACGAAAATTCCGACGAGTTATCCGCGATCGCGACAAGTTCGGAACCGGTTCAAGAAAGGTTGATACCACCCAGCGACAAATCAGTCTTATCTAAAGCAAAAAGCTGTGGAGCGGGGTTAGATTCGGATGAAAGTTTATCATCCAACAGTTATAAATCGACAAACAAAGTCCAAGGATCATTGTTGTCGTTACCTTCAAGCGCCGAGCCTAAAAGGAAACGGAACTTTATGGACAAATGTGTCAATAAGGTACGGTCCTTCATTCGAAAGTAAAAAGTGCACGTTCCGAAACATAGTTTCCGAACGTGTTACGAAATTGTTATTTTATTACAATTATTGTTATTAATAATATTATTATTACCGTACGAGTGACGTTCTACGATGATGAAGATCGTAAATATTATGACAACGAAGTGATTTGTGTTAAAATACTTCTCTGAATAACATTGCGAAGATTATGATTATTATTGCGATATAAAATAGAGCGAAAGTATTTAGAGAAATTTCAATCACAATGTGATTTTTTCCAAATGTTATAGCGAATGGCAGCATGAAAGAATTTAATTATAAGAATTAATTGTGCCTGAGTTAGGAGAAAAATAGTGATAAATACTAAGATGTGTCTTCTTTGGTGGTACGCGACTGCAATTGCATGGCATATGTTATATGAATTGTATAGCCGAATTTGAAAGTTCGGTATTTTTCGCGATCTCTACGATCGGTATGCAAATATTGTAGCCTGTTTTTCAGGTATCTTTTATATTTCCCCCCTTTGCTGAAGCGTATTATAGACGAATTATGAGTAATAAAGCGTCATTTCAATGGTTCAGTATTACTTATCGACTATTATGTAATACTTTTTATTTCATTGGCAGTTAGCGTAGAAAACGGTTATTTTCATCATCGTTGCCTTTTTTATTGCTATTATTTTCATCGTTATTATTTTTATTAATTTACGGAGTACATTGTATTCGTGAACGACGGTTGTTTTCATTGCAGCTAACTCGATAATGAACATTATTTTATTCAGACGTTGGTTAAGATATTTTGCTATTTAACAATTATATTTTTAATTAATAGTTTGTAATTTCGCAGCGGGTATCTCGTTCGTATGACATACCACGCAGACACGTATATCCGTTGCTATGGTAATAATATAAGCATTTGATTTTTTAATGCTGTCAATTCATTGCCATTCGTCATTGAAAAAAAACTATGAAGTGTATTTTACCAAAGTTTCACAGAGTAAAATAAGAATTTTATTGAAATGTTCGAATGTCTCGCATGAATAAATTTTATTTAGCAAACTCTGATCACCCTTATCATTAACAGTACTACGAATTCTATCTTATTTGCTAGTAAAACTATATAGGATCTTGAAATAATTTAATAATATTAGTTGGTAAATTCCATTTTGTAATTGACCATCTTTCACCTAACAGATTAGTCATCGCATTTAGTCTTCGTGTTGCGTGCAGGCAAAACATGACAAACTTTTTACAGTAGTTAACTCCAAAGCGTATGCACCATTTGCAACATATGAGGCAATAAGTATCACTTAAAATTGATCAAGCCTTTCAATGAAACTCTCGTCAAACGAAACAATCTCAGCTGAATGCCAGTTCTGATGAGTTTTGGGTCTCATTTTATAATTCCAATACTAAAATTTGTCTCTTTCCAAATACATGTCGATTAATAAATAATGGTACAGTCGCGACAGTCCATGTCGCGTGACTTCGGACCTAAAGTTTCGACCTCGATGAAAAACTATCTTGACAAGTTTATTAGAATCTATCATACAAAATTCGTTCTCTCATCGACATATGTTTTAATCACAATCAGCAATTGATCAGAATTTATAGAATAACTTAACGATCGATGACATCGACACGACTTCGTAGACGACGTAACAATCTCATGTCTCTGTCAAACAATGTAACCCTCTTGCTGTGCAACGCTAACAGCAGTGAATCTTCAAAGAATTGTACCAAAAAGATTTCCACCGATTCTTGCAAGGCTTGCATACCGGTGAATTGCATTCTGTGGACCATTCGAAACAACTCACATCAGCTCCATTAGATTTTACGGTAAAGAACCAATTTTAATTCCACAGCCAAGCAGCTATACACGCATTATTCATTTTTACCGCACGGACGGCGAATAGCGACCTTCAACACTTCTTTCCAGCAGCAATATGAACAAAACGATTCGTTTATTCGAATCGAAGGGTAAAATCTTTCGCGGAGAATGATAAGCGATTTCTTTCTCGCTTGACGAAATTAAGATACCTTGGGTTGAGAAAAAAATGTCGAGTCTTTTACCTCCGTATATCACTTCGGGGAAATAATTCTCGTATTATTTCTAGAACAAGCCTGCTGAACGGTGCTCTTGGTATGAGTAGATGGGTAGTTTTTTGAAGCCGTTTGATTTCTTTCAAAGCTTTGGTTCCGGATGGTGCTCGAGTATGTTTTCTTGGTCGTTTGGGAGAATCCTGGAACAAATTTAATTAGAAGACAAGTAGTATCTATTCGTACACGACGCTTGCAAAAACTGAAATAAGTTTGTAAGTCGATCACTGATTGATTCAAAGATGTGAGACCGTTTGTGGTTTGCAACTACATATCTTTTTTGCTTACCATTTTCAAAGCATTATTACTGTTATTATTATTCGATTTTGTTCAAAAACCGGATTATTTTTTATGTCCGAGCTACGTCTATTTTCCAATAACGTATCACAGAGGAATTGGCGAATGAAGTACGAGGAATTAGAAAAGCTAATGTATCGAGGTAACAGAGAATCTATGTTTCTATTTCGTTGTGAATCGGCAGCCACGAGGTACAAGCATGTCCGTTCGTAGTTCATTCGAGGAAGGTTATTTTGTAAATCGTGAATGGAAAAATGTAACTTACGTCGCTGTTATCTCTACTCCGTGGATCAGAATATCTCGATCGCCTGAATAGAGATGAAAAAGATATCAGTGGTAGAAACGACTCGAATGAATATTTCGTAGCGAACAACGGAAAGAATAGTATCTCTATCGTACATCGAGTGTGATTTACGTCGGACCATGGTTACAGCGGGCGGCAAAGGATCAGACGAGCATTTATCCTCACTGGAGCACGAGGTTTCGCCGATAGCTCGTCAGGATCAGTTCGTCGTACAGTTTCGGCGATGAATAGTGCAAGAAGCGAAACGTGCGCGGTTCTTCTAATGGACAACGTCACCTCAGCGATCGGTACACGGCAGCTCGGCCAACTAGATGATGCACGAAGCGAAAGTCAACGATCAAAACAACAACACGTTGCTGCTCGGAGCTCGTAATTCCCAGAGTGCCTGTGGCAATTCCTAGTTTGACCGAATCCACCCAATTGGTGGATGATCTCTATTTCCGCGCGTGCTCTGAACGACGGCTACTGGTTGGATTTCAACACCGCGGCTTTAATTCTACAGGTATATCATGTAGATGCATTTTTCGCGTGGTAAGATTTTTGAATTCGCTCGTGACTCGTGACACTGCTGCACAGTTGTTCGAAAAATTAACTTCACGTTTATTTATGCCTGCTAGCAAAATTTGAATTTGGGAGTACTTACTTTTTTGTTGTTGCAGAATTGCGCGCATCCTTGCAGTGGTTCTTAATGTATTAATAGAATCATTATATTTGCTCGGATTGAATGGGAAACTCATTCGCCCTTCGTTCTTCGCCCGTTTCTGTTTCTAATTTCTGAGCGAATGGTCGACCAATTTGAAATGAAGCTATTGTCTGTTATTGTGAATTTCTATGTTATGTTATATTTCGTATTTTTTGGAATTCTTCAACACAGAATTGGGACCTCGTGGCACTTCTGGATCTGCGTTCACCGCGCGTGTGCGGGAAGGGAATAGGGTTCCGCATCATTGATCCGACGTTGAGCTACGTCGGGAAATTAATAATTGTAGAATAAGAAGTTGAATTAGACCCGATGAAAATGCTCGTTCGCTAGACAATGTTCGACTATCGAGTATGATCTAAATTTGAATACTAATTTTATTTTATTTTGATAAACGCATCATATTTCGCGAAGATTATGCTTTACAGGTTACATTTATTATTTGAATCTAGTTGCGTTACATTTCTTTGATGAAAATGTCATGTTATCGGTTACATTGCAGTTCAGCTAAAATAAAGAGATGAACGAAGATTACCAAAACGAAATAGTACGTCATTACTCACCTTACATATTTCCTTGATTCGATACTTTTAAAAATGACGTCCTCAATCCCGCGCAAAGTTCACATGCGCCTACGACGTCGGCGACCAGCAACTCAACGTACACGAATACAGGTATCCCGAAAGTATGCAGCAATTTTGTAGTCGAGAATCTGGGGATCTTGAGATACAATAACCCCGGCTCAAGGGAACAGAAACCCCAGAAAACGGAACGCCGATTAAATCGAAGACGCGTCAAGGATCCGAAATTTTTGAAGACAATAGCCTTCAGAATTTCAAAAAAATTCGAAAAGTCAGTTTTTCGCTTCTAATGTCTTTCCTGCTGCAGCTATCGATCTGGGTCCAACAACCGTCAATTCTGCGCCCAAACGAACGTAAAAACAGAGCACCAATCAAATCGGAGATTAGTCAAGAATCCGGAAGTTCTGAAGGCTGTAGCCTTCTCATTTTTGCGATTTCAAAAAGTCGGTTTTTTCGTCGTAACTTCTTCTGTGGTCCAGATATCGAGCTGAATCCAACGGGAATCGATTCTACGCACCAAAATACGTCTGGAAACGAAGCGGCGATCGATTCTGAGATGCGTCGAGAATCTGAGATTTTTGAAGGCTATAGCCTTCTCATTTTTGCGATTTCAAAAAGTCGGTTTTTTCGTCGTAACTTTTTTCCTAATGGAGTTATCGAGCTGAATCCAACGGGAATCGATTCTACGCACCAAAATACGTCTGGAAACGAAGCGGCGATCGATTCTGAGATGCGTCGAGAATCTGAGATTTTTGAAGGCTATAGCCTTCTCATTTTTGCGATTTCAAAAAGTCGGTTTTTTCGTCGTAACTTCTTCTGTGGTCCAGATATCGAGCTGAATCCAACGGGAATCGATTCTACGCACCACAATACGTCTGGAAACGAAGCGGCGATCGATTCTGAGATGCGTCGAAAATCTGAGATTTTTGAAGGCTATAGCCTTCTCATTTTTGCGATTTCAAAAAGTCGGTTTTTTCGTCGTAACTTCTTCTGTGGTCCAGATATCGAGCTGAATCCAACGGGAATCGATTCTACGCACCAAAATACGTCTGGCAACGGAGTGGCGATCAATTCTGAGATGCGTCGAAAATCTGAGATTTTTGAAGGCTATAGCCTTCTCATTTTTGCGATTTCAAAAAGTCGGTTTTTTCGTCGTAACTTCTTCTGTGGTCCAGATATCGAGCTGAATCCAACGGGAATCGATTCTACGCACCAAAATACGTCTGGCAACGGAGTGGCGATCAATTCTGAGATGCGTCGAAAATCTGAGATTTTTGAAGGCTATAGCCTTCTCATTTTTGCGATTTCAAAAAGTCGGTTTTTTCGCCGTAACTTTTTTCCTGATGGAGTTATCGAGCTGAATCCAACGGGAATCGATTCTACGCACCAAAATAGTCTGGAAACGAAGCGGCGATCGATTCTGAGATGCGTCGAGAATCTGAGATTTTTGAAGGCTATAGCCTTCTCATTTTTGCGATTTCAAAAAGTCGGTTTTTTCGTCGTAACTTCTTCTGTGGTCCAGATATCGAGCTGAATCCAACGGGAATCGATTCTACGCACCACAATACGTCTGGAAACGAAGCGGCGATCGATTCTGAGATGCGTCGAAAATCTGAGATTTTTGAAGGCTATAGCCTTCTCATTTTTGCGATTTCAAAAAGTCGGTTTTTTCGCCGTAACTTTTTTCCTAGTGGAGTTATCGAGCTGAATCCAACGGGAATCGATTCTACGCACCAAAATACGTCTGGGAACGAAGCGGCGATCAATTCTGAGATGCGTCGAGAATCTGAGATTTTTGAAGGCTATAGCCTTCTCATTTTTGCGATTGCAAAAAGTCGGTTTTTTCGTCGTAACTTTTTTCCTAATGGAGTTATCGAGCTGAATCCAACGGGAATCGATTCTACGCACCAAAATACGTCTGGGAACGAAGCGGCGATCAATTCTGAGATGCGTCGAGAATCTGAGATTTTTGAAGGCTATAGCCTTCTCATTTTTGCGATTTCAAAAAGTCGGTTTTTTCGTCGTAACTTTTTTCCTAATGGAGTTATCGAGCTGAATCCAACGGGAATCGATTCTACGCACCAAAATACGTCTGAAAACGAAGCGGCGATCGATTCTGAGATGCGTCGAGAATCTGAGATTTTTGAAGGCTATAGCCTTCTCATTTTTGCGATTTCAAAAAGTCGGTTTTTTCGTCGTAACTTTTTTCCTAATGGAGTTATCGAGCTGAATCCAACGGGAATCGATTCTACGCACCAGAATACGTCTGGAAACGAAGCGGCGATCGATTCTGAGATGCGTCGAGAATCTGAGATTTTTGAAGGCTATAGCCTTCTCATTTTTGCGATTTCAAAAAGTCGGTTTTTTCGTCGTAACTTCTTCTGTGGTCCAGATATCGAGCTGAATCCAACGGGAATCGATTCTACGCACCACAATACGTCTGGAAACGAAGCGGCGATCGATTCTGAGATGCGTCGAAAATCTGAGATTTTTGAAGGCTATAGCCTTCTCATTTTTGCGATTTCAAAAAGTCGGTTTTTTCGTCGTAACTTTTTTCCTAATGGAGTTATCGAGCTGAATCCAACGGGAATCGATTCTACGCACCAAAATACGTCTGAAAACGAAGCGGCGATCGATTCTGAGATGCGTCGAGAATCTGAGATTTTTGAAGGCTATAGCCTTCTCATTTTTGCGATTTCAAAAAGTCGGTTTTTTCGTCGTAACTTTTTTCCTAATGGAGTTATCGAGCTGAATCCAACGGGAATCGATTCTACGCACCAGAATACGTCTGGAAACGAAGCGGCGATCGATTCTGAGATGCGTCGAGAATCTGAGATTTTTGAAGGCTATAGCCTTCTCATTTTTGCGATTTCAAAAAGTCGGTTTTTTCGTCGTAACTTCTTCTGTGGTCCAGATATCGAGCTGAATCCAACGGGAATCGATTCTACGCACCACAATACGTCTGGAAACGAAGCGGCGATCGATTCTGAGATGCGTCGAAAATCTGAGATTTTTGAAGGCTATAGCCTTCTCATTTTTGCGATTTCAGAAAGTCGGTTTTTTCGTCGTAACTTTTTTCCTAATGGAGTTATCGAGCTGAATCCAACGGGAATCGATTCTACGCACCAAAATACGTCTGGGAACGAAGCGGCGATCAATTCTGAGATGCGTCGAGAATCTGAGATTTTTGAAGGCTATAGCCTTCTCATTTTTGCGATTTCAAAAAGTCGGTTTTTTCGCCGTAACTTTTTTCCTAATGGAGTTATCGAGCTGAATCCAACGGGAATCGATTCTACGCACCAAAATACGTCTGGAAACGAAGCGGCGATCGATTCTGAGATGCGTCGAGAATCTGAGATCTTTGAAGGCTATAGCCTTCTCATTTTTGCGATTTCAAAAAGTCGGTTTTTTCGTCGTAACTTCTTCTGTGGTCCAGATATCGAGCTGAATCCAACGGGAATCGATTCTACGCACCACAATACGTCTGGAAACGAAGCGGCGATCAATTCTGAGATGCGTCGAGAATCTGAGATTTTTGAAGGCTATAGCCTTCTCATTTTTGCGATTTCAAAAAGTCGGTTTTTTCGCCGTAACTTTTTTCCTAATGGAGTTATCGAGCTGAATCCAACGGGAATCGATTCTACGCACCAAAATACGTCTGGGAACGAAGCGGCGATCAATTCTGAGATGCGTCGAGAATCTGAGATTTTTAAAGGCTATAGCCTTCTCATTTTTGCGATTTCAAAAAGTCGGTTTTTTCGTCGTAACTTCTTCTGTGGTCCAGATATCGAGCTGAATCCAACGGGAATCGATTCTACGCACCACAATACGTCTGGAAACGAAGCGGCGATCGATTCTGAGATGCGTCGAGAATCTGAGATTTTTGAAGGCTATAGCCTTCTCATTTTTGCGATTTCAAAAAGTCGGTTTTTTCGTCGTAACTTCTTCTGTGGTCCAGATATCGAGCTGAATCCAACGGGAATCGATTCTACGCACCACAATACGTCTGGAAACGAAGCGGCGATCGATTCTGAGATGCGTCGAAAATCTGAGATTTTTGAAGGCTATAGCCTTCTCATTTTTGCGATTTCAAAAAGTCGGTTTTTTCGTCGTAACTTTTTTCCTAGTGGAGTTATCGAGCTGAATCCAACGGGAATCGATTCTACGCACCAAAATACGTCTGGGAACGAAGCGGCGATCAATTCTGAGATGCGTCGAGAATCTGAGATTTTTGAAGGCTATAGCCTTCTCATTTTTGCGATTTCAAAAAGTCGGTTTTTTCGTCGTAACTTCTTCTGTGGTCCAGATATCGAGCTGAATCCAACGGGAATCGATTCTACGCACCAAAATACGTCTGGCAACGGAGCGGCGATCAATTCTGAGATGCGTCGAAAATCTGAGATTTTTGAAGGCTATAGCCTTCTCATTTTTGCGATTTCAAAAAGTCGGTTTTTTCGTCGTAACTTTTTTCCTAATGGAGTTATCGAGCTGAATCCAACGGGAATCGATTCTACGCACCAAAATACGTCTGGGAACGAAGCGGCGATCAATTCTGAGATGCGTCGAGAATCTGAGATTTTTGAAGGCTATAGCCTTCTCATTTTTGCGATTTCAAAAAGTCGGTTTTTTCGTCGTAACTTCTTCTGTGGTCCAGATATCGAGCTGAATCCAACGGGAATCGATTCTACGCACCAAAATACGTCTGGCAACGGAGCGGCGATCAATTCTGAGATGCGTCGAAAATCTGAGATTTTTGAAGGCTATAGCCTTCTCATTTTTGCGATTTCAAAAAGTCGGTTTTTTCGTCGTAACTTCTTCTGTGGTCCAGATATCGAGCTGAATCCAACGGGAATCGATTCTACGCACCACAATACGTCTGGAAACGAAGCGGCGATCAATTCTGAGATGCGTCGAGAATCTGAGATTTTTGAAGGCTATAGCCTTCTCATTTTTGCGATTTCAAAAAGTCGGTTTTTTCGTCGTAACTTTTTTCCTAATGGAGTTATCGAGCTGAATCCAACGGGAATCGATTCTACGCACCAAAATACGTCTGGAAACGAAGCGGCGATCGATTCTGAGATGCGTCGAGAATCTGAGATTTTTGAAGGCTATAGCCTTCTCATTTTTGCGATTTCAAAAAGTCGGTTTTTTCGTCGTAACTTCTTCTGTGGTCCAGATATCGAGCTGAATCCAACGGGAATCGATTCTACGCACCACAATACATCTGGAAACGAAGCGGCGATCGATTCTGAGATGCGTCGAAAATCTGAGATTTTTGAAGGCTATAGCCTTCTCATTTTTGCGATTTCAAAAAGTCGGTTTTTTCGTCGTAACTTCTTCTGTGGTCCAGATATCGAGCTGAATCCAACGGGAATCGATTCTACGCACCAAAATACGTCTGGAAACGAAGCGGCGATCGATTCTGAGATGCGTCGAGAATCTGAGATTTTTGAAGGCTATAGCCTTCTCATTTTTGCGATTTCAAAAAGTCGGTTTTTTCGTCGTAACTTCTTCTGTGGTCCAGATATCGAGCTGAATCCAACGGGAATCGATTCTACGCACCACAATACGTCTGGAAACGAAGCGGCGATCGATTCTGAGATGCGTCGAGAATCTGAGATTTTTGAAGGCTATAGCCTTCTCATTTTTGCGATTTCAAAAAGTCGGTTTTTTCGTCGTAACTTCTTCTGTGGTCCAGATATCGAGCTGAATCCAACGGGAATCGATTCTACGCACCAAAATACGTCTGGCAACGGAGTGGCGATCAATTCTGAGATGCGTCGAAAATCTGAGATTTTTGAAGGCTATAGCCTTCTCATTTTTGCGATTTCAAAAAGTCGGTTTTTTCGCCGTAACTTTTTTCCTGATGGAGTTATCGAGCTGAATCCAACGGGAATCGATTCTACGCACCAAAATAGTCTGGAAACGAAGCGGCGATCGATTCTGAGATGCGTCGAGAATCTGAGATTTTTGAAGGCTATAGCCTTCTCATTTTTGCGATTTCAAAAAGTCGGTTTTTTCGTCGTAACTTCTTCTGTGGTCCAGATATCGAGCTGAATCCAACGGGAATCGATTCTACGCACCACAATACGTCTGGAAACGAAGCGGCGATCGATTCTGAGATGCGTCGAAAATCTGAGATTTTTGAAGGCTATAGCCTTCTCATTTTTGCGATTTCAAAAAGTCGGTTTTTTCGTCGTAACTTTTTTCCTAGTGGAGTTATCGAGCTGAATCCAACGGGAATCGATTCTACGCACCAAAATACGTCTGGGAACGAAGCGGCGATCAATTCTGAGATGCGTCGAGAATCTGAGATTTTTGAAGGCTATAGCCTTCTCATTTTTGCGATTTCAAAAAGTCGGTTTTTTCGTCGTAACTTCTTCTGTGGTCCAGATATCGAGCTGAATCCAACGGGAATCGATTCTACGCACCAAAATACGTCTGGCAACGGAGCGGCGATCAATTCTGAGATGCGTCGAAAATCTGAGATTTTTGAAGGCTATAGCCTTCTCATTTTTGCGATTTCAAAAAGTCGGTTTTTTCGTCGTAACTTTTTTCCTAATGGAGTTATCGAGCTGAATCCAACGGGAATCGATTCTACGCACCAAAATACGTCTGGGAACGAAGCGGCGATCAATTCTGAGATGCGTCGAGAATCTGAGATTTTTGAAGGCTATAGCCTTCTCATTTTTGCGATTTCAAAAAGTCGGTTTTTTCGTCGTAACTTCTTCTGTGGTCCAGATATCGAGCTGAATCCAACGGGAATCGATTCTACGCACCAAAATACGTCTGGCAACGGAGCGGCGATCAATTCTGAGATGCGTCGAAAATCTGAGATTTTTGAAGGCTATAGCCTTCTCATTTTTGCGATTTCAAAAAGTCGGTTTTTTCGTCGTAACTTTTTTCCTAATGGAGTTATCGAGCTGAATCCAACGGGAATCGATTCTACGCACCAAAATACGTCTGGGAACGAAGCGGCGATCAATTCTGAGATGCGTCGAGAATCTGAGATTTTTGAAGGCTATAGCCTTCTCATTTTTGCGATTTCAAAAAGTCGGTTTTTTCGTCGTAACTTCTTCTGTGGTCCAGATATCGAGCTGAATCCAACGGGAATCGATTCTACGCACCAAAATACGTCTGGAAACGAAGCGGCGATCAATTCTGAGATGCGTCGAGAATCTGAGATTTTTGAAGGCTATAGCCTTCTCATTTTTGCGATCTCAAAAAGTCGGTTTTTCCGTCGTAATTTCTTCTGTGGTCCAGATATCGAGCTGAATTCAACGGCAATCGATTCTACGCTCCGAAATACGTCAGGAAACAAAGCGGAAACGATATATATTTTTCTGTATTTTATTTACCGTTTTCAGTAATTTTCCGGGAATCATTTCGAAACTGCACAACCCCACAAGTTTCGAAATTGCTACAGCAGCCAATTTTCTGGGACACATATGATTGTATTGCAGTATTTTCGAACAATCGATTCGAATAATTAGAGTAATTAGAGTAATTAGAGTAATCAAAGTTCACAAAAACTAGAAAAACAAACGGCTATTGCATCGCATTTGTTTCACTTCATCTATCCACACAACTAAACGTCAAATCACAATTACGTCGACCGTTTGATCGAAAGAAAAATCATGCGATCAATAATTCTACCAAGGCTATCGATAAATGTCTGCTGAATTCGTTGTTTGCTTTGGTAATAATCGAACAAAAATAGGGATGAACACAGGACTCCCAATAAATAGTACCAAACTCACGGGGTAAGCGCAAACTATTGAAAACTATTGACACACGAGTCTTTTTTATAAATTTCACACCACGCAAATGCACATTCGTTAAACCTCGATCGATTGCAAAAGAATTTAACGTTCAACGTCACGTTATCGGTAACAAGGGCATCGCGATCAAATGCCGTTTTATCGTCCGTCAGTGATTTTCGGAACGCAACAGCGAGCAACGCGAGCCTCTCCACGCATCACATATCCCCGCAAAAGTCAAGAACCGTGAGCTATGCGAGTGATTTATACATTCGAGCTGGATCAAGCGATAGCGCGGTCGAATTAGAAAGACTAGCAGAAAATGAGCTAGCAATACGGATCGACGGTGAAGCTGACATAATAACTCGAATGTAAGTGTTCTCCGATCCAATTCAAAATTGGAAAAACAGCAACTATCGATACAACGAATAATTCCAAAAAATCTAACGAACCTAAATTTGTCCGATAATCATATTATTACGGCCCCATCGTTGTAAGATAAAATTCCAAATGTCAACCAGAAAACTTTTCCCATCAACGGTCACAGGGAAGCGACGCGAGATATTTGTTGCGTTAGCTATACAGAACTGGGTGATAAAATTGCGGCAGGCACTTCCGACGGCGCCCTGAAGTTGTTTAAAGACAGATCCGGTGAATACGTCGGAACGCTCAAGGATGCCGAGTTGCAGCAAAGTACAGCAGCAACGACTGCCGTCAAACATCGTCCCGTCCGGAAGTCTCATCCGATCTTGCAAACTCTGACAGCAACTTGTTAGTCCCAGAGCGACTTGATTCGGCGATCCCCGCAGGTAAAAATGTCGTCATCGGTAAAACCTGAAAAATCGTGAATACCTGCAGATACGAACGGCTGCGTGAAATGTTGGCATTATCCAAGCAAACGATGTCTTTATACGATCAACGAAAACCGACAAATCTTAGGCCTGGCCTATCATCCGAGACTCCCGAAATTTTTGACCGTCGGTGATGATGGAAACATTTGTCTCTACGACGAAGAGCTAAAGATCCAAGAAAGAACATTTCACGCCAGGTAATAGAAACTCTTCGCGACGGTAACCACTCTCGTGAAAACGCCACGTTGTACGAATCGATGAAACTCGCATAGCTGGAATAAGGACTTCACATTCCAACCAATTTAAATTCCATATTAATAACATCTTTAATTATTATTTAACAACAATAAGAACAACAACAACAACTACAACAAGAATAATAATATTAATACGAATAATAACAATAACAATAATAACAATAATAACAATACTAATATCTCCAAGGACTTATTTTCGATTTGAAAGACGCAGTTGCGTTTTTTAGCGATTCTTTCGAGCGACGTCGCGACGCGAATTCGAGTCGATGCAATTTTAACGTGTTCATTTCCGTTTTACTTGCTCAGCGATGCATCTGACGGGATAAACGGGCGTGATTCGCGAGTCGTCTGTTCACGTTTCAATCCGACTTCGCCTCACGAATTTCTGAGCAGTTGTAGCTGGAACGACACGATTCAATTCTGGGATATCAGACTTCCCTGCGCGACGAGACGTTTGTCCGGAGTTCACATGCGCGGCGACGGCATTGACACGAGCAAAACTGGAAAAGAGGCAAAATCTTTGAATACAAGCATAGAATAATAGAAGTAACAGTAATTCAGACTAACCGTAGGTACGACGACGACGACGACGACGACGAGCAGATACTAACCTGCGCGTGGCAGAAGAAAGATCCTCTTCAGCTCTGGGACTACGGTTCGGGGAAATTGATAGCTAGCATGAAACCAGATCCGTACGATTGCCAATTATATTGCGGCCGATATATCGATAAATCGTTCGTCATTTGCGGCGGCAGCGATGCAAACCTCGTCAGGATCGTAGATTTGCGTACTGGTAAGGTGAGAATCGTGATCGCGAATGACACGATGACGACGGACGGATCAATCGAGAAACGTGCGAGACTTTCATCGTAGAGTCTGGTAGCTTTGAGGAATCTTCCCGCGCCGGTTTTCGACGTCGACGTAGGTCCGGTGCCGTCCAAACTGAGGAGGAGAACGGGGCCCGACGACGTGCGTCTTCGCCTACCGAAGCTGATCTTCTGTTCCGGGAGAAAAGCTTTTGCAATTGAAATTACCCGAACGTGAGCCAAATACTTTGATTGTCAGCAAATGGGACGTTGAAACGTTGGATAATGAAAACGACCATCGACCACAATTTTCTCAAGCAATAAACAATGTATTTTATTTAATACAAACTATGGTACAAAATTTATACAGAACAACGCACGGTTTCTCTTCTCGAAGACGATACTCTTATTTATTTGTATTTGTTTTTGTTTTTTTTTGTATTTTTTTACCTTCGTTCTTTTATCGTTTAAACACACACTTAAGCGACGGACAGGGAGAATGGGGGATGTTGAAAGAAAAAAAAGGAAATTCAAATCAAACGAGCACATTGATTTTTCGATATACAAACTTATTCGATCCTAACAATTAATCGGTCGCCGACCGATACAGAATAGATTCACTTTCAGTACCTATATACGTATGACGAGTCGTGGCTACGTGCTAAGGTATGCCCCCCCCCCCCCCCCCCGAGACGTGAAATATTTCACAATTTTCCCCGAAACATCCGCATTATCGTGGAACGTTGCCAGACATTTCTCGGTGCTGCGCGGGGAGAAAAGGTTGTTTCCAAAATCGTTTTTTTTTCTTCTCTATTTTTGTACACGGCGCGGCGCGCCACCAACATTATAAATACTATCGTTTAAGAGCTTTTCTATGTGTGACGGGTGAGGAAATTACAGGGGAGAAAAGGATACATTTACGTGCGCTGCCTTCGCAGTTTTGTCCACGCGACGTAAAACAATTAAACGTTCGTCGATCGCCGCGGAGATGAGTAAAATTTGTCACGGATAGGATAAACATTTGTCTACGGCATCAACAGCATTGGAGCGTTGTTCTAACGACGGTCTAACATCGTTTGGCACACTTGCCGTTCTCCTTTTTTTTTCATCGTTTTTTCAAAGATATTTATCAAGCCTAATCGACCGACTTTGAGACTGTCCCGTTCAGGAACACCGCTACGAATCTATTACCTTTTTTTTTTTTGATTGAAACGTCATGGAATAAAATATATATACCTGTATACATATATATATATTCATATGTAGGTGTACACACACACACACACACGAGCGACGTGTGCTTAGGATGAATATTTTTTGATTGTGAAATCTTTTTCTTCTTATTGTTCTCGATTGCGCGTTAAGATTGCTATTGGGGAACACGCGGCGTAAAAAATTGACTGGCAAAACGGTGAATTGGCAATCTCGGAATTTTTCACGTAGAACAGTTGCGGAAAAATAAGCCGAGAAGCCGTTTGTTGTTAGGTGGCCGACGGTATATGAATTTAGTTGGCAGTAGATAATGCTTCTCGTCGAGGTTGAACCTTTCACGCAGCGTCAAATTTGGTTCTAATTCTCGGCACGAAATCAGGCTTGGAATAGGATAATAGATCTCGGGAGAATGATAATAGTATAACGAATGACAAATCAGCCGCGGGTGATCCAGTGGGTAATAGAAGAAAAAAATGATAGAATTTGCGTTGATCCTGGACTGTCAGCCGTTGAAAGGATACCGTTCAAAGTGTCCAAGGCTGATTTTATTCGTTTCTTTTCGTTTGAAAGACAAGGAAGGATCCGTATTACAAATTATATATCTTACGTGATAATAATTGTAATAACAAACAACTGTTATTAAATACAGGAATCCCGGTTCCGAGGAACCTCGGCAATTATATTTAAATGTTTTTGTATCACTTACAAAGTCTAAGCTAAAAGTGAAGCTTCCTTCGCGCTTTCTTCTCTTCGTTTCGCCAGAAGATAACGCAAGGAACGCGCCATTCCAATTATCTCTATATTTACACGGATTAAACGTAGAATGGGACTATCGTTCTCGGTCGCGACGTACAAAATTCTTACAGATCACACCGTCGCAATTATTTTTATTCAGTCACACGAGCATACGGTGCATACAGACGCTCCAACCACTCGCACGGTTGTAGAGACACGCCAGTGTTTTTTCCCCGCATCATTCACATTCCCGCTCGCTACGCACTCGATCGTGCCTCTAATCACATTAGTCATTGATTCGTTAATCATTATAAATTACTAACAGCGTATTTTTCTTTTTTCAATTTTTTTCTCTCTTCTATACGTTACATCGCTTCGTAGTCTCTTCGTGTCCATATTTATCTCTGCGCGATCAACAATTTGACTCTACTTCGAAAACTTCATTCGCGAACCGAAGGAAATAAAAAAAGAAAAAGATAAATTATATTAAACAAAAATCGATATACAAATTGCGTACATATCAACATATGTATGGATATAGGCAACTATACGCATACGTATGTTCATAAATACTTAATCCAGGGTACGCGAGGCTCGGACGTTACATTCACAGCCTGACCGAGCGCCCGCTTTACCGAACAACAACAAAACCTACTCCAATGCTTGGACTCGCAATTTTCTTTCTAATGTCATTTCGCTTTCTATCCGTCAACGGTAATTTTATTGTTTCTCTTAATATATCGCACCATATGCATCCTTATTTGATTCCAAGCCCACTAAGTTATGACGAGATGACGTAGGAATATTAGTTTTCATGCTCGACGAATTTGCTTCGCTTAATCATATCTTGTTGCATTTCAAGCTTATTCTAATTTATAATGAATTTGAGCCAAGACCCTTTCGCTCGAATAAAATCACCATCGAAACTCCCTGCTTTTGGAAACAAAAGTGAGAAATTTTGGATTTTATTCGGTTTAAAAGTTTTTTTGCTTCAATTATTATGTATCGTTGTGCCGTATCGAATATTCGATAGCTCGACCTGCTTGTACCGCAGATCGTACGCCTGCCGAGCGATTTATCGGTCGAATATTCGACGAAGTAGAGTTCAGATTTTAGAAAAATAGCGATCAACGATTGGAATTTATAAAAAATGTGCGATGTTCGTGACATAAACGATTACGATGCTTGCAATATACAATCTCGTTCCGTGATATGGGCCAAGGGTACGAAAATGTCGCATGATTTTGGAAATAAATATAAAAATGGATCGCGACGAAACATTTGAAAAGTAAGTTTTTCGTTTGTTGTTAGTTTTTTTCGTTTTTCTAGAAAGAGTCGAACATGTTGTATCATTGATACGGATTTGCTTTGGCTCCTTCGATCGATAACTGAACTATTGTCATCAGTTTGCGGCCAAAGTGTATTGGCATAAGAGATCACGCGATACTTTTCACGAAAGATTCATCGTTAGCACGTTTAACGACGTTTGTAGAAGGAATAAAAGAAAACTACTCGTTTTAAATGTACTTCGTTACATAGTGTTGTAAACCGGACTGCTGTGCCTCGGTCTCACTTGTAATACCGTCAGTGGATTCGTACGACCGTGTTGCTGCTGCTGCTGCTTTTTACTGGCAGCTTTGGCCACGACACTGGCTACGACGACGCTTGGCGAAGGAACCGGCGGTCGTCCCGGGGCTTCGGGTGTCTCGGGAAAAAGTGGCGAATGGTTGAGAATCGGTGCCGATCTTCGCGATAATTCCGGGGCGATCCTCGATTTTGCTGGCGGATGAACTTCTATGATGTCTCGATCTTTCGGGTCTCGTTGAACTCTCAACTGTATCTCCGACGATTTCCTCAGTTCAGGTTTTGCAAATTCGTATTTGCCGACGAGTACCTTCACCGAAAGATCTTCCACGTTTTCCAGCACCCCCGATTGCGTATCGCACTTAGATAGGCTCTTGTCCCTGGCCTCGTCTGCCGGTGAGCACTGAATTTTCGATTCGTTCCTCGCGACGACCGGTGACGATGGTAAACTCCTGATTTTCGTGTCTTTCTTCGACCGATTACTCGGTGATATTTCCGCCTCGTTGTTATCCGGACTTTTCTCAGATTTCGTCGACTTTGCCTCGAACTCTTTCTTCAAATTTTTCACAATGCCGGAACTACTCCTCGGGCATTCGGATTCCGGTGAATCGTCGACGGAGAGACATCTTTTGCTGAATATGGATTTGTTGTTAAGGTTCTCGAGAACCATCTTGTGATGTTTCACCGAGGGACATTGCGGCGTGTTCACCACGCAGGGACTCGACGTTTCACTTTCGGATCGACACGATCGTAGGGGTGACGGCAAATCAGATTCGGTTGATAAGGACGACGGTGCCGGAGCACTCGTCGATAATCTACCGATCTGCCTGACGGTTGTCGAACTAGATTCTATATCTATACCGGTCGCTGGATTCGAAGAATCGACAGCAGTCTCGATTTTTGGACTAGGTTCCGACGTCGGGGACGAATCCCTCCGCCTGGGCGTCGGCGAAGCGTTGTAGTGAAAAAGAACAGGATTGTAAGCTTCGATCAGCGCTTCCTCGCCATCGACCGTTAGCCTCTCGGACTTGTCGTCTGGTTCCGAAGCCTGAGTGCAAGCTTTCTTCGCAGCGTTCGTACCCTCTTCCAATTTTTGCTTCGTACGTTTCACCGTACCCGGATGCCAAGGTATTTCCTCCTTGTTGTAGGGAAACAAACCACTAGAGCCGAGAGAATCCGAGGGTCGCATGTCGTACGAACCCCAAGAGCTATTTCTCGACGGTAGCGTAGCCCACGAACTGTGAACCGAATTGTTATCCATAATAACCGCGCTGTCGTAACTGCTCCAGGAACTTTGACGACTCGGCGAGTCTCTGGCGGGTTCACCACGCCGTTCCTCCCTGTCGAATACCCTATCGAGCTGAGCGCTGAACGGATCGCCGTCTTTTCTCGTCTTCTGCCCAGCAGCTACGACACCAGAATTGACGGTGGTTAGAGATCTCGCCCCAGCGTTCTCAGTCTCGCAGTTGACCTCGCTATTAGCATCGTTATTCGAATCAGTACGATTGAATTCCGTGGACACTGTCCAGACTAGACAATCACTGTTGCTCGAAGCATCAGCGTTAGAAATTGAAGCGTCTTTTTTATCAAGCTTCTCACCAGGATCCCAAACTTCTTGTTTTGGTAACGCGGTGGTCACAGTTCGCGGGCTTTGTTGCGTTTCATGATTATCTTTCGGCGACTCAGAGGAATCGACCGCGCCGTTGTCCACCTGTTTGTCGTTGGTCGCGATGCAGGAAAGCGGACTTTGACATAGCGGTTTCACGTCGGAGTCGGATCCAGGCGACGAAGGTTTACTGTTAGCAGCTTCGAACTGATTGGTGAGGTTCAGAACCAAACCTTTCCTCCTCTGCCCCTGCGTCTCTAGTTCGCTGACTCTGTGCTTCACGCTCGGTGTGTCCGGACCCGGTAAGTGGACTATTTTATTTTGTGAAACGCTGTACGACTGACCGTTGTCGCACGGCATTAGAACGTTCCTAGCTTCCTGATCCTCCGCAGTCTTGGGATTACTTCCACGTAGTAGGTCCTCGCGGGTTATATCGGGGTTTCCAGCATTGTCGAGCCTTTCCAGCGACTGGGAGAGCGGAGCTGGAAACGAAAAACGTAAATCCTTGGTCATACGTCCTCAACAGCGAGCGTTCGAGAATTTTTCAGGCACGTAAGACAACGTTGCTTACGAATTTCCAATAAAATAAAGACGATACGTACCGGCTGGTAGAACTTCGTCCGCAACTTCAGCGTCGGGTGACCAACTCTTTGGTCTCTGACCGATCCGTTTGAGGTCGGTACCAGGAGCTTCCAGTAAACCGCTGTCAGCGCTGTCGATCTTTTCCTCCTTCTTCATCTGACTTTTGGCGATCGTCGGTGATTTCAAATTCGTATCAGACTTGGATCTTTGCAGCTTCTCCTTGTTCTTCATCGCGTCCAAGATACCCTGATAAGTCTCGAGTTGCAACAAGAAACTGTTGTTCGGTTTGATGCAGCTTCTCTTATCCTTCACGTGTTTCCACGCTTGTGAAAAGTCCCAATTGTAAGCCTTCATAGCATAGGCTATGACGACCGATGCCGACCTGGAGACGCCCATTTTACAATGTACCAGCACTTTCGAACCCTCCTTCTTGGCTTTAGTTATATACTTAAACGTATCGTCCCAATGCTTGAGCAAATCTGTTTTCTCGTCATCGTAAACACGAACGTTCAGATAATTGAACATTCCTGGGAAAAAATTATCTATTTCTCTGGTAACGTTGAGAATATGCCTCACGCTGAAATCAAAAAGAATACAAAATAAGCCAACGATCAAAAGCATCGAGCACGAACGCGAGTATGTCTCGAATCGACGTTCATTCATCCCGCATCTTCAGCTATCGACTTACCCATTTTTTTGTAATTCTTCTAAATTGCTAGCATTCCACTCGCTACCGAGATAAACGTGATCGAAGATCTCCGTAGGCGCGTCCATCTGTCCCAAGATAGTGAGCATTTCTTGGTCGATGAATGGTTTGAATTCACCTAAATCCATGTCAAGATCCTCCTCGAGACGACCTCGGATATACTTGGAAGTAACTTCGTCCAAGTCCACGGACATCATAATTTCCTTCAGCGTCGATCTGATCACACGTTCCGTTTCCTCTCTCTCCCTAGGTCTGAAAATGGAATTGCGTTGATTATTAGTTTTCCCTTACAAACATGGAACTCGTCGACCGTACAATTATTTTCAGAACGTCCACAGAGATCGCCGATAGACGTAGAAACTGGAAATAATTGAAGGACATCTATAAAATAATGATCTATTTATACGGAAAATTCTCGTGCCAGGAGCGTCAACAAACCGCTCGACTGTTTGGCGGTCGACCAACAAACATCTGGCAGTAGCCAGCGGTAGTTGTTGGGGATTATTCGTTGATAGGTGAACCAATAAAGTTCAAACATACGTGGAATAAATCGAACGAATGCACGTTGGCGACACGTCGACGACAAGATGCCAGGCAAGACGCTTTTCTTTTCTTTGTTCGATATTTCGCGTGCGAGCATCGTCGCGGCGCGTCTACTCCGCGCGCGATACCCATAGCTACGGGTCGGGGATACGCAGGAGAGGAGAGAGGTACTCACTTGTTGCGTACGCTGTCGGGGGACGGTGGCCTGCGAGATTCCAGACTATCCATAGCGTGCCACTCGTTGAGGCACGAGCGATCGCTCTCGATCCTTTGTTCATAGTAGCTAACCCAATCATGGGATAAACCACCGAGGAAGTAGTTCTGTTCTCGTGCTTTACTGGAAACCTTGTGCAGCGTCTGTAAAGCGGACCTGTAACAAAATATGACGCGGCGTAAGAACGATATTTCTTCAACTTACCAGCAAGATTCGCACGAGTACTGAATTCTCCTGACACATTCGATTCACCGTGGCCGAATAAATCTTTCCTAACACCGTACTTTATCGGAGCTGCGAGAACGTAATAATCTTGCCAGAGACGAGGCAGGACATGAGAAATGGGACGCGCGTGATCTATGAGAATTATACTGACAATTATTCGTACAGTATTCTATTATTATAAACCCTGCAAATTCACAGACCATCGCGACACACACACATATGTATTGATCTCGCGCGTAATAGAAGTAGAAGTAATAATAATAACAATAACAATAATAATAATAATAATGGTAGTAGTAGCAGTAGTAGTAATAATAGTGGTAGCAGTAGTAGTAGTAGTAGTAGTAGTAGTAGTAGTAGTAGTAGTAGTAGTAGTAGTGCACGGAGAGAACAGTTTCGATGTGAGAACCAAAGCTTTGGGTTTCGGAACCAAAGATTTGGTTACGGCAACCAAAGCTAACGTGTACAGCTCGTTTCGCCGTTGCAAGTATTCGCATAAGTGTCGCTTCCATACTTTTATTTGGTTGTGCAGCATTATGTTTTGTTATTCAACAATATTGTATTACTGCATAAAAAGCGGTCAATATAACATACACTGTTGCATATAACTTTTTACTAAATGCAAAAGATTGTACATGTTTACACATATGCATTTAACCATGCATATATGAATCTAAACTCAATGTTACATTGTTAACCGTACTATCTTAAGATCATTGAGAGAGTATTAAGCGTATCAGAAAATAGTCATTTAAATTGAAGAATAGAATGCTGAATAAAATGAAACAATATTCTTCGATAATTATTTCATGCATCTGATCTCAACAGTAACGTTACTTTCAGAAGATACAACTCAAACGAATGGGTACGGCAACCAAAGTTTCAATATCAGAATCAAATGTTCGGTACTATTAGCTTTGGAAGGACAACTAATGGTAAATGAAAAGGGAACCCATTCCTTTAGATCCGAGACATAAATTAAGTTTGTATCACAACTAGGTGCAGTATAACCAAAGTACTATGGTCACCACGTCACGATCTGTTCTCTCCGTATGATAATCCCAAGCACATTTATCTATTCTATCGAAAATAAATGTATGTATCGTCAACCTGAAAGGTCGTTTTACGCGTTTTGAGTAGAAACGTTTTAATCCGAACATTTTCGCGTCTGCTCGTCTCCAACGCCCAACGACTACTGCGACAACGGAAACTTTCGCCCGATGTCGCTAGTAGCCGAGTATTTTTCATTATCAGTAGAAAACCAAGCAATTTCCTCGCGACGTTGGACGTTCGATCTTTCTTCTATGATCATTATTGAAAAAGGTTTTGCGGTATTTGGCTTGCGACGTATCGTCGACGCAAAGATATATGGATGACCGTACATCCTGATCACAATTATTATAATTTCTAATTAACGAAGGAAAAACTCTACAAATTGCAGTATCGTTAGTCAGCTACGGTCCACGAAAGTGCGCGACAGTTTTTTTTTTGTTGCTTTTTTTTTGCTTTTTTTTCAAATAGAGAATCAAGAAAACTGCGGACGAATAATCACGAAACGAACACTCTCGCGGTGAATAATCCTGAGGATTATTCGACGAAGTTAGCGGAACAAAGCGAGGAGAGAGAAATATTCAGCTGTGGAAAAGCGTCGAGTATCGAGAAGAAACGTTTTCGAGGCATCGACCATAAACGAAAGTGGAACTTGTATTATTCCACGAATCGTGACCGATCGTCAATTCCTTTTGCCGCTCGTTACCAGAAATCGAGTTTGGTAGTCGTTTATCGATGCGAGTGTTGAATATAAAGCACCGATTCGCACCGAGTACGTCTAACTCCCCGACTTTCGTTAAATTCATTTCTATTTCAATGCAAGCGTCGCCTTCGAGTCGGTCGAACTTTCGATTTTCTCCGCGTGACATCTGATTACGCTGTAATTTGCTGCCGCGATGCGGAGAGGCCGCGCGTCAACTGGCACACCTCGACGACTATACGCGCGATACGCGCTCATGCCGTTGCATTCTTTCGAACAATGATGCTATTTACGATTGTCATTCGAGATCACCGACGCCGTTATTCGCGAAGAACATTGCGATGCGCTTATATTTCTCACGAGATTGTCGACCGCTCAACCACGCCGTGGACGTAGATTTTTTTGGCGCGTTTGCCCCGTTCGGGCGGATTTTACGACCCAACTTCTCAGCACCTGCCTTCCGTGTATTTTTTATTTACCTCTCGGCCGACAAATCCGCCAGAGTTTACAGTCATGGTCCAGTTACGCGGTTCAGTTATCGGGTATATACCACCGATCGCATTTTTTACAACCGACACGTTTTTGCACCTGGAGTCCCGGACGCGCCTATCGAGCAATGCGGAACACGGAATGAACGAGCAATCGAGACTGCCCTGACCAACGTATACATTTGGCTGCTTCGTTTCGGACAACTCATTTTTTTTTTCGGTATACAGACGGAATATTACTCTGAACATGTTAAAAACAATTGTCACCAAACACGAGCTTTTGATTTTAATTTTTCCGTTTGATTAACTTAATTTTTTCTTCTTCAATTATCTAATACCTCGCTGCATTTCCTGTTATTCGATCGGTCACAGACGAAAATTGTAGAGGAATCTTTGCTCGTTGAAATTGTCTACAACTGATTTACGTTCCGTGAACAGTCTTCCCTGTAAAAAATCTTAAACTCAATCTTTCGCCAAACTTCGTGGTATTTTCATTTTTTCTCGTCGTGTAGAAAATTGAATTCTCTACTGACGAGTGTTGGAAGGAAAAATGTAATCGAAGCAGCGTAGAGAAAGCGAGTCGGGAAAAAGGTCGAGAAACAAGTTGATATGGTTGGGAAAAAAATATGTGCTAGCGACAACAAAAATACCAAACAACGCAGTACTAATATCTGTAGTCTGTAGTAGAGCAAAATAAAAATGATACGTTCCAACTTGGAGTAAGCTAGTAAGCAAAGATCTAGCTCGATGATTCAAACTCTTAACGATCGCAATCTCCGTTCGAGTAGATTTTTTTTTTTTGCGCAGTGCTCCGAACACATTTTTGACTGCTAAAAAAAAACTCGCCAAGTTTTGCCGCCCTAGGCCCTACTTGGCCTGCATGGAGCATACACATTTGGACTTGCTCGTTCCGAATATAAAATCCATTTCAACGTATCACGTCAGAATTATTATTTTTTTTCAACTTCTACAATTACGTACAGTTTCCAAAATAATAAATAATGAAAATAATACTCAATTAATCGCATTGTTTCCTGATATTTTATACATGTAACCGTTCGTTTCCCGTCAACCGCGCAAGACTCAATTCATTTAATTAACTTCGATATCCCCGCAACAAGTAGGATATATCCATCTCTTTCTGTAGTCTGGGTAAAAAAAGAATACGATGGCAGACATTTGCTTTCGTCTAAGGCGCGTTGTGTCAATTTATATTGACGCAGACGCGTTATTTTATTTTCATTTTAACAGAATAATTAAAAACGTACGATTTCATTTCAGCAATCACGGTCTGTTCGTTCAAACATACCGTCACCTGTATCTACCGGTGTATTACTCTCGCGTATGATCTTACATTACGCTTAGGACCACTAACGCAAACATTAGCACTTCGGTAAAACATCTTTGTAAAAAAAAAAAATTATTTTCCAGACCCGTGTAATTAGTAGTAAAAACGACAATCGATCGTCGTTGCGGTATTCCCTACTCTGCCAACGGCTCCGCTCTCACCGACTAGTCGGCGTCCTTGGCGGACGCAGACTTGACAGGAATGTGAAAAATTGACGGTCATAGGCCCGATGGTTGGCGTGAATTTTACACGAATTTTCAGCCGACCAACGACGAGAATAATTTCGTAATTAATTCTTTTTTTCTGCCACTCTCGGCGACCAGCGATAAATTAGCTCGCAAAACTTCCGATAGACCTTCGATGCTGAAAATGGACCGGGAAATTGTCCGCCGTTCATTTTCTTCGCCGACGGTTCGCGTTCGATCGGTTTTCGACATCCAATCTATTCTGAGCTTGGCAGAACTCGCTCCTGCAACGGATGACACCTAACCGTGTTACGCAACGTTTCCTGACAGTCGAAAGATATTAACGAGGGAAAAAAAAGTGCGAGCAGTCTGGTGGCTAAACGGCGAGGCTAACCTACCGCGACGCGACTCGATTATTACGCCCGGAGACACAACATCGACTAGGATAGTCGTTTCGTAAGAACAATAATCCGACCGCGTCATGGTTAATTCCCGAGCAAGAAAAAGAAAACACGAGCGAGATTCCCATTTATCCAATATCGTGCCTATCTCCCGCCACGCGTGACATTTTTAAAAACGAGCGAAATCCGCTAAACTTCGTCCAAAAGTTGTACGCACAAAACTCTGATGGTTGGAAAACGAAGAGAAATTTGTAAAACGGTTGCAATCATCAGCATCAAGGTCATCGAGAAACTGTACATTTTTTTTTCCTGCGAGGAAGGATTTTTATAGCGAATCGCTGTGAGCCCGGGAAAACGAAGGAATTATATTCCTCTCGATGGGACGATTTTGATAGGGAAGCGAGGAGAATTGAATTTGGGAAAAAATCGTGTAGGGAATATTAAATTGTAAAGAATGGGAAATTAGGATTGGACGTCACGTTTTCGTGTCGGGAATTTCTTAAGACGTGAGAAAATGGGGGAAATTCCGGGAAGAAACGAGGATGAAATAACGAGGATGATGTTCGGTATTTTTGGCAATTTTTACTAACCCGATAAACCTTCCCATGTCTCGGGCGTCGTTCCGCGAAGATCACCAAAAACGGATCGGAACGCGCGGGTGATCGCGCGATGTAGGAACGTTGGTGTAAACGTCAACTTTCGAGCAGCACGCACAGCAGAGAAATGAAAAATGTACGGACAGCGAGAGAGAGAGAGAGAGAGAGAGAGAGAGAGAGAGAGAGAGCGCGAAATTGAATAAATAAACCAGACTCGTTCTCACTTCGATTTACGGGAATATTAGATTACGAATTGCTTTTTATGCACCGATGCACGAACACTTGTTGCATCTTCGCGCTCCAACGTCCCCGCGTCCTTGACCACGCGCTTTCAAGCTTTCATTAGCCACTGGAAATCGGAGAGATGGAACCGGCGTGGTTTCCATTCGTTTCACACCGGAAATAACGAACGGATGGAGGAAAAAAAAGGAACGCGCGAGCGATACGGAACCAACAACGCCGTTCGACGTTCGACGCGCGTCGTTCTCGCGAGACGGACCACGTTTCACTAACTGCGATGCGACGATTCTACCTCTACGCGACGAACTCTAGAATAGACTCGCGTGGGCTATGGGCGCGAGGCTCGGTGTGCGGCGCACATTGTCAAGTCGGTGTGCGGCGCACACTGTCAAGTCGGTGTGCGGCGCACACTGTCCAGTTGGTGTGCGGCGCACACTGTCAAGTCGGTGTGCCGTGCGCTGTCAAGTCGGTGTGTCGCACGCTGTTTCGTGAGCACGCTGATGCGTGTGTCCGTGCTTAGCAGCCCGTATTTGGCACTGATCAGTCTCATCTCCAGCGTTTCATTGTGTTAAATCTCCTCGTTCGTTTGCGCGTCGGTGCGCGGCGAAATTATACGACGACGCGGATCTGCGAAAATTTATAAAAATTCGTGGAAAGAATGTTCGACATGTTTTCGAAATGCCTGCAATCAACGCAAGTTATAAGTTATAAACGGGTCGGGAATTTGCCGATATCTGGACAAAACGTGCCAATTGGCGGTGCATACACTTCGCGAAACTCTGCTAAGCTGAGAGCATGGGGGAAAAGCGTTACTCCAACATTGATTCGCGTTACTCTCAAATAGAGCTGTGTCGCCTTATCACTATACACGGAGAGCGATGGAATAACACTAATTTCGTGTGAAAGAAAAGTCGTCGACGCAAACTTTTGTGTTAAATTTGCCGTAAAATTTGCTACTGTGTATTGCGTATTGGGTGGCTCGAGCATACGAGGTGAACGGATAACGAGTGCGGGGCAGAAAAATCGTACGATTTTTTACTCGAAAAAGGGATAGAACGACGCGGGAAATTTTTGACTCGTGATCCGAGTACCTCGCGAGTTTCGACGAATTACTTCGACGAAGCGTTGGATATTCGTAAGGATACGCGTAAATTTGTAAGGTTGCGCGAACATCTGTCGACGACGTTGAGGTTTGGCGGGGTAGCGGGGATGGCGGAGCACACGAGTTGGGATTATCGCGGTTGGCAGGCCGGATGCGTGCCCCGGTAGCCGGGCATGCGTTCACAAAGCGTTCGAGATAAACAGTTTCCGTGGAATACCCAAGCAAAGTTGGGAGTGTGGAAAGAACGACCGAAACTCCGCGTCGCGCGAATTTCTGTGACTTTCCGCGGACCAGCGACGTTGCGACGAAGAATGAAGGAGAGAAAGAGAGAGAGAGAGAAAAGAAATGATATGTAACGAGGTTATCCTTACGATCACGGTCGAGGTTGTCCGTATCTCTGTCTCCTGCGACACAATCAGGACGCAACCCTATTTGGCTCGCGAGTCTCTCCTTCGTCGATTCCGGCCGTGCACCGGAAGTCCTTGTTACATTGGCGATATTAAACCGTAAAGTTATCCTCGCGGGGGCTCGAACACGCCTACGGCTATGCATAAATCCGTGGAACGCGCGTACCTACAGAGTCTCTTCGCGTTCGTACCGAAAGTCACATTTGCTCGGGCTCCGTTCTCTCCGCTACGATTGACACGGTGATAAAAATGTATATAATAATATTCAAAGTGATCCGATAAAAACCACTTTCTCCTCGCGTTTTGCGAAGTAACGCGTCGCGAGATGAACGTCGTCGTCGTCGTCGTCGTCGTCGTCGTCTTTCGTTCGTCATCGTCAAACGAACCGACGTCCGCGGCGTTTCCTCGTCTCCTCTCCCATCCCAGCCTCGCCGCGACCGAGCGAAAGTCAATCTTCGCGACGTAATCCTCGAGGATCCGGTGGCAATACTCGAATAATTAACGGTACTCGTCGATTCTCGCGGCGTCGAGCGTTTCCTTCGCGGACGCTCTACGATCGCGTCCCGCGACGATGCAACTTCAACGCCTTCCTCGCCCTCGTCTCGTTGACGCGATTGATATCGAAGAGAAATCGCACCGGATGTTTCTGCCCGTCCGAATCGGTCGTTCGCGCGTGGCCGGGTCGAAAAAGTAGCAGGTATTTCCTCGTCGACTCGAGTCGTCGCTGCACCGAGCGTCGCGCTCGTTGATGTCATCGGCTCTTTTTTAATGCAATGGCGTCACTACTTAGTCGCACCGCGCAAATCGACTCCTTTCCTTTCACTCGCGAACCAGGTGGCCATCTACGATCTACATACGCGTCCCGTGTCCTAGGACGCTCGCATCGTCGTACGACAGCGATATCCGATGCGATGAGATCACTCGCGATACGTATCGATCGGTTTTACTTTCGCGTGGGCGAGAACCTGTCGCAAACGGAGTCGCGAAACGTGCAAAAAACGAAGAAAAACCCGGCCAATATCGGGGAACTTCCTCCTCGAGCAATAACTCGACGAGTTATTGTTCTCTTCGTCTGGCTCTTTTTCTATCGAGTCGGGAATTCCGAGAAAAATGACCAAGTTCGTCGAATCAACGGGAATGTTTCCGTTACGAGCGCGTAATCGGCATTAATTTGCATACATTACAGATATAAAACTAGGGCATTGCCAAATTCATATCGTTGTTGCTCGCTGACTCATATTCGAGCTTCGCGACTCTGCGCGAAATGTCCAGGATTCGAAGGCTCGTCTACGCTACGGAGGCGTATCGATCTCGGATCTGGAGATGCAACGGGATACGAAATACCCCGATGACTCATTTTACTACCAAAGAATCCGACGAACCGAATCATCGAGCGTAAATCGAGATCGACCGAGAACGGAAAGTTCGTCCAATTTTCATCCCCTTTTTTCCTCGTCCGCTTCTTCCGCCACGACGAATCGTCCGGCGCTAACCCTTTCGAGCACACATTTTTCTTCAGGTGCCATCGACTCGAAATGTTGTACCAGGAAAATTTTTGGGATCGCTGATAACAAAATCTGCACTCGCAATTAGAAAATTTAAGATGGCGGAGCAAAAATGCGAAAAGTCGTTTGACGAGAATGAAAGTTGGTAAAAATCCCAAAAAATGCCAAATACAAACTTGGGCAGAGAAACTGCAAGAACTCGCGGAGATGATGATCTTTTCCGGTAAAATGGCCATTTTTCAACGTTCGTTTATTTGTTTCACCAAAATGACCAATTATTGCAAATTGGAAATACAAATAATTCGTGTCAAAATACGCAAAACAGTTTGACAATCGAATGAAAACTACGCCAACCACTCGGAAAATGGTTCTGGAAAATTATACCCGAGGCAGTTTCAATTTTTTGATTCGATGATCTATTTTTTTTTTTTCATCCTCGAATCGGAAACGCCCCTGGATTTTATCAATCCAGACGAAACAACACGCCTCCTGTCCGGCGATATCACCGCTGTACGACCATGTTCAACCGCAAATGTATAATCGAACCCTCGGTTGCGGTAGAGTTCACTTGAGATTTGTTGAATCGATCGTTTTGGGAAAACCCATTCAACGACGACACGCTCGAATCTCGAGCGGTTCGCGAGATTTTCTTTTTTTAAAGATTACGTAGCTGAAAAAAATCGCTTTCCGCATTCTTGGCGATCGCCCAAAGTTCGTTTGCACGCGTACGCTACGTTCGACGCTACTCGTTCAAATATCTCTGTAAATATTGATTGCACCAGAGAGAAACACGAAGATCTTCGAATGACGTTCCAAAAAAGGCTGTCTCATTCTATTCGCAAGTGCCACACGCCATTCGCCGTTGAGAAAAATCTCAGGGGGTATTCTGGTTCGGAAGATTTTTTCTCGCACATTCGCAAAGCTTAGACCTTCAACGATATATCCTCCGGTGGAAATGTCAAAGTTCGAATAATTTACGGAGTTATAGCTATTTTAATGACGCGGCCACTAAACCAGCTAGAACTGCTCGTAGATCAGAACGAGCTTCCGAGAATACATGTTTTGAAATAGAAGAAGGCACGCTCTGTGAATCGGGAATCGTCGAATAACAAAATGTAAGTATAACGTACGTATAACGTAGCCTTCTATGCGGCTGCCTGAAACTTTTGCTCAAATTTTTCAACACGGTTGACACGACATCTCAAGTTCCATTCAGCCAATTCACTTCAAACTTCGTACTAACCTTCGATATTGTATAACTTTCCATCGTTCCAGCCATTTTTGTATCGACAATTTTTAAAATTATTTTTCAAATGTATGAAAATGCTATGTATGCCTTTTTCCGACAGTCGCCATCTTGCGACAAATTTTTCTTCCGCGTTCTCTTAGGTAAGGTCTGCGAGAACGTTCTTACTGACTTCGTCGTCTTTTTTTACATTTTTTTTTCGAAAAATATTAATTGGTACGGCGGAGAAGCGAGGACTGATATAAAACGATGAGCCGAGTAAAAGCAAATGTTGTGTTTTTTACCGTATGTAGTTCGATATTTTTCTTTTTCTTTCTCTTTTTCCCGGAGCCAACGACCGAGAGAAGGCAGACGCGTGTCGCCAGCGAAGGATCCGAGCGTCGACGTCGCGTCTCCTACTAATGTGCGTTTAAACGCACGTGGATCTGACGTGGTTTAAAAATAAAGACACGTGATACGAAGATGTGTCGGTAAGACGCGTGTCTCGAGAGCCCGACCTTGAAAATTTGGTGGCTAGAAAATGCGCGACCTTGTCAACGCGACGCGTAGTTTCTATTCGAGCCTGTGAGCAAGGATACTTCGAGAAAATCGTGGAAATCCGCCGGATCAACGCTCGACCTCGGGCAATTTTTATCCACGGCGCGCGGATTGTCTTCACTGACCACGTTTTTATCAAGTCTCCTTCGTTTCTCGCGCTTTTTTTAAAAACAGTTATCCTTCTGGCACGGTTATACGAGATCTCGTGCTTCGACCTTTCTCGAATTATGGAATCTCCGTGACTCCATTATTCCTAGTTCTCCTATTATTCCTAGACGCGAGGCTGCAGCCTCGACCGACATTTTCTATACATTACTCCGCGCTGGGTCGCATCGGTGACGAAGAAAATGTAATTTAAAAACCATTACGAAAAATCGGAGGAGGATCGTGTTTCGTCGAAGCAAAAACGGGTCTGCTCAACGCACGGGCAAAAACGTTTCATTGTGTATAGATGGGCAAAAACGGTGTGATTTAAAAAAATAGTTTAGAACACGTTTGCAAAAGTTGGCAGGTAAGGAGATGAACAACGTTTCGAAGGTGGACGAGAAAAGATCGGAGATAAATTCTGGCGGCAGCAGCAAATCTGTTCGGTTGGAACAGAGCCGGGGATGATGAATTTTCCGATCGGTCCGGAGATCGGTGGCATCGATGTATCTCTGCCCGGCGGTGAGATTATTCGCGTGACAAAAATTGTACCGATATTGCGAAATTCAACGTACAATGTAAGCCCCGATATGAAAGTCGTGTTGTTGGATGTGCTCATTGTTTTTGTTTTAATCGCTGTAAACGAGCGACGGGCAAATTTATTTGTTGGGACTTCGTTAATTGTTTGATCGTGTGCCGAGAAGGCGTCTCGCGTTTTACTTCGCAAACACGCTTTCGGAATCGAGAGCTGCCCTGTCCGACCGGTATTTCCATCCCGGGATCGCTGCGCCTCGAAACGCTGATAATCTCGCGGCATATATCATCAGCGGCATACAAAGTTGCGATCGGCGGTGTGGTAACTTTTATGCGATTACGAAGGACAACTTTTCGCTACTTCGCGAGGTAAATCTTTTTTATAAGGATGCCGGGATCGTTTCGAAGGTAGAAGGTGCACGCGCGAGAAAAAAGCCGACACGAGGAGCCGAGGCATTCGAGATAATAAGCTGACGGTGAACGGGTTGCCACGCAACTGGGATCCCGATAAATTACCGATTTATCGATCTCCCTCGGCTGCAGACGGCAAACGCCTCGTTTCGGATAACAGTTCGCTTTTTTTAATTCCCTTCGCGACCGTGGATGAAAATTCCTGCCCTTCGCTCGAAAAAACTGCTTGATCGCGTGTTCCTCCAAAAGTTCGGAAACGCGGACGTGAAAGTAGGCAATAAAAAAAAAAAACAGCTCGCGGAGACGCGGTGATGCTGATGCGAGAAAAATTAGCATTCCTCTCCTAGCGTCGGATCTGACGAGTTTAATTAATTATTTAATCGATCGACGTGCCGATCGTGACCGAAGGCGTGGCGCGAGTACGAACTTCCACGTACGTACGATCATGCCGATCGAGAATTAATTACGCTCGTTGCTTCGCCGTCTCGTTTCACCTTCGCAAAATAGGTGACATCTATCAGCCGATCGACGATCTCTCGGCGCGGCTGTTGGCTCGCGTTTCTCCTCTCCGTCGAGCCTCGAGTAACTCGAGCTTAATTAAACCTGAAGATCATCTTTTCCCCCATCGCGGCGATCGGGCGCTCGCGTACCGATTACCCGGCGCGTCGACGATCAACTTATCGCTTTAGTTTACAAACGAACCACGGGAAAACGATATTGCAGAACGAACATCTCCCACGCTCCGGGTCAATTTCACCCTGTCCACTTTTTTACTATAATCTCTATACTATTCCGAGCTACTGAACCTTTTCGCATACAAAAAAAAAAAAAAATTAAATGTATATCCCCTGAAAAAAAATCTGTCAAATTCAACGCAAAAATTTGCGTTGACGATTTTTTTTTACACAAAATTAGTGTTACTTCGGCGCACATCGCGTGCATTGATTGGATAACCCAGCTCTGTGCAGCAGTATTATAACGCAAACCGATGCGAGAGTCACATTTGAAAAGTGTTACTTCGGTACGCAGAAACACTTTTGTGCGTTGAAAAACGGAAATGTACTCGCACTACACAACGACCAACATTGTTGACAATGAAGTTTTCGACAAAGAAGCGTAGGACTTTTTAAAGCTTTACCACCGATCTGTCTTCAAACGCCTGATCGATATTTCCTGGGGTCAAAATCACCCACATCGCGTACCTCGAAGGATTAACAAAGAAGAAAAAAGCAGATAAATCTCTCCGTAGATACAACGACGCAGTTTCTTGCAGATTCGTCGTTGTTCTCGCGCGGCTCTTCGTACCCGTACGGATGAACGTTCCGTTGCCCCGTGTAATAGGTGACGGAAACGCGACACCGCGGGCAGCGTCTGCTGAGTCTGCGAATAGACGGTGGCTTATCGCTTTCGCGAAGCGTAGCGGAACTTGATAAGAGGAGTCCGTCGACAGGCTTTTAGAGGAGAATCATCGCGGCTCCCATCTTTTCCGCTGCGACGCGCGGTAGGCGATCCGAGCAACAACATTTCCTCGTCCCGATTCGGGAAAGTAACGACGACTTCATCGAGCAAAGCTCTCGAAATAACTCTCGATCGAATTTTGGGGGGGGGGGGGGGGGGGGCGCGGATTTTTCACGATTTTCACGCGAACTTTGGCAATCGCGGCGCGTCCATACAAGGCGCGGGCGTTGGTCGAGCCATCATCCCACCAGGCTGCTGGAGGTCGCGGCGTCCACGAGGTACGCTAATAATAGCGACGCCGATGGTCGTCGCATCTTCCCCCCGAGCGTCGGGACGCCCCAGCGCTTTGCTCCGGACCAACTTCGGGCGACCACTGTTACAAAGATTTATCCTTGGCACCGACGCTCGCCACGGTACTCGAGCATCGGTGCGTCGCGAATCAACGTTCAATCTCCCTCTCGATCGCCTTTTATTAGTCTCCACCGAGAACGCTGCGTTTTTTCTCCACCGAGCGCGAATTAACGGAAACATCAAAGAAAAACCTACCAATAATTTTCCGACGGACGACCCAAAATTCCGAAACATAAATAACCTCGATTTATTCATTCACCAACGATTTTCGGGAATGTCGAGAAAAAGGGGAAAAAACACGAGACAAAAATATGGAAAAACAGCAACGATTACTTTCAGAAAATAAACAACCAAACCGGAATATTCTTTCAATTTTGTTAGCCGACTTCGGTACAATGCAAAAAGTACCAGGAATTAAAGCAAATAGGCTACGAAAAATGTGTTTTTCATAACAACTCGTAAATCGAGTTTACATTTTTCTTTTTCATCTCCACCATCAGAGACAAGTGAACAACGTATCTGCCTTCCAAAAACCACGAAAATAATACAGTTCCAAAAGTGGAAACGGATAAGAAACTCGCATTCGGAACGCAAACTTACGGGCACGCGGATTCGGGTTGAGCAAAAAATGGTAGGAAAATTCGCGAGGATCAGATTCGGTGCAAACAAGCGTGTAGTTCGAGATGATAATAAATATCGAAATTTGGCGATATGACCGGGAAGTTTTAGGAACGAGTCGATCGCGGGTATAAATAGCTTGGAAAACGCAGCGTTCGAGTATCGGGCGCGTTATGGTCCGTTTTTTTTGTAGGCGATCCAACGGTTATTTATAGAGACGATGGAAAAACAAACAGAAGTTCTCGAAGATACCTGACGAAGTGAAACGTGGATAGAAACGGGAACGGTGAAGACACGACGACGACATCGAGTAGCGCGGAGTAGGAGCGCAGCTAACGAACCTTGCAAGTAGACGCGATGTCGTTCGTTCGCTTCGTCTTCGCCTCCCTCGTCGCCTCTGCCCCCCGCCGATCAAATCGGTCGTATCGAAAGGGAATCGGGCGTTCGCGCTCGAATATAAACATCCCGCTCCCCCCGATATCGATTGTTGATTGGCGAGCAGCGACGCGTGGCTCGCGCGAACCGAAAACGTGATTGCGATGAGCATCGACGATTGGGAAGCAATCGGTTCGATCACGGTTGAGAAATAATTGAAATCGCACCGCGAACTTCGAGCCAATTTTAGTAGCACGCGGGCAAAACTCGGACGCGCGGAGTCGATAGACGCTGCGCACCGTCTGGACCGACCGAGCGCCATCGACGTGACAACAAAAGCAACGATAAAAAAATTCCGGCAGAGTCAAAAAAATCGAAGTTCCCAGCTACGAGAGAAACGTAGACGTTGACAAAATTTAAAAAAAAAAAAAAGGAAGGAAAAACGTAATCCGTAAAGTGTTGGCATGCGAGGATCAGCGGACGCGTTTACGCGAGTGGCGTCGAAACGTCCGAAGCGCCATTCGGGCAACGAGTAATTTGGCCCACGCCCACGAAAACGCAATTAACGGCGAAAATAATTGAAACCTACGAGCGTTGGCGAGCGAAAAATAAGGACCATTGTTCGTTCGCTGGATAAAAACGCGACTGGATAACGTCTGGCGGCCCGGGGATTTTTTCAGCACCGCGTATTCGGACGGAGCGAGAGCGAAGACGAGAAGTGTTTTGGAGAACAATGGAAAGATCGTTTTGGTCCTACGATATTTTTGCATCCGCGGTTTGGCGATTTTGGTACATGGCGATTTGCATCGAATCGTCGATTAATTCGTGTTTTTTTTAAATTCTCTTTTTTTGTTTTCGTGCTCGGACGAGGAAACCTCGCGTCCTCGTCTCACTGTTGGGCGAGAAGATTCGCGGTATTTCGCGCGAGAGGGAAGATCGCGTCGATAGGATCGAGCGTGGGTATCGGAACCACTCGCTGTAATTGCATCCCATTATTCATCACCGTTATCCACTGGATATGGTTATCAATAAGAATAGGAATATAACGAGAAACGGCGAGCCAAAACCCTTGCTCAATCTCGTTACTCGCAATTAATCGATTACCTTGTAGTATCGACGCGTCGTTACGAACCGCGCGCGGTTACCGCAGACAAAGCCATCTCAAAAAGAGAAAAACACCAAACTCGATTCTATCACGAATACTGACACCAACAAATATTCTATTTTCTTTCCCCTAATAAATATTCGGCGACTCGAAAACAATCCTCGCACGCGCCCACCTTGTTTTGTATTAAAGTGCATACCTTCTTACCCATACTAATAATAAAGTAATGCGAGTTTTTTTATTCTTAAACACAGCATAAATTGCACGAGCCTCGAATCGAGTAGTATATCAATTCGTATTCGGCACAATAATTTTTTCCTTATACATACCTAAAATGTGAACACCAAATCTGTTTATAAAAGTCGTGAACAAATAAAAAAATGTGTACGGTGCTTTTATTCGTGTAGGTATCGTCGAAAATCGGTCCCATCGCCTCAAACTTAAGATACGAGCTGAGTATTTCAAATTCGAAACCAAAAGAAATCTACACGCCTTTTTGCCAAGTTATCTCAATATTTCGGGGTTTATTGGAATCTCTTCAGGATCTTTCGGATGTTTTCTCGATCGAAACGATCGAGTACCTATGTAGCTCGCAGTTTACACTCTCCCCAACGAACTAGGGGAATTAATGCAGGAAACGTGAAAATGAAGACTGGGGAGGAGTAACTGTTCGGACAAACGACCTGGATGAGAGTATTGAGTCTCTAGGGATAGAAGATACGCAAACGGAACACGCAACTTCGTCATATACGAAAACTTGGTCAAGGTGAGAGAGAGAGAGAGAGAGAGAGAGAGAGAGAGAGAGAAAATGATGCAGATAAGGTGAATCGATTGAAAATGGTTCTACAACGCGATTGGATATGGAAATGACCGTAGCATCCGTGAAACGTGAAGTAATCGTCGCTCGCTCGTTGATGTCGATGCGAAAAAATCGGCATCGCAAACAAAAAAAAAAAGAAAACTATTTTCGCGTTCGTTCAAGCCTTCGAGTACACGATGGATCATTTCGACCCTGTCGCCGACTTTGACGGAAAATAGCCTTCAAGGGTTCGAAAAAGGGCGGATTTTCCCCCTAAGGCGTCCTTTTTTTCAAAGAAAATTCGTTTTGCGAATTTTTGAACCGTGTTAAAAACTTCCAAGATACTTCTAATACCTAAAGAGTCCTTGAACATCATGCAACCTGCACATCTAGATTTTGGTCAAGTGAAAGGGTCAAGTGAAAAAGTCCACAGGGTCAAATTGACCCGGAGTGTAGGAGACGCGCGAAAAAATAGGGGTGTACTGAAGGGTTAAAAGGACTACGTAGAAATATGTAGTATACGAAAGTGAACTCACCACATCGCCTGAACGGACACGGGTTTGAATATGTGTTGGCGACCGCACACGCTCACGCTGAAGCCACTGTAATTGAAACGAATGCGTATGAAATTATCGAACAATATTTCCCCATAGCTCGTTCCATAAGCGAATAACTTTACGCGCATTTTCGCAACATTGTTTTTTTTCCTCCTCCCCCCCCCCCCCGATTTTTCCCGCGATCCATCGTTTTCCCGCGAATCCGACGAATCGATTTCACCAGCGTCGCTTCGCGTTTCGCGAAATCAAACGAGGCGAAAATCACGACGGCGATTACCTCGTCTGGCGTATATTTCAGACGCGTGCACGTAACTTTGGTAAATACACGTTGCAGGTTATCGAGAACGCAGCTGCGAACGACTGGAACTCGTAACGGTAACCGGACGATTACGAAATCATGCACAGCGTACCGTGACGACTAATTAGCATGATTACACCTAATTTAAAACCGTTCGCGTGCAGCTTGAATTTTGACAAGGAAAAACTACAGCTGTTTCAAAACGACGAACTTTCCAATTTAATAGACAATTTATTTTACAATTTGTTCATTGCGAGTTTCCTTCGTTTTCCAGGTCGACTCAAACATCAACATTGGCACGATACCACTGGTTTGTTAAAAATGTGTAAGCGTATTTTTTTTTTAGACATTTAGACATTTTTGGTCGATATCCCATTGATAAGGCACGGTCGTTTCCGCGAAATTAATCGGACGGCGCTAGCCGGCGGCGAACTGCATTTTCAGCAGCTAGTCCGGTCATTACGTCCGCGTAGAGGGCAAAGAAATGCAAGTGAACCGAAAGGGCTGAATTCTGAGAAAAGCTTCATTCGAAATTGTCGACCAAATTGGCCTTGAGCTTTCTCCGCCATATTGAAAAACGCGTTTCTCTCTATATCCGAAGAACCGTCCACTCGACGACAAAATGTATTCAGACCTTTTTTGTACAACCCTAAATTTCCCATCTTTTTCGTTCGTAACTTTTTTTTGTAACATCAATATTTTCCAAGTTATAACGTTTACAAAGTTCCAAGTCTTCCCTAGCAGATATCTGAGAATTAGCCTTCTTGGTTCCTTTGCATTTCCAGATGTATACCGTGACTGGACGAAGCGTTTAACGGTGAGACGCGACAGTTCGATCGGTTCGAGTATCGGAGATACGCCGTACTTTTTATATATCGAGCTCGAGGAGCCGACGCGGCGGTTCGTTGTAACTCGAGGAGATCCCAACTACGCTGATGCGCAACGCCGAGCAATAAAATACCTCTCGAATTACAAAGTTCGTCGAAGATTGTATAATTTTGCAAACCAGCTTGCCAAATTCGATTTTTATTCGAAATCGGTTTTTTAATTTTTAATTTTTATTTTTATTTTCTGCTATTTTCGTCGGTCAGCAAAGAAAAGTGCTTATTCAGCGATGCGCGACGCCGATAAGACTCCAAGTTTTTGTCGTTAATTATTTCACGCTTCGGTTGGAAAGGACGGATGATGATAGGAAGAAACAAACTTTTCTCATTTCCGACCGCGGAGCGAGACGCGACGCCGGAGAAGAAACGAATCGCGGAAGAAGTCCAAGGATAAAGGATAAAACTCACCCGTCACCGTCGAGGGTTATCGCTGTGTCAGCCAGAACTCGGAGTACCAACCCGACGGTGGCTCTGGCATGACAATCTATACCCAAGAGACAGCTTTCCTCCGCGTCTTGCCGCCCCGTGCACGAGACGACGACCAGATAACGCGTCCGTCCCGGATGAACGGACTCCAATTTGACTGCCTGGAACACAAAAAAAACGCCAATCTATCAATAATCGCCCGACGCTCGTTCGCCCTTTGACAACAACCCGAAGAACCCTTCTTTTATGTTTTTTATTTTTTATTTTTCACAAAGGAAGCTGCCAAATTCCCGTCAAATTGCGACGAGAAGAAGAGCATGAAATGAAATTATTGCTGTATATACATAGACGATCTTTGTCACCAGACTTTTGCCACGATGGCTCGCATCTCTGAGACTCAATTGCAAACACCGTCGCTTTTCTCCTCGCAACAAACGCCACGTTTTTCCGCAACATCACCGTTCATTAGAAAGATATCCGATCATCGAGCGACTGTTGTTTCTATTTTATCGAATTCAACGCTCGGACGAGCATCGTTCCTTTGTTTCACGGCCAATCAGACCGTTAAAATCAATTAAGGGGGGAGGATGGTACTGAGATTTGCGATCAACAATACTAAAAAAATCGACCTTTCGTTTTGCACCTCGAAATGGTCTCGAAACCTTCTCCGACCCATAACAAAATATAATTGAGGCGAAGCGACCTTTAAGGTGGACAATCGTACGCTTTTAAAAAGATGTACATCCTCGTAACACGTTTATACCTATGTACCTGACTTAACCTAATTAATTGGCGAGGTGGAGTTATTTTTAATGTAGGTATACGTGTCCCTCGTTGCGTAACACCGTCGCGATCCAGTTTCATTGTTTCGTTAGCCGAGGAGTTTTGAATTCGCGCTGCGTTTCTCGCAAGCGCGGAAAAATACCGATGCCCCGTCGCCGATGATTGCGGTAGGCGGTAGTAAATTGCCTTTTGTTGGCTTATGCAATTGTCGACGATAATAAAATGATAATAACAAAAATATGCATACACATAGGCCACACATTCGCCACAGCGTACACCGTGCTCACGCGTGACTCGGATATCGAATACTATCCGCGTCGCGTACACACGTATGATAATCACGCGTGCACAGATATATGCGCATCGGTGATTCTTTTTCATTTTTTTGAATTTTTTGCTCGCCCGTTGGTTTGTAGGTTTCACTCCGAGGCCGGAAATCGCCGCGTTGGATACTTCTTACAGCAATTTCGACGAGGCACGGTATTTTTTTTCTCGATCGAGCTTCGCTGTCGCATCGCGATTCGACTCTTCGCCATCAACTAGGAAGCGGAGAGATACTCCTGTTTTTTGCACCGACGACACGTTTGACCGGAAGCACGCTTTCTCTCGCCTATATTTCGTTTTCCGCACTTCTCCTCGAAATGCGCGTGAATTAGAATGAAAAAAAAATTAAAAAAAAAAAACAAAGTCGCGAAACATCGAGGAAATCGTCGCGATTTGTGGAAAACGAGGAAAAGATCGACGAGCCCAGCTGCGATATACCGACGCAAGTTGGCCAGATAATCTTGGATCGCAGAACTTTTGCGACTCGTTATAATAGGCGATCGGAATCCTGCATCGCTTACGCGATTCGCGTCGAACGTTCCGCTTTATCGCTTCGTGATCTGAAATCGCTTCTAATTGCTCTCGCTGTAATTGGAAGATGTATTTCCCACCTGATTTACGCGTCCGCGCCACGTGGAATTCCCTCGTTTCGGGGATACCGTCGCAATTATTTCATTTTTCTACGCGCGCATGAAAATTCGCCACCATCGAGAAAATAATGTTCGCTGCGATCAACGAAGAGCATCCGTTTTTCAATGGCACGGAGAAACCGCGGAGTCGCGGTTTAATAACATTACGATTTCGAATCCCCGAATCGTGTCAGCCGGTGTGATTCGTCGACGTGGATGAATAAAATTCATTGGGATCCTCGCTCGTTTCTCGCGGCGTGAAATTCGCTTCGACTCGCCTCGTTATCGACCTATCGAGCCGATGTGTATTAATCTGGAAATTACTGACCTGAATCACGCGCGGGTTAAGCGAATGTGATCGTTGTAATTGCAGGGGAAATACACGAGCATTTAACGGTAGATATAGAGTACCTACCAACCTATCGAAAGGCAGCGCAGAGATATACGGACAAACCTGCAGCACGCTCGTCCACGCGCCGGTAAATTTCCAGCAAACGCGTACGAATACGATATACAACGAACAATACGTACACGAAGCGCGCGTATTAAATCGCGATTAATTACACAGGCCAACGCGTCGACAAATTTTCGTTAATATTTCCACCCCTCGAGTACACGGTGGGTCACGTTGACCCTGTCATCGACTTTGTCCGAAAACAGCCTCCGAGCGTTTGAAGAAAGGCGGTACTAAAAATTAAAGCATTACCATTTTTTCCCCCAAACTTCATTTTTTTCAAAGAAAATGTGCTTTCGCGAATTTTTGCACTGTTTCAAACGCTTCCGAGACACTTCTCGTACTTGAAAAGTACTTTGACGTTATTCAAGCTATACGTCTACTTTTTTTTCCAACAGCACAGGTTCGGTAATTTCGAAATTATAGACGGTCAAGAATTGGACAGGGTCAAATTGAACCGGAGGGTAAAAGATGTTCGAAACCATAGGTGTGTTACTAGCTATTATTGTTTACCGCACGTGTTTTCAATTGGCCATTTTCCATATGTTCTCTTTATCACGTCTAGTTTTTCTACAAACTTTGAAAAAAAATGTACATACATTTTTTAACACATGCTCTGTAAGAAAACTCACGAGATGAAATGGCCAACTGGCCAGTTTATCGTGGGAAACGTATGGGCAAAAATGGTAAAAAGATGGTCGCCAAGTTCAAATGGCAAGGTTGAAGCTAACGTTACAATTATATAGCCCGCGTTTGTGCGTCGTCTGCTCTTGTTCTGCTTTGGTATACCTATCCACGTAGCGCGAGGTTATAAAGCCAGGTGAATGAAAATGGCGAGGCGAACGACCTCGGCTAATAATCATCCGGTTTGACATCTTTGCCAACTTCATTTTTTTTTTTTAAATTGCCTTTTGAAACTCTAGTGTTTCGTTTCTTGTTAGCGTACGGTATGTTAAAGGAAGGAACTGCAGTAGTTTTAAGGTATCTTTTTTTGCTGTTGCATCTGTCGAAGAGAAGAGAGTGGCAGAATGTAGCATAGTCGTAATATTTCAGCAAAAATTAAAATTTCTGCACATTTTATTGTACGTACATTTAATTTAGAAGCACACGAGTTACGTTACCCGCGAAATCAACCGCGAGCACACTTTCATTCCTGAATTCGCTGCTTTAATTTTTATTTGTTAACAATTAGCAGTTAACAATTCACAATCGATACACTATTGACTGCGTGCTCATTTTTCCCAAGCTGGCCCAGTTAGCGGTTCTTTTGGCCAGTAGCTCCACCATAAACTGGCCGATAACTCCACCATGAGCTGGTGAAATTTTCTCACAGGGTGATATGAATCGTAGAGTGAAAATGATATTTATTCGAATATTTGCGAAGAAAATATCCGTTATAATTCTTACATGACGACTCTTTCGAGTGGTATTCTTCGCCTTTTTCCACGCGTGCCATGTGGAATATCGCGATTCGATGACCAGCAGTAATCAGCCATCAGATTGGTGGAGGAAAAAAAATTGTATCAGCTCGCGTTATCACAGTGATCCGGTTTCGACTAGATAGAAGAGGAAGAGACGATGACAAACGTCTGCGGTGTCGTGTAGTTTCGTTTTAGAAAATTTTTCTCGCAGCAACATTCGTCGCAGCGAAAGCCTTGAAAATCGGACGATGACGAGTCTGCGACGAGCGACTTGCAAATGGAGTACTACGTTACGAGGGAGGGAGGGAGGGAAGAAAAAACGAAGCCGAGCCGAGCTGGTGAAGCGTTGCGAACGGGAAAGGCTACGTTTCCTCGTTGGAAATGGCGTGCGATCTTTGATTTGTAGGACGGGTCTCGGCTCGCGATCCATAAGAGAGAGACAACGGAGGTAGAGAGAGAGAGAGAGAGAGAGAGAGAGAGAGAGAGAGAGAGAGAGAGAGAGAGAGAGAGAGAGAGAGAGAGAGAGAGAGAGAGAGAGAGAGAGAGAGAGAGAGAGAGAGAGAGAGAGAGAGAGAGACGTGAGAAGACCAGACGCGAGCGGAGATACGTGCGGGGGAAAGAGAGCAGAGGCCAGATGAAAAAGCCGATTAGCAGAAGAGAGAAAAAGACGTCGACGAGAATAATGGTGGAAAAGAGTAGAGCGGAGTTGACAAAGGTAAGGGGATGAATCGAGATAAAACGGAGAAAGAAGAGCGGAAGAGAGCGAAAAAGAGAGGAAAATAGAGCAATGGCAAAGAAATAGCGGAACGAGATAAGGAAATAGCGGTGACGAGGAATTTCGTACTTTATCGCGTTCCCGATTATCGTACGTCCGGAAATGGTCGAGACGTCGAGGCCCACCGACCTCGAAAAAGATCGGTCACGGTTAACGACGAAAGAAGAACAAAAGTGCGGGAGAATCGAGTGAAATCGTGAAATTCGCAACGGTTTGTTGTTGTTTGGTAGAAACGATACCGTTCGATATCTCGATACGAGAAATAGCATTCGAATAAATGTCGATATAAAAACTCGGCGTGAGGGATAACGGTGACACGTTTCTATACATGCGTTCTAAAATTCCTTAGTAGACTCGTAGCTTCGGCGTCGAAGCTGCAAAAAATCCCGAAAAATTCACGAAAAGTCCTTCCACCGCGTAGAGGAGTGTGGAATTTTTTCACAATTTTCAGACACACCGTTGCGTCGAAATAAGGCGAATACGAGAAGGAAAAAGAAACGGATTCGCCAGAACCGTTTCGGTATACGTAGGTACGCGAAACGAGGGCGTCGCGACGAGTAGCGCTGACGAAAATGGTTTTGAAACGTATTCGAGCCCGGAAACGGCGACAAGTACTTAGTCGAAACTTCGACCACGGCTAATTAGCGTTATTGAGGTTAAGTACACCGGCAGCTTGTGACCCGGAAATGTATAATGTCTGGTCAAGCACGGCTCGAGCCTAGCAATAAGTTTATTGTTAGCTCTGGTTTCCTTCCGAGCGCCGTAGGATCGAGCATGAGTCGCGGAGACAACGAAAGCGCCACCGGAGTTCAGATAAGGAAGTCCCTCCTCGAGCGGCGCGCAGGTGTGTCCCCACGTCGCGACATTCGCAGTCCTCCCGTCCCTGTACCTACGTTAGGGTGTTAATAAAAAAAAATCCTCGAAGTGCTATCATCTCAAAAGTTCCTTGGCACATGAAAAAATACGTCTCCAATATTTTTCCACATTCTAAAACAAAAACCTTGGTTTATCGAAATCGGCGCGTCTGGGTTCCGTACGTTTACTTGTTAGTTGCGAGTATAAGCGGGATAACTTTTTACCCATGAGGATTACGATAAAACTATTTCCGAACCTTTTTGCAGAGAATTACATTTCCTACATGAACATGCGTATCAAAATGGGAGAAGAATTTTGTTTTCCTAGTTTTAGTCGGAGAAAATAAAAAAGAAGAATTGGAATATCGAGCCGGCTATTGGGGAGATTTTTTTCAAACCTTAGAGAAATTTTTGAGATGATAGCAAAAGACGTTTTTTGGACCACGCTAATTTACGAGTGAAACACCGACGTCGCAATCGTTCCGATTGCCCTTTCAATAATAACGCGGATAAACGACTGATATAACGCCGACCGTACACCTTGAGAAGCGCACCGATAACGCGCGCGCATACCTGGGTAAACAACAGCTGACGCATGACAGACAGATGTTTGGACACAGCTGGGCGCACGTTTCTCGAATATCTTCCGCGTGTCGCACGCGTTCGCGATCGTTGCGAATATCGCTATTTTCATACGGCCGCGCGAGGACGTTTTTAGATCCTTGCCGATCGCGAAAATTCCGCGATGCGTCGAGCGAGGCTCGACGTGTGTTCGTCCCCATCTCGCCTTTGATTTATTTCCGCCGCATCGAAATTGGCCACCGAATTTGGCGCGATAAGCCGACAATCTACGACCAACGTTAATCGCAGATTAGATGTATTCATCGCAGTTTATAATCGTCGATCGCGCTAGGGAATATTCAATTTGTCCTTCGAAACGGGGAAACAAGGTGGAAACGTGAACCGCGATTAGATTTTTATTTGCGCGCGGAAAAAAACGTCTAAATTAAAAATGGAAAACGTCAGCGAAACGTAGGAAGTAGCGAAAAAATTCTCGAAAAAAAACAAGTGCAGCATTGCCGCCGTTTTAGGAGAGGCCCTTTGTAGTATTGTAGAAAAAGTGTCGTGACCGTCGATATCTCGTAAATTATTCGACGAGGAGCTTGGTTAAAAAAGGAAACGGAAAATCAACAACAACGAAAGAAGAGTGAACGGTGAGCAATCGTGTATTACGGTGGACCGGGTAAAATACAATTGGCGCGGAGAGAATGCTCGTGTACGTGATATAACGATGATTCAACGTTTCGACACGTGTGATCCGCCGTGAAGTAACGAGCGTAACGCAAAAGTTTCAACTTTTTACGTCGACGCGGATATTTTATATTAATTGCGTGCAATTTCGCGCAGGCGAGTAAAACTGGTACGAGAGTTTCTAAATTGTGACATTGAATAGAACGGTGCTCGCTGCTCGCGTTGCCTGGGTCGCGCATCACCTTCGAAAATCTTTGACCTCAATGCTTCTGGCATAGCGAAGTTGTAAAGTATGTAATTGTAATGCGCCCCGCTTCGATTAGATTCCGAGTAAAGAGGTAGAGTTACGAGTTACGAGTTACTTATTACCGAGTTACTTATTACCGAGTTACGTTGTCTGGGCCGGACGAGACTCGGTCGGGATAAAAAAACTGACCGACGCAACCGTAATCGATTGCGAATCGGTCATTTCTTCGCGGTTAATTATCTTTTTCTCCCACTGAAATTAGATTGGCGAACGAAATCCAGTTTTTACGTTTTCCAAGCGTAGCACGAATCCTTTTACACAGAAATAATACGAGACTGTGGTTTTCAGCAAAAAATCGATTACTTCTTTTTAAAACAGCATTGAAAAGTCGTCAGATTAGCCCGGACAAGGACCCTGTTAAAAGATTAGCTCTTAATAATATATTGCAAATCGCGTTTTCCCATTTAAATAACATGGGGCATTTTTTTTTCTTCGACTGTGGAATTTTATAACTCGATAACGAGTCACCGTTCGAGGATGACCAAGGTATATTTTTGTAGGGAATCGAACGCTCTACAAAAAAGGTCTGAATACAGATTTTCGTAAGTCGAGCCGTTTCGGAGATATCTATTATATATGTTATGCATGTACGTTGTGCTAGAAATCAATTGAATTGATCATTTATTATTTGTTGTTAAAAAAATTCAGCCACTATTGTGCTATTTAATGGTTTGGATTTATTTAGAAGTTAATAAAATTGTCTAGGCATACTTCGACGATTTGTCAATGTTTTTTTGCGCGAAAAACGTGACCAAAGTAATAAAAACACTCGGTGGTCCCATTTTTTTCCAAGCTTCCGAGAATAAATTCTGTCCGAATCTGCAGAACCGAATTTGATTTCGATCCTGAAATTGCTCCTGTGAGAAATAAACGTAGCAACGAATAATACAATGAATGTACAACGAAAATGAGACCTTGGATTAAATTCGCGCTACTTTTTTCTCTACGATCGTATTTATCTTGCTGTTAGATTCAAAAATATACGATTTCCTACGACTGTTTCGTCGTTGAGCAACGATCGACTAATTAAACGAAACAGGCGCGTTTTTTTCGCCGCAAAAAAAATAATATAATCTGATCTCGACACGTCCGCTGCAATAAAATTTGCCTCCGCCCCGACGGTAGAAATGTTTCCCTACATATTTCAACTTGGTTATTTTTTCCCGCGATACCGCGTACGAAATGTCCGCTTGCGAAACTATTACCCGAATATATTTGCGGAGCACTCGACGATTAGCATCGCGATTCGTCGAACGTTACGATCGCTCTAATTAGGCTGCTCGAATAATCGAAAGTCGTTTTGGCCGCGAATAGTCGACTTTCGTATCTCACAATGGTTTTTCACGCGCATCGAAGTGGCATCAGCGCTACGTAAATCGTAAATCGGTACATTTTCCCACGGTCGTTGTACCCGCGGATTCGCTCGTCGCGCGTACGTGCATCGTACTCTCTCGCCTATCGTTGCGCAAATCGAAAGTGCAGAGTCTAGACATCGCGTTACGTGAATTGACGCGGCACAGAAACGTGACGCGTCGAATTCATCCAGAATTTATCCAGAGGGAAAGTCGTAGCCGCCGATCGGTTCGGTTTCCTTTCGAAAATAAGACGATAATGTAAAACATTTACATTTTTTTCTCGTACTTCAAATTAATATAATCCATTTTTTTTTGGACGAAGCACTCGAGTAGATATTTGGACTCGTATGAATTTTCGTAACAACAAATTTAATGATAAATATATCAACCTCAAAGCAACAAGTCGAATGCGGAAATTATCAACAGCGCAGAAAATTTACCGAGCCGTCTGAAATTAACGTACGTAAATCAAACTCCAGGGAATTTGATTAAAAATGAAACGACTGTTAATTTTCGCTCGGAATACTCGCTTTTGACGAATTATTTATTATCGCACTGTAGGACAGCATTTGACACGAATACGTTGGTATCCGTGTTAAGGAAGCTAGGTCGCCTCGTATCGTGGCCTGTCGCTAGTTGACACAAGTGACACATTTTTGGTGTACCATCTACCGACAACCGCTACTTTAAATCTAATATTGACCGAACATAGTATAAATATATCATTATGTAGCTAATTAGCTTATAAATAACCTCAAACAATTTTATACAATACAATTACACAGGAAAAAGATGAAGAAATCCGCTCTTCAAAATGCGATCACTCTTAACAATGGTGCCAAGTAATTTCAGACGTGCAAACCGATTCGGCTTAGTTGCAGCATTACATTTTTTTGCTGACTATTCTATTCTTTATTAAATTAAATTTTCCTTTGTTTCACTGGAAACTTTTTCAAAGATTTGTACTAAAATCTCTGAAGTTGTCGTTCTTAACGAAATTAATTAAATGAATGATAAAATTAGACCGCTTGTCAATAATGGACCTTACTTAGTTTTACCTTACAGCCAACAAAACAAAAAACAAACAAAGAAAACCACGCGAGTACCAAAAATTGTACGATCAGCATTTTCGACGTTATCTCTGTGATGCGATAACGAATAGATTCGTTTGTAATATTTTTTTCCCGCATTATCTGTTGATCGTTGCGATTAATGTTGGCGAGAGCGAAAGACCCAACCGTATTTGGTAATGTGGAGGCTTCGTAAGGCCGTAGAGTTGACTCATCATTCAACTAACAGGCGCTCGTCGGTATTCGCGCGAATCGCGCGGAAATTTGTCCGATGGGAACGAAATTGATTCACCTTGTATTTGAAGTTCTTACTGTCGCCGCACATCACCGAGCATCTTTTCGTCCGGATCGTCGGATTATCCGGGATCATCTCGCCGAGTGGATGGAAAGATTTCCTCTTCGCGCGTCGAGCATCCTCTTTGGGGTCGCTCGAGCTGCGCGAACGCAGCGTTACGCACCCGCGTGCGAACGAGCGGCGATCACCCGCGAATTGCTTGCTCTCGGACGAGTTCAAAACCACCATCGAGATTCGTTCTCCCAGCACTACTCTCGCACAATCGCGTAGGTTTTTTGGTTGCATTTGAAATCGCGCTATTTCTTTGCGCATATATATCTACATAAATATATATATGTATTGTTTTACGGAAAACACGCGCGACGAGGAAACGTTATTTCGAATTCAGCACTTTTTCGGTCGGTCGCGCTGTCGTACGCGAATCGAAACAAACTCTTAGCGATTGTGTACGATCTACGCACTTCGCCGCGTGTTTCGGGTCGACTGATTAGACGGAGAAAATCTCGGATCGTTATAACCGCCGCCTCGGCTAGGAAATCTTATCTACAGATAATAATTCCTCGTAAAGCGTCGTCGTCGTTTTCTGGAATACCTGCACGGCTCGCCCCCAACTTCACCAACGTATTGGAATTTACGATAAATTATAATATATATTGTTTATATTTATAATAATTGATATCAAGAAACATACGCTTTTTTATAACGACATCCGTTTTCTCCTCAAGTCCTTCATCCGTACACTTTTTAGTTCGGCTTACCGTTAAGGCGTGTTTTTTAGTTTTTTGAAACTATAATTTATTTTCTTATCTTTTGTTTTTCAAAATTTTTTAATTATAAGTTTGAAAAATAATAATTTTAAACGAATTTTTGTGACTTCAATTATTGCATTGGCATCGATGATTGATACGCGCGCAAACTTTCAAGTCAATTCGACGTTTTGAAGGAGGTCAAAATCACGTTCAACGATTTTGTTACAAACAAACGAACCACGCTGATAAAAGCGCGTTCAAATCTCTTCGCCTACGTCTCGATGTTTTCCGTCGCGAAATCCCAACCGGCACGTTTATTCAAAATTCCTGCGAATTTTTCGAACATTCCAAAAAATACGAACGAACGAACATGGAAAATTCGAGCGAAAATGATTCGCTTTTTTATTTACCCCGCGCATGGAGAAAAAAACGTTTCGTTGATTTTGGCGAAGAAAAAACAGTTGGTTCCTTATTGACTGAAAGTTATGGGTTTTTTCCTTTTTTTTATTGAAAGAAGATCCAGTGGATAATTTTTCGTGGCGAAATTACATTGAAAAGCTGATAAAAAATTTCTAAGTATTCTCACCGATCTCGAACATGCTCAGTGGGAAATCATTGATCACATGGACAGAAATTGTATTTTCAATCTGTTCAAAATATCATAAATGTTGAACCGGAGATGCGGAAATCAATAAATTTGTCGAGGATTTTTTTAGGTCATATAGATAAAATTAACCTGAACACACCATCAAATCTAAGAAAGACTAATGATTCGATATTGTTTGGTTTCTGTGAAAAAAACGTAATAATTCTATTATCGCAATCTTTGACGAATCACACAACTTTGTAGTGGAAAAATCCTCGAAAACTAGGGAAAAAACATTCGGACAATGTAGATAAAAAAAAATCCACACCTCCAGCTGAAAATTTATGACATGTTGAAGAAATAAAAAAAAAAAATTGATGGCTACACGATGAAAATTTTGCCCTTCCCGCGATCAGTCGAGACGTTGCGTCGAACGAAACAGAAGCCAGTAATTCGAAAGTGTCGACAACACCGTGCAATTTGGCCGATTGTCGACCTTTTTTCGAGTCGGGTCTCAGAGTCGAGCGTTTAAGGCCCCCTCTCGACCTTGACGAGCAATTCCAATCTAAATCTAATTTCGCCCAAATCGTCCGGCAGTATTTATTCAATTGCCGACGTGACAATCTCACACGTCGTTGGATTGGAGCTAATCCAACGTTAACCATTCGCCATTTGTCATTGTCCGACACCGAGGTCGCGGGGTACGAAGATGAAACGGCAAATAATTCGAGATGACACGATTATTCAAACGCGTTTCGTCTTCACGGACGCGGCGCTGCGTTGCCCAACGAATCTTTCACCGATCGTATCTCGGAGACGATTAGTCGTAAAAACTCGCTTCCGATCTCATTTCAAAGAACAAACACCGCTCTTTCGTCGAGGTTCGGTCCACTTTTCTCGTATCTCGCCTCTGATCCGAGTTACGGTAAAGAGAAGCGGAACGAGCGACGAATCGGTCATTTTTACGCCAGTCGCAAAAGCTCCGTAGATCCGGATCTATCGGTCACGGGATGATTGTCAGCGGCTCGTCGGACTCGTCCCGATGTCCGGCGCAAATAAAGATCTACGCTCTTTTCCTCTCCGAGCCCCGGAAACGGAGCTGCGAGCCGGAAACGCAGGCGAAGCGCGAGGAATTAGCGCGATCGAGAGATTCGAGGAGGCATATCTCGGAAGCGATCGGTCGTAAAAAATTCGTCTCGGCGTCGCTGCGTTCGAAATTTCATGCTCTTCCTTTTGATCCCCGTGCGTTTTTCACGTATACGCGATAGTTTCCGAGTTACGAGCTCGGAAGCGGAAAAAACGGAGGACGGAAACGAGTCGCGAGGTCCTTGAAAGTGGAACGAGTTTATCGAGTGTCTCGTCGAAATTCGAGGCGAGTTTGCCCCGCGACATCTCAACTTCTCGTAATTAATCCCAACGGTTTTCATTACAGGTGGTACTAGGTCAGGGCGTGGTCCACTCGATGCAGCGTCGCGGTTGCAACGCCGCGCCCCCGTCGCGATTGGATTTTTCTCGAAAACTATCGGTCTCGCGGCGAAGTTCGACGAGAAAGAAAAAAACCGCCTCGTCGAGTACTCCAACTTTTGTCCGACAACTTTTTTCGAAAACGCCACGCCAACGGAGATAATCGAGCGTGAACGCGGCGAGCAATTATCGACGATGACGCGATAGCTCGATAACGCGCTTCCGGGCTCGTTCATTTTTCTCCATCAAGCATCGACGCACGATTAGTTTCCAGAGGAGCCATCGGCAAGATCGCCTCTCCCGACAGACGCGCGTGGAAGCCGCGCAGTTTCTTAACCATACTAGACGAGCGTGTCACCTTTCCCACAGTTAAAAACGGACCGGTGTCGCCTTACCGCGCGCGGAGAGGCGAGCCGACTCGACGAGCCGCGAGAAATTCGACGTTTCGGGGTTACAGACCCTTCGGCGACGCATGCGGGGGGGTTGACGTCCCGCCGCCATCCGACGCGATCGTTCTTCGAGTCCGGAGCGCGGAATCATCGGAGCGCGGCAAAGCAAACCGAAGACAAACTAGATACAAGGAGCGTCGACTCGATAAAGGTCGTCTCTCCTCCGTTGCGCGTTTTTTATCGCGGATAAACGAGTTTCTCGAGGAAAGCGCCAATTTCCTTCCAACCAATCCGTCACTTTCCGTTTAAAAACTTCACAATATTCATTCGAAATAAACCCGACTGAAAATATACTCGAAAAACGATTGGCACGATAAAACAGAGTATATTTGTCAAATCGCGGAACAACAATTTAATTTCATCGCATTTTCAAGTTCACTTCAAATGTATGTTTATAAGGTATAACAAGGAAAATCAACCAACGATGAAAATCTGAACAAGCGAATCGCGGTTTTTTCGCCGCAAAAAAAAAAAAAATAAGCATCGTAAGAACTGCTCGTTTTCATCGTGCACCGTTGGTTTGGGGGAAGCGCATTTTCGCTAAGTTCCGAGTAAACGGCTGCCATTTTTGTCGCGGGACGAAAATAATTCGTAGCGTCGCGTGACCAGAGGTTTTCTCGATTTTGACAAGGCGACTATTAACCCGCTCTATAATTACACCGCGTAGCATTTCTCCGAGCGCGGGAATTTCTCGCGAGTCTAGGCATAGGAGGAAAATTTTAATCGCGCCGTTACCACGCCTGAACTTCTGGCATCGCGCCAAGGTTCTCTGAACTCGTGAACATTTCTGTACAGATTTGTAAATAAATTCGCGTAGCCATTTTATATTTAGACCTGCCCGGCGAGCAGCGAGCGTTCGAACCGCAAAAAATCGACGGAATCGCGACTCGGAAGGACGAAGATCGTTAGCGTTGTTTATAATGGTCGCGAGAGACGGGTGCGCTCTGCTCGCTCGATCGTCGGCTGAAATATTGTAATTAAACGCGATTACGACCCGAAGCGTTGGCCGCGCTCAATTAAACTTTACTATTAACCGCGGAGAAATCATTCATTACCAATTCGCTCCTCTCGAGCGCCGACCGATCGTTTCCTTCGACAATTACTACGAGCAGCCTTTTTTAAACGGTTCCATCGCTCTCGCGTCACCCGACTTACTTGTCCCTCGCCCATCGAGCGAAACGACAATTTTTCGACCAATTTACGATTTTTTCGAATTACTCTTTCCACTTCCAATCCTATTTTTCCACATTTTATTCCCACAACTTATTAATTATTATTAATCATTATTATTACTATTATTTGTTATTACTATTATTATCGTTGTTGTTGCTAGTATTAAATTCGCATTTTCCCATCCTCTTTGCTCCCCCGACGAACATTTCTGTTCGTTCCCCATCGTAATTTGAGTTGCGAGTGAAGTTGGCTACAGCATATGAACAAAATTCAAAAGCTCCGTAGTAAAATGAGTTGGAGCGCCATTAAAAAAATTACCTTGTACTCGAGTGAAAACAATACGAGATGTATTCCGAAAACTGTACAACATTTGCAACCGTTACTCGTTGCTCAGAAAAAATTATAACACGCGATAGAAGAACATTATATTACTGATAGACGTTGAATTGAATAGTCGAGAAAATGATTGACAAACAACGACTTTAATAAACGAAAGCATAGAATTATCACGAATCTGTTGTTAGTAGGGTAGTGAAAAATCGTGGGCAGGTCGAGTCAATGAGGTAGATTCTTCATTCTCATTTTTTACCTATTTACCGATGATATCGATTTACATTGTTGATGCAAAAATCGTCGTCACAATTAACTCGCGATATCCGATATTTTCACTTGTTTTTTTTTTCCCAGGCTAAAATATTCCTTCCGATCAAACGTAGAAACGTCGCCGCTTCCACTGACTCTCTTGAAAAAAAAAAAAAAAAACGGGAAACAAAGAAATAGCGCGCGTCGCTACCTTCGCGCATGCGTTTACCGTGGGACATATCGAAATTCGACGGTCACCATTGAAAATAAAAAACCAATACGTACGACAATGGAAAAAACTGTTCTAGAAAACGTCTGTATCGACGGGTTAACAAGTTTCCCATAACATTACGTATTTCATTTCACTATGCGCGCATACCGAGTTAACATTGAGCACCCGATCAAATTTTGACCAATGATAAATTCTACTACGGTGCTCTAGTCAAAATTGATAGGCAGATTTATAGTATTCGGTTTTCGAACACGCTAGAATGTTAGTGGTCAGTAACCTCTCTCGAACTACTACGGACATTAGTAAATATTCATAGGTTCGCCGTGATATTTTGTCATTACTACGTTAATAAAACTCTGGATAGCGTTGCTAAAGTCGGACTCTAATATGCGACCATAGGAAATTTCAACGGGAAATTCTCACCGAGTATACTTTTCGCGTTTCGACGTTTGTCTCGCGCTTCCGTTTGCAGGTTCGTTCTTCGTCGCAGAGTCGCTTTTCTATTCTATTCATTGTGAAACGAAGAACGGAGGTGACTCGACAGGTTTTTTCCGACACAGCGGCGAACAGGAAGCGGAACGAGGAAAACCAAAGGAAGTGAAAGTTTGAAGAAAGAAACTGATTTTCATCCGAACGATTAATAATCGTCGATGCGAAGGGAAATCGAATGAATAAATATCAGGCGAGACGCGCGCATTTACTCGGCGATTTATCGCGGAGCTCGCGATTTCGGACCATCGGCGAGGTAAAAGGCCTTTGAAAAATGCAAAAAACAGCCGCGACTCTCGCGCGTAGCGGTGCGACTCCAAGGAGACGACGAACGGACGCGGATGTTCTTCCGCGAGTGCGGAAATTTTCACGATCCGCGGATCATCCGCGAGCAACGTCACAGCGCGTCGCGACGCAGGAGCAGAAGATAAGTAGGTACGCCAGGATGCGAGAGCCTGGCTAACGTCTATAAATCAGCTCATTACCGAAGCATTATCTCGAGATTTCCATTAACATTCCGCGTTCGTCGGCGCACCGTTGCAATCGCGCGACCACCACGCTATCTCCGTAACCAGCTGTTGTTTTTTTTCATTACTACAGAGAAGAAAAATCAAGGGGAGGAAAAAAAAGCTTGGAAGATCGACAAACACGACGCGACGAGGAAAAAATGTAAAAAGGAACACGTTGAATAAAAAACGTAGGGAAAAAATTAATTGTAGTTGAAAAAAACTATTAAAAAAAAAAAAAAAAAAAAAAAAAAAAAAAACAGTTTTCTTAGTTTTTTTGCTGGTTTCTTATTTCGGCACAATTTTTAAATTGGAATTTGCAAACAGAAGTACTTTTTTTTGTCTCAAATTATTGTATCGTCGTTGGTCCTCGATACGCGTGCAGCCTAAATTTAATTCGACGTTTCGATGTCCAAGAAGATTTTGTCGCGTACGAACAAACATGGGAAAAACGACGAGCTAATAAAAGCGTGTCGGCAAAAAAGAGAAGGGAACGGGAAATAAAGAGAAAATGAGCGCCGCGGAGGAAATATCGAGCAATAATTCTAACGGTGCATGATGAATTACAGGCGAACAAACAAACGGAGAAATATATTATGAATAATGATGTAACAGGCGGAATGGGCATGAATATTAATGAAATTCTATTCCGTTCGATCTCGTGCAACGAACGACGCGCGCTGATTCGTGAAAAATCTCGTATCCGTGGGCGAACCAGGTTTCGCCGATCGTTTGTCTCGGCATCTTTGTCGAGGGGAGAAATATTTATAGAAATCTTAGCAGCGATAAGGAGCAGCGGCCGCGCGGAGGAAGCGTCAAGTTTAGCCAAGGGGATGGACGATAAGCTTCGTTAAAATGATAACGCGGATCTAGGAATTCTTATTTCAAAAAAATAAGTAAAAATAATCCGAGCCTCGATCTCGTCATCCGATTCCCCGCGGTTCGAAAGTGCCGATCGCTTTCGTTTGGCCCGCGATGATAATCGGCGCCGTATCGTTTTCCAATCAACTTTGGGAGCGCGATAATCAATTTCGGTCGAATCGATTCTCGCGAAGTTCGAAGTAGAAGTCGGCTAAAAAGTCGACGGCAAAGAATGCTCCGCTGCGAGGCTAAATGACGAAGGAAAAATTCGGTGAATCGGAAAATTTACAGCCGCGAATTTACGATTATTCACAGCGGTGTCTCGCGCGAACTTGGTTATATTCTTCTCGAGCTTCGCGACCCAGCAAAAAGCGAGGGGAACGAGAAGACCATTTCTTTTTCTTCAAATTTTCCTTTTTTTATTTTTTCTCAACGACCTTTGAAAAGAAAGACGAATATGGCAAAGCACCAAATACTGAATCTGCGTACGTATATTGATAGGTTATCGTTCATCTGTGGTGTCGGTGAATAATTAGATTTACAAGACGTGCCACGTCGCACGAGTCGCGATTGATACGAATATCGACGTAACAGGATCTCGCGGTGATTAATCGCTTTTCGTTTCAATGGCAGTATATTCAATCGAGCAGGCTTTAAAATTGATAAATTATCCACGCCCCGGGTACAAGATTCGCAGAAACTCGACGAAGAGAAAAAGAAACGGAACGATCACGCGAATTTGCCGCAAATAATGATAAACTTTCCGTGGAAGAGGAAATAAGCCGAAATACTCGGTTCCAACGGCGAAACTTCCAATCTGTATATTCAAAAATACACCCTTTCGCAGCAAATAAACACGCATCTGCCAGCTATCAAGTCGTCCCTTTGTTTTTCTACACCCAAAACGAGAGAGAAAAGACGAATAATTTTATTTTCGTCATCTTCCCAGTCATACATTTTTCCGCGACTTCGCCAATCCTATTGTTGAACATGTATCCTACTGTCGAAGAGTTTTTATTCCCGAATTCGGTCAAAAAGTAACGTGGTGCAGGTGGGAAGCAATTATTCATATCATTATTCAACGCCAGTAAGATTACGCATTTGCATCCGAAATCTCAATTTTTATCATATTTTTCACGTATCAGCACCGCAAAATACACGTTCCTTCAAATACGACGAGTATTCTAAAGACTGTACTCCGCTAATCGCATCGAACGTTTTTGAGTCGAACCGCGTTTCGCGAAGTAGAGTAGCTTGCAAAGCGACCGTTCTCAGGTGCGAGATTCCCGGAAGGGTGGGAAAAATGGCGTCGGGCGGACAGCGGAAACGCAGCGGAGACGCGATAATCGAGGCGGTCCGGCGAAGTAGGTTGTCGCCAACGACCCACGAGATCATCCACGGATGACCGCGACGCGTGGGTAGCGGGATACGCGACGGCAAAGAGGTCGTCGCGAAACGAAGCCCCAAGGGCTTCCGGTCCACGAACCTCGTTGAAATCTAGTTCTCTCGCGGCACCGTAACACGCTCGATGCGTCTGGGACGCGGCTCGAGGCGAAGCATCGCCGGAGGCTGCGCGGAACGTCCGATGCCAGAGGAGAGGAGGATGCAGCGCTCCCACTCCGACGCGCTTCTCCCTGTCATTCGTCTTGCGTCGGTCGCGGGGAACATCGGATTCCCCTTTGTTCTTCCACAATCCCAACTTCTCGCATCCTCCGCGTTCCTCTTTCTCTACTTTGTCTTCCTCCAATTTCAATATGTAAATATAGATTTTTACACACTTATTCGTTTGTTCAGTTGATAATTCGCTCATTTGCTCGTTTGTTTACGCATTCGTTCCTATATAGATTTTTCTAATCAAGCCAGCTTCGCACTTCTTACGTCTCTATCTACTTCTGATCCTGTTCGCAGCATTCTGGCTGGTTGTTTTCCATTCCGATTGCCGGGAGTCGAAACGAGTCGTTTTCTTCAGCTGTAGCGACTCGAACGGGCATAAAGGCGCGATTATCGGGAGAATCTCGCCGTAAGTGTACGCGCGCTTTTATGATTCTCTACGTCGGTTCTAAGGACTCGGTGTGGGAAGAAATCGCGTCTTTACGACGCGCGGATGATACGAGAGAAAGGAGACGAGAACGAGGATCGCGGTCGAAATTTCGCGCGTGGTCGAACGTCTCGCCGCGAAACGGAGAAAAAGACACGGGCGAGGGCCGCGTCCGGATGATATTTCAGTCCGCGTCTCCCGGTGTCTCCCTCTTGACGAACGTCGAGGTTGAATAAATTGAAATTACGCACCACGAATTTTTCTACGCTGTTAAGAGAAACGACGACCGGCGCCCGTGATTTATTTCCATCTTTTACCACCGTTTTTAACGATCCGCGTTTAACGAACTGCTCGCGATACGTCCCTTCGCCTCCGTTTTTCTCCCATTTTTTTCCACGCAGAAAACGACTCGGCGCGACGAGGCGAACCTTTTTCCCTGAAAACTCGACGTCTTCGGGAAGAAAACGGCTTCGTTTGCGCAGGGATCGCGCGATGCGATCGCGTGACACGGTTTCCAGCGCAATGTATGAGCCGCGCGTAGCGATTTCGCGTAGGAGGTCGCGGCCTGGTGGCCACATTTTTTTTCATTTTTTTACAACTTTTTTGCACAGCGTACGCGAGACGCGTGCGCGCATCTTTGTCTCCTCGTCTTCGCTCCACCTTTTTCCCAGCTGGCGAGCGGCGCATCGCGAAAACAGAATCGAAGCGGTCTCTTTGTTCGGCATCTGCGAAAGCTCCGGCCTTTCCGATTCCAACAACCGAATTATCCACTTTTGGCACGAAGCCACGAGCTCGTCCTCGTGACCTTCGCCTCGCTGACACGCATTTTCTCGAAATCACGTGTCTCGGTACGCCAATAATCATTATTATCGACGGGCTTATTCGGTCGCACGAAATTATAGAAGCACGGCTGATTTGGCACCCACGGACACCGCGCAGAGAGGTGTTCGCCACTCGGTACAACTAATTGGAAACTGAATTGCGGTGGACCACGATTACAACTCCGAAATCTGACGAATCCCAGGCTTTCATTCGATTCCCGTTACTTTTTAACGGATTCCCTTCTCTCTCCCCGATTACTCGGTCCGGAGAAAATCGCGACTGATAGGCTAGTTCCGCCAGATACGATACGATGCTCCTAGAATTGCACCTCTATCAAGCTAGAAACACCACATGATCGAATCGAATTCTGCGATATCTGAGAATTGAGTGCTAATTAAATGCTAATTAAATGCTCTATTGCTGAATTAAGTGCTCTTCCTCGTGTTTTCCGGATTTCTCGACATCCAGCGGATATAGATATAAGAGCAGGTACTGTTTGGGATCCGAAAGGGTCGACTTGGATCCATTGGGCATGGTCCCGATGCTTCCCAACCACCAGAACACATCGAGAATCGCAAAAACATCAATTTTGCATGATTTTGGGATGGGTCTACCTCGTGTTTTCCTGGATTTCTCGACATCCAGCGGACATAGATATAAGATCAGGTACTGTTTGGGATCCGAAAAGGTCGACTTGGATCCATTGGGCATGGTCTCGATGCTGTCCGACGACCAGAACCCATCGAGAATCGCAAAAACATCAATTTTGCATGATTTTGCGATGGGTCTTCCTCGTGTTTTCCTGGATTTCTCGACATCCAGCGGACATAGATATAAGATCAGGTACTGTTTGGAATCCGCAAGGGTCGACTTGGATCCATCGGGCATGGTCCCGATGCTGCCCAACCACCAGAACACATCGAGAATCGCGAAAAGATGAATTTTGCATGATTTTGCGATGGGTCTTCCCCGTGTTTTCCTGGATTTCCCGACATCCAGCGGACATAGATATAAGATCAGGTACTGTTTGGGATCCGAAAGGGTCGACTTGGATCCCCTGGGCATTGTCCCGATGCTGTCCGACGACCAGAACCCATCGAGAATCGCAAAAACATCAATTTTGCATGATTTTGCGATGGGTCTTCCTCGTGTTTTCCTGGATTTCTCGACATCCAGCGGACATAGATATAAGATCAGGTACTGTTTGGGATCCGAAAAGGTCGACTTGGATCCATTGGGCATGGTCCCGATGCTGTCCGACGACCAGAACCCATCGAGAATCGCAAAAACATCAATTTTGCATGATTTTGCGATGGGTCTTCCTCGTGTTTTCCTGGATTTCTCGACATCCAGCGGACATAGATATAAGATCAGGTACTGTTTGGGATTCGAAAGGGTCGACTTGGATCCATTGGGCATGGTCCCGATGCTGTCCGACGACCAGAACCCATCGAGAATCGCGAAAACATGAATTTTGCATGATTTTGCGATGGGTCTTCCACGTGTTTTCCGGATTTCTCGACATCCAGCGGACATAGAAAAAAAAATCAAAGCGGTGGAGCACCTAATTCGGGCGATGGATTTTCGTGGAGCATTTAATTAGCACTTAATTCCAGTGCGAACAGTTTCTCGAAATCGGTCGTCGTTTGGAAATTATTCGACTCGACGATGTTTTCAAGCTGAAACGTTCAAAGAAAAACTTGTAAAATCGGAAACAAATCAAAAGGATGGAGCACCTAATTGGGGCGATGTATTTTCGTGGAGCATCTAATTAGCACTTAATTCCTGCCCAAACAGTTTTTCGAAATTGGTCCTCCTTCGGTTGTGGTGTCTCTAGCATGATCTCAAGCTAGCAACACCACGGGTATTTTTCAACAGATGAAGAGCACTTAATTCGACAATAGAGCATTTAATTAGCATCTAATTAGCACTTAATTATCAGATATCGCAGAATTCGATTCGATCATGTGGTGTTTCTAGCTTGATAGAGGTTAGAATTACAGGCGAGAGGGGAGTAAAATAGGCCCTCTCAAACTGTTACTACCTCTAAGCATTTGGTGGTAAAATGTGCCCACATAAATTCTAGGGCGGTCCTTTTCACCCCACATTTCGGGATTTTCATTTTTTAACGGACGCAGAATGTTAACGCCAAGGGCCTCGCGAGGGACTAAATGTAAGCAAAACGAGCGGTGAAAACTAAGCGTAGGAGCACTTTTTTCTGAAGGGGCACATTTTGCTTGTAAACGACTCGGCTGAGATGCGGATTATTCAACAGATTTGTTAGACCCAAAATCGTACGAAGAATCAAATTTTCTCCGCATATCCTCGCGTCGTACCCACGTAAGACGTTGTTATATCGTTGTGTTTCGACAATACGGAATAAAGTTATCGCCGAAGCGATTGCAACCGGTCGATTTATAAATTCGCATCAACGACGATCGCATCGGTAAATCGACTGATCCGAACGCGGATAAATGAAGAGAAAGAGAGAGAGAGATAGATAAAGAAGAGGACGTCCGCGACACGCGTAGGTAGGTGTGTTCCGCGACCCCATTGTTGTCAACTCTGGCGCCTGCAGTTCCGCGACCCGGCTTAACTACCGATCCAGCTTTTGCCGACGACAAATCGTCGATTATCGTTATATCCAACTAGACGATTGTATCCATCATCGTCTGCCACAGCTGCGACGATCCTGGCCTTCGGTGTTTTATTTTTTTTTCTACGTTAACCGTTTGACAAACCGATTTTATGCCAACGCGGGGCCGCTGCTAGATTGTTTACGCCCATTTTTCACAGCGATACGATAAACTTCTGTGGGCTCGGAAACGCGCGAAGATGTATGTATATTTTCCGATATATTTTTCTTTCCGTTTTCACGTCATCTCTGTTTGCCTGTCGCGGTCGATCGATCATTTATTTATTTTTCTGTCGAGAGCACGGAAAAATGTCAGTGACCTCGGTTCGTTATTTAAAACGACGTTTCGTTGCTCGTTTCCGGTCCTTTGTCACCTGGTTCCGTGGCCCGTCGATCTCTCTCGACGTTCGTCACAGGCTTGGTACGCGATGTTGACGTATATCCACGTCGCGACGCCTCGACCCTCTCGAGACGGACGGTGGGAGTATAATCGGTACAAATCGAAGCAACCTCGAGTTCCACAGGCTCGAATTTCGACGACGACGATAGCATCTCTCGACAAATCCCGATGCGGTCGCTCCGCGTGAACAGAACTGTACGATTCGTCGCGGCAGTTTTGTAGAGCAAGTCGAGACGAATCCAACGAGTGGTGACACGGCACCTTTTCGATCGACCGTTAGCGAGATATCCTGCTCCAAGGTCGCGCGATCCCGATCGATCAGCGAATTCGTTTTTCGCGTTACTCTTCATATCTCGCGAACCGATAATCGAAAGTACGCGTTGCGACCACTCGTTGGACTCGTCTCGTTCCCCGCTACAACAAAGCGACCGAATCGACGTCCTGCGAGCTGACTGGAAGGAAATAAACGTCGAGAAGACTCGTAATCGGATTAAAAATATCTCGCGCGGTGCGAAATTTCATCTCGCGCCTGGATACTCCGATTCGTTCGCTCCAACCGGATACAGCGACGTGCGTGTCCGCGTGTAACCACGCGCTGTTCGCGAGAACAGCTATCAGGAGCGTTCGGAGGGCAGAAAACGACGCGCCTCGACCACCGTACGTGCGTGTCACGCGGTCCTCGTACATTTCTATTCGCCTGTTCCGTTTACGCGCCCATACACGCGCGTCTTCCTACGATTTTTCGCGTCGCATCGTCGGTGAAAACCGAAGAAGAGGAAGTACGAGAAAACGAGCACGCACGAGCGTTACAAAGTGTAGACACTTCCTTGCCGCGTAATCACAGTTATCGTCGTTTCTAATTGACTCTATTACGCTGTATCTACGCGTATCAAACGTCTTGCAATACACGAGTACTTTCTCGTGCTCCTACAAAAATTCCCACGTCGCGACGCGACTGACGCGCGATGTTTCAGCCCGTCTGGCGTCAAACGAGACGAATAACGAGTAACAAGATTTCGCTAAAATTCTCCTTTCTTTAATTTTTTTTTTTGTTGAACTTTTATTCGACGCGAGTAACGGTAGACTCGAGTTTCGCTCGAATCACGAGCCCAAACGAACGCCAGGTGGGAAAGTACCGGACAAACGAATTGCCACAATAAAAAATGTCATCGCCGGAAAGATTGATTTTTTTCTCACCGGTTAACAAATCCGAGTTTCTCTTGTAATTTTGGAAAAACATGACTTTTCTAAAAATGATTTTTTCCGGGTGACTTTTTTTATTCCCTTTTTTTACACAAGCTTTTTAGTCGGTCGTGATTCACGCGTGTATCAAGTTCACGCGTGTAACAAGTTCTTGTTGCTCGGAGTTCGCTGTCTATTGGATAAAAATAAACGCTAAATGCACGCTGCCTGTCGATTCTCTCGATCGCACTTTTATCTCTTACCGCGAGATATTCGACCCGTTTGACACGAGAGCCGCGACTGACGTACGTGCCAATAATCTTTCGACTGGCGAGAATCTCTCGAGATGTAAAAATAAGACCGGGGCTGTCAAGAATCGTTCCAGAGGCGAGAGAGCATCGCTGAAAAGGTAATCGACCTAAAAACACCGAGTACCGAGCGCAGATCGCGCCTCGAGCTACAGACCGAGCTAATTTCAATTCGATATAAATATTGATACATCGGCGTTGCGAGACGTCGCGAATCTGGGGTATCGCATCGGAACAGGTTTCGTTGTCGAACGATCGTCGTGAGAATCACCGCAGAAATGCGAAAACTCCGCGAGCCAACTTATTTTCGCATTCATCCCGCGATTTACCGATGCTCGGGATTTCGCGAAAGACGGATAAACGAAACGAAGCAGCTATCGGCAGGCGCGCGAGTCCTCCGCGCCGAGAGCGGCGGTACGCCTCGCGAATGTAAGTGGCATATCGTGGCCTACGTACGCTATCCGCGATTTCCAAGAATTCGCTCGCGCAGGTATTTATATTTGCACGGAGCAGCGCACGCGCGTGCCTCCATCCTCGCGCCATCGTCGTAATTGGATGGTAACTTCGGCGTCGAATCGTTCACGCGTTCATCTGTAACTCAAATTTCCCGAGAAAAGTCGAGAAAAGACGCGAACTTCTGCCAATTTCAGGGTAGGCAACCGACTCGTCGCCGAACAATTACCGAGCGCAACGTGCAAACTTAGCGTCACGATTGTCACCGTCGTTGCACCTTTATCGAGATTATCGAGCTAATTACCGCGAACGGTATCCTCGCGAGGAAGTTGGGATTTTTGCGCGAAAATCGACCCGGGAAGGACGACGAGGCCGGGACTTGCGTTTAAATACTCGTATTATCGTATCGTACGATCGATTCGGAGACCGGGTAATTCCTGCGGCCGTAGGAAATCTCTCGTAACTTTTTGTTACACAGAAGTACACCGTATCCTGTTTAGTCGAAGGTGAACCGGTACCAAGTGCCAAGTGTAAAAGGCATCGAAGTTCTCTCTCCGCGATCTACGCTATACCGGGCGAAGCTTTCGCCTGTTCGGCGTGTTTTTTCTTTTTCTCTTTTTTTCTTCACCAACATTCATTCTTCTTTTTTTCCATTAGTATCATTTTGTTCTTTTTTCTTTTGCACCTGTGACTTTTCGATAACGCGTCGAGCAGCTACCTAATTCGAGAATCAACGTGGAAGTTTAAAAATATGAAAATCAATTTCCTAGTCACATCGAAGATGCGGTTAAATCTTTGCTGCTACGTCGCGTGACCATGAGTCATTGATTCGTTCAAGAATCGAAACAAGGCAGACCGAACGGTACGAAGAAAGTTTCTTTACCCTTGAATCTCTAATTTCTAACGAAAAAAAAATTCATTTCCTCCCCTGCGCGGAAAAATAGATACAAAAGAGGAAATTCGTTGTTACTTTTACAGAACGAGAGCATCAGACCGAAAACTGCTACGCAGACAAGCACCATACACATTTTTTATCGATGAACAACTTTTCTGTTTATATTTTCAGTCTGTAATTTGAGGAAATTTCATTTGCTTTCCCATAAACAAAAAATGTAATTCAAGGTTGGAGTAAATTAGGTATGTGTTTGTGAATTTGCTATTAAAATATCTTTATAGAATTTTTCACGATTTTTTCATGCTGGTATTCGTGATAGATTCGAGTTCGGTGCTTTTTTTCGAGGGCACATTGTTTTGTGGCTCTTATACTTTAGGTGTTATACTTGTCGTGCCGAATTTGTTACTGATAGACTATTCGTTAGGCCCGTCGATTATTCGTCAGCACCGAAGTTATCGCTGTTTTAGCGTCGTTTGAAAAGAAAAAAAAAAAAAAAAACAGGCGAGAAAGAGAAAAGAAACGGTGGAGAGAGAGGAGTTTGTTCCACCTCGCGACCTTGTCCGTTCGTGGCTTTGCCTCTTCTCCTACCTCGACGTTGCCCTCGCTCTTAATTCGTGTTATATATGTACGAGAATACTTGACGAGACACGAGAGACAAGTCCTCCTCCTCACCTTCGTACCCAAGGGAGGACGACCCGCATCGATCCAAGATCCGAGCCGACTCGATGCAAAGCGAGCGAATAATCAGAGACGGACGTGCATGGCACTGCGCGTCCATACAGAGCGAAGCTCAACCAGCGGAGACCCGCTCGTTTCTATATTTATGAACCACGCGTCACGACCATCGTTCGATACGCGTCGATAGCGTACAAGCTCGAAAGAATGCCTATCAACGAGCCTGTATCGAAGAGGACCGGAGCGTTTGAGGAAACAAAAATACTCCGATCAAAGCATCGAATATGGAACGAGGCGAGTGAAAATTGGATGAAAAAAACAAAATAAAGGAGAGAGAGACTCGATTTACCAGCGAGGTTGAATAGAAGCTCGTTGGAAAAATCGCTAGTGCTTGGGCGGCATAAAAGCTGCGACGAAAATAGCCGTGACATTCAACGAAAGCTCTGGCGTGCCAACCCGTTCGATCCGCTTGCTAATTCGCGAAAATTGCCAAACGGCGCGAACGACTGGGGGTAAAAATTGCAAACCTTGGAAAATAATATACGAATTCGAGGTGCTTTGTTTCAGCTTACAAAGCATCGCCGTAGATCGGTGGTGCAAAACCTAAGCCTCGAAAAAATAGGATCGATCAAATTGCAGGGTTTTTGGTCATTATCTGTTAATTTCGATGTTCAAAATTCGGTTTAGCAACTCGAGGAACGTTGTATTCGCGTTTCGCATGCGATTTCAGATAAAATTTCTTGATAAAACTGCATAGTTCTGTTGCAAGGTCCAAAAATCGGCGAGATTGATAGCGAGTTCAACTTTAATCTTCGATAACCGTTGAACCGGTCAGTTTATCGAAAAATCATAAGAATACTTTTTTGTAGAGCGTTCAATTTCCTACAAAACCACGCCAACGATTTGTCTTTGCGATTCTTGGTTGACGAGTTACAAAAATCGAAAGCAGCGAATGCAATTTTTCCCATGTTATTCTTATGAAAAATCGAAGAGCGCGATGCGGAGCATCTTAATATTGAAATTGAGAGCTCGTATTTCCGATAGGGCTCAAAGAAGAGAAAATGTTCGGTTTTTTTTGAACCATCCTAATGCTTATACCTGGGAAAACGAAGCGCGTTTCGGGGGGGGTGAAATATTTGGAAACGTACCATTTTCAGCGTCTCTTCCGGTCTCAAGAGGTAGAACATGGACTGTAGATGCTGCTGGATGTCGCATCCCGCCGCGGAGACTCTTCTCGATGGTCGAGCCCTCTCGTTCGGTGGTAATACCAGGGCGGCGCCTTTTCCGGCAAAGTAACATTCGCTGAGGCTGTAACGAGAGGAAACCGTGCCTGTTAACACACCGGCCAAACAAAAGAAACACAGCTAGCTAGCCGCCTCGAAACCTCGCCGGCGCATCGGCGATATTCACAACTGGAGTGGCGTCGAAATTGCGAAAATGCTCGCGATCCAGGCAAACAACGATCGACGCGCCAAACCCATGCGCCACGTGGTACCGAGCGGAGTAACGATATTATTTACATACGAACATCGAGCATTCCGTCAGATTTGCATCGCCTTGTTTACCAACGTGGCGCGCGTCGCCCAACAACGATTACAAATTTCATTGCAACGTTGCGATTTGGTCAACAAATTTCGATGGCCAAGCTCGTTTATTCTCCCGTTAGTATCGACTTGACGACAAAAATGCGATACTAAAGACGCAGGTCGCCATTTTCGCGTTACTCGTCGAATACTCTCATTTTCTCGTTATCTATGTAGGAGGACGAAGCAGAAACTCACGTTGTTCTATGAAAAAATAATTGTGCGCGATCAGCGACGGGTTTTGAGGTTTCCGAAGTATTTCTCAACGGGTCAAATTTTTTAAAAAATTGATTCGTCGTTTTCGACGAATTCTTGTAATACCTATAGTCGTTCACAAATATTCTCTGGGAATTTCAAGTTGATCCGTTGAAAATTGGGGGACTTACGGGCGTTTTACTTGCTACATTTTGTCCACGTGTATACCTGACGCAGGACTTTAAACGAGTTTTTCTCGTAACGACTTTTCAAATGGCTTCAAATTTCCCAGCCTTTTTTCGTACATTAAAAGGGAGTCCGCGATCGAAGGTTTTTTTCCAATGCATACTTTTTTTTTCATACAAAAGAAAATAGTGTTTTTTTCGGCGATCACTTTTCACTGGCAACCATTTTTTTTTCTTCAAAAATCATCATTTTGGTGAATTCTTCGGTCGATGGATGGAGAATTCGGAGAAGGCCCCTCGAGCAGCGTACCGATACGTTAATCGGGGGCCTTCTTCGCAGCGACGCGCGAGACAACAACGCAGCCTCGCCGAAAACGGAGATAAGCGCGTGATTACGAATATACGCGCCGATCAAAGGGAGAACATTCGTTTTCTCTGCGTTTCTGGTGTCGTGAAAACAAAGATGGATTATATCTCAGTTCGCAGATCCGCTCGTCCTTGTTGTTCGCGACGCGAGGGTATATTACGTTACTCGGGACAAAGGTTCACGATTAATAACGAAGCAGCAACAATTTTCAGTGAGAAAACCTAGCTAACGTCCGTTGACCCTAATAAATTACCGCGGTCCAGCGAAGGGCTAATTGAGATGATAAATAATGAATTATGCTGCGCGGCGCCGCGCTGCGCGATGATTCCGGCGCCGTTCGCCCCCGTTTTCCCAACTCGCCGTAGCGGTGACAGACAACATCTCGTGCCACGTAACCGACGTCGACTCGCTTGACAAACAACGAGACGACGTTTTTTCGTAGGTCGGATCAAATGATCGTCGATCAGCACTGATTCGAGCTCGACGATCCCGCGCTGATCGATATCAATTGATCAATTGATCGCGTCGTTTTATACCTCGACGAACGAGAAGTCGTAAACAATATCTATTACAAAAGCCACACGTTTTTTCCCTATTTTTTCTGGGGTTTTTCTGTTCAACAAAGCGACATTCGAGAACTAAATTTCAATACTTGCAATCGATTTGTCGCGCGCTGGAGAGAGAAAAATACTAGACTGCTGGATACTCGTCGCTAAAATCCAGATCGACACTCGATCAACTATAAAACCAACGACTTCTTTTGTTCCATTGATTTTAGATGATCCAGTAAATTTTTATGATGATCAGCGCGAAGCATGGCGACAAATTGATCAACGATGAATTTTTTTTTCTTCATTCCGGTGGAATAAAGTTGAAAGTTAAAGTTGAAACATTATACAATAAATTTCTACGATTCGTTTTAGCAAATAAGTTAAATTACTGGCAAATTTTTTAAAAGTCAAATCGTCGTTTTTTTCAAATCTCTCGCCACTCCTAATCCTTAAATCCGATGCAGCAATTTTTTCCTCGTCATTCGAATACGCGAATCTGCTGCTAGTCGAGGTGGTCGAATTGTGGACCGAAGAGGAGTGAAAAATCATCGTCGAACGAAGAGAGCGTCTCTCTGTATCTGGTAAGTATTGCTTTTGGACAGGTCGTCTACCTGAATTTCCTTCCTCCTTTTTTCTCCCGTGCCGACGACCTTGGGCACGCCGATGACTATGCAGGTGAGTATAGGCTAGACCTCGTCGCGTTGGCAGCCGCCAGACGAGCGGACGGTGCGTTCAGGTATTTCCGACGCGGGGCGTCGAGTTTCCTTGAACTTGATAACGATCCGATGAAGCTCTCCGTAAATAATATCCACTTTCAGCCCCGCATCGTACGATCTCGAATACAAACGAGATTTTCGAGCGGGAAAAAGAGAAGCGCGGCGATTCGAACGAAACGATCTCCTCCCGCGATTCGCATCTTCGCCGCGTCATCGAGTCTCGCCGTTCCTCGATTTCATTCCAATTCGTATCACCGGATATTTTTCGATTCGGCACCGCGCGAGCGTAGCTGCTTCTCAGTTGTTATCTATCCGTAAAACTTTTGTGATTATCATTTTTCAAAAAATTCAAGTCCTTCAAAGCCATTCAGGGGTTCCCATCCTTTTGGAACACCCTGTATATACTATAAATGCGGTATAGAGGAGGTTAGCTTAAGGAACACCATTGAAAAATAATCCAGAGGAAGTAACAAGACGATGTTTACTTGTAAGTCCGAGCTGAAAACTCGTATTGCACCATACATGTCATAAAATGATATTGTCTCCTACCTTCGATGTCAGCGCATCCGAAGGTATTCAGTATCGCCCGACTATACCGATTAACTAGAAATAATCATTTATAAACTACTTACACTAATATGCTTCTGCTTCGTGCGAAGCTTTATAACCTACGACTATTACGGCGCACTCGACACACGAGCAAATGTATGGAACGAGCGTGCGCCGCGTATAGCCGATAGGGCGCGCCACGGTCGGAAGATTTGAATCTTTTTTTTCCGTAACCAAATATTTGAATAAATAGTGAATAATCGTCGACAAAAATTGGTCTCAGAATTTAAATTAACGAATCGAGTAGAAAATTTCCTGCAGAATAATTTCGCATATTTTGTATACTGATTGTTTGTATGAATTGAAGGTGCGCCACAAAAAGGAGCGCCGTTGAGGCAACAAAGCATTCTCCCCTATCACGACCCGTCGTTTATTAGAGAAACAATAATCTTCGCGGCTGCAATTTTCCACCGATAAAATAATTCGGCACGGAAATTCGCAGTTTCGGGAAAAACAGTTTTTTCCCCCCAATTATCCAACGTAGCCGCATCTCTACCGATTTTCCTGTTACGCGCGACATATTCCGATCGATCCGAGCAGGAGGAACTGGACTTGCGGTGAACGATTTGGCAAAACGGAGGTGATCGAATCCTTGTGTATAGTTTTTATTCGAGGAATTCAATGGGACATCATCGCCGAAGGAAGCTCGTCGGTGCAGCGTCATCCGCCTTTTTATGCGGATGACAACACGATCGATCAATCACCGTTCGTCGTTCGTATCGTTCGTCGTTCGTTGAGCAACCGTCGCAGTCGCGAGCTTCTCCCGCGATATGCCGTATCGAGGACGTGCGAAAAACACGACGTGACGTAATAATCGTGCAACGCGACGTCTTCGTTGCTCTTTCCGTTTCTGTTCCCCGTTCGTCTCGTTGTTCGAACGATTTCACGGATTTCCGAGAACTGCTTCATCATTTTTTTCCGGAGACGACATAAAGAAGCTGTCAGTTACGTCGTTGCCGGAATTTGATTTTTATCAGCATCTGAATACAAATAATAAGGATATTTTTTAAAGGCCAGAAAATTTCTTTTCATTCGATACGAAAAGGAAGGACCTCTAAAGCAAAAAATGCTAATCTCGTCTGATGGATCCCATTTAAGCTGCACAAATTTTAGGGTACACTGCGGTAAAATATCTCAATATCTTATCATTATATTAACATCGTGTCAAGACGACCCACGAGTACTGTGGAATACGGTAATTTTTCTAGCGAATTTAATCGCAAAATTTCATGAAAATTTGAACAGGTTTTATTTCAACACTTCGATGTCTACGAGATGGGGAGGACTGCGCGTAAGATAACTAGACAAATAAACAAATAAATGAGCGAGTGAACAGAAATAATTATGACAACAGCGCTGCGTCGCTCAGTTTTGAAAATATAGAGTTGTTCCATTTGCTATAGCAGCTGCTGCGGCGATAAAAATTATTCCGGCGACGTCCGTGCGCCACCTCGGTGATTTTCGACAATTTGTTTGCTCTATATTTTTTATAACGCGACCATGTTTCGTTCGGCGCGTCGCACTGCTGGACCACGACGGTACGATAAATTCTTTTTACTCGCCGGCCACCCGACGTTTTACGGGGCGAACGACTTTCTCTGCTGACCGTGGCCAACCTCGTTCAGCCAAACCTACGATATATCCCATGGATTCTACCAAACGCTGATTTCCGCGTCGCCGGATACGTGGAAGAAAAATGGAACGAAAGTTGAGCGTTACGGATTTCAGAGACGCTGGTTGTTACGATAAAATGCCTTCGACTCGAACGAACTATTTTTCTAATCGTTGACTTTTCTCCTTTTTCGAGAAACGTCGAACTCTCTTTGGTACGAGGAGAATCGAACTCCGTACAAGGAGCGAGCAGAGCGACCTTCGGCGCCGTCTAATTCGACGGTCGATGTAATTATTGCGAGGAAGTTAATTATACGCGGAACAATCAGGCGAGCGAAGTGAGCCGCGCTAAAAACTGAGACCTTCGACTCGCGAAAAGTCCTTGGATAATGGAATTGAAAACACGGCGAACGAGACATCGACGAATCAGCGTGACGCGCGCCACCGATGTTTTTCTCATCCTTTGGGATTTCAAGGTCGATTAAGAATTTTCCCTCGCCTACATCAGGCGCTGTACGAATAATTTCCCGCGCCTTTCACTGTCGTATTCCCAGTTTCAGCTGCGCATTCGCTTCGAAAAAGCTGCATCTTCCTCGAATATGGAAAAACTTGCGTAGAAAGTCGTTTGCCGCGGTTGAAAATTACCTTCGAAATGCAATCTCATGCTCTTATAATCGATAATCGTTCGGGGCAGTGAGACGAAAGTTGGGAGGAAAATTTGCGAGTAATCGAATAATACTGGAGGTGTCTTTTTTTTTCTTTTCTCTTTAAGTAGCTGATTTGTCGATACGCGCCAGAGTTTCTCACCCGTCTACGTAGCCGCTCGCGCAAAGGGATGCCACCTCCCCGTCAGCGACAGGGAATTCCGATCGCACGTAATCCGTAATGACGAGTTCGGCTGCTCGCAGCAACACGAGTAAACTCCTGTATCCCGGCGGAAATCACTTGGCAAATCGGAGACTGATCCGATTACGTTGAACAAACATAAAAGCTTCGTTACCGATGACGAATGTTTTCGCGAAAATATTACCAACGCGTCGATTTTTATCGAAGCTCGCAAGCTCGTCGACTCGGCGAAATTCTACGAGTGACGGAAGGAAGATTCCCGATTAATTCGAAGCTACGTGCGATTTCAGCTCGGGAGTCGCGAGAATACTAACGATTTCGCGAAACCTACCCGCGTACAAAGCGTCGCGAAGCGCGTGGGCGTCGCGGCGGCTAGTCGGCGTTGAATATCAGCTGTTTTATTATTAGAAAGCTTTGCAAGCGTGCAGCGAGTCGCCAGCGAGGAATTCGAACGAGGAAACGCGACTATTTTTTCGCAATTCGTTTTCCACCCTCGAGCAACGATCACGACGCAATTTAAAAAAAAAAACACAAGAACAAAAAAAAAATGAAGGGAAAATCCGGATGCTGGACAAAGAGAAAACGCGATTGATGATAAAAATGAGATAAACAGAGTTTCGACGAAAATAGGAAATAGAAAGACGAGGAAGCTGCGTTAATGGCGGGGAAAAATCGGTAGACGAGAAATTCACAGACGAGGAGTCCGAAGGAGCGATAAATCAGGAACGAAAATAGGGGAGAACGTAAATAAAAAAAATAAAAAACGGTATCGAGCAGCGTCGTCGTCGCGTACCTGGTCCAGAAGATCTCTCACCTGTCCGCGAGCGGCTTATCAAGATCTCGCGTGGCGGCGATCCAATTGGATGCGACTGAAGAAGATTTCGAAAATAACCGCGATATTTGCGTAACAAACGAATCGAGATTTGTCAGGCGGCGAAAATAAATCCGTAGGAATTCGACGTCGCGAACGTAGCGGGAAAAAAAACGACGAGTGTTTTTCGATTTTGAATGGTTAGTTTGCGTTGTTTCCGGTTCGGGGCTCGAGAATTCGGAGGATTCTTTTCGACAGAGCTGACGAGGGAAGCGAATGAATTCTTGACGATCCGCCGATTAACGCTGATTGGAAATCGGCGTGTCCGCGAGGGTCGTTCGAGGCGCGCGGGCGTTTTGCGCGAGAACGGAGTCGAAATGCCGATTAGAATCGGTTCCCGATCGAAAACTGTACCTAATCGCGAGCATCGTTCCCAACGATAACGGCCCGCGGCGGCTACGTCGGCTCCCATTGCTGCGCCGTAGTACGTCCCCGCGAAGCACGCGACCGCCGCCTCTCCTCGCCGCGTAATACGGATGCTATCGCTATCGCCTCCGCGTTACGTCGAACCACGAAATTTATTTGCGGCGGACAACTCTGACGTTTTTATATGCCACGTGAGTAACGAAATTACAGATTGTCCACCCAATTGCCAGATGAAATATCACGCATCGAGATTCGTCGAAACGACGAGCATAAAAATATTCCCAGGGATTCGAATCATCGATGACCTTGGACGCGAGCGGAGACAAAACAAAGACGACAAAACTCCCAAATTACGATGCCGCAGATCTATTCCTATATACGGTTTTTGCCCAACATTACATTCGTAAATCGACATGGAAAATTTCGACAATCTTCCTGAAAACCTCGAGAATGTTTAGAAATAAAAATGAAACGAAAGGGAGATGAAGCAATATGCGAAAAATGGACATTTTCGGTATTAGCCGAGGAAAAATTCAAGTTCTACAAAGAAAAGGGTGAAAAAAAATGCTAGATCGTGCGAATTTCGAGTAGATTGTTATTCCTTTTTCAATTGATGTGTACTGATATTTCCAAGTGATACACGACGATTCGAATAGAAATTACTTTCCTGGCTTTCTCGACTAAGCTTGACCGAATTGACTGACAACGGCGAAAAACGGGTAAATTTGAAGAAAAATAAGCCTCGGAAGATCGGAATGCGAATGAAAAGTTACAGCTTCAATTTTCGGGCGACGGAGTGTCGGATGTTGCACCATGAAAGGTATTCGTGATCGACTAATCGACGAATAGAAATAATCGTATCGATCTCGTAAAGGAAATTTAAAGGATCTTTTAATAATAATAAAGGATTTTTTTTTCTCTCGTTGGCGTTGCAAACGGCGAGTGCCACGTGCCACGTCGAGCGTACGGTGTCCGGTGGCGTTGCGAGCCACGTGGGTGGACCGTGCGCGAGTTACAACTAAACGGACAACGAGGCGCGAGTTTTTTCCGCTACTACGGCGATCGCGACTCGTGTTTATCGCGTTGCACCGGAGACATCAATTTCTGACCTAGTACAACTCGAATTGACCCGGTGACCCGATACGAACGAGTCGCGTATTCGTTATTCGTCGTTCGTCCGCCAACGCGCGAGGGGTGAGCCCGCGTCGCAACTCCGGCGGGAGCGCAACGGGACTCCGATAATTGTACATTAGTACGCGATGCGCGCGAACGAATTTCGGACGAACTGGTCGTCGATAAGAACAATCGTAACGGTGCGAGTTCCGACGGTCAATATATTGCCCCTAGACGGAGAGAAAAAAATAGTAATGTCCACTGAGTAAGCTGGGAATCGTTACTATGATTCTTAGGCGAGAAAAGTCTTTTCACAGAGAAATTTCCCCCATTGCAAATGGTAACGTTGGCTATGTGAACGTAGTAAGTATGAGAACCGTGTTACATAGAATAAAGTACCATGCGAATGGGAGTTACTCCTATTTTACATATTTCAGTATAGTACCATTTATTTATTTATTTCCCAGTAGGTAAGGTTATATTCAGTTTATTTAATGTAAGGGGAATGGTGCCGAGATTTTCGTCCAAAGTACCAAAAATCGATCTTTCGTTTTTCACCTCGAAATAGTCTTGAAACCTTCCCCCACCTATAGAAAATATAATTGTGCAAAACTGTTTTTTACAAGGCGATTGCGAGCCCAATAAACCGAATCAAGAAACGTTGCGCGCTCGGTGGGTGCGAGATTTGCTGCCCATGTGAACTTAGCCGCGATAGTTCTAGAGTTCCTGATAGGTATTAACAATAGTTCCGTTGATTTTCGCGAAAAATCGTATCCCAAAAAATTGGGATGCCAACTTGTCGGAAATGCCAGCATCTCATTTCTTAAAATTGGATGTTCTCTTTGCGGTATACGATAGTTCTCGAAGAGTTCTACAGTTCTCTGTACGTTTCAACGATAGTTCCGACCCGGAACGATTTTTTGAGATTTTTTGCAAAGTTTTCAGCATCTCATTTTAGTGAAGTACGAGATGCGGACTCGAAACATTTTTTTTCTCGACAGTTCCGAATAGTTACGGTACAAGCCAAAGACAATGATGGTGAAATTGACTTTTTTACGTATCATATAAAAAGTAAATGGTAATAACGTATGAAAGGATGAAAAATATTGTATCGCATCTTCGCATTGAAAAAGATTCTCTGGGAAGAACTTTGCAAAAAAATATTAGCTACGGCGTCTGATTGTAAAAAATGAAGATCGACACCGGAAAAGAAAACGATGTACCCGAAAACGAAACAAGCCGAGGGAAATGAGAAATATTATCCTTTTTCCCGGAGGAAATGTGAAATTGGAAGGCGGTGCGAAAGTGTTTGGAGACAGGAGGCTTTCGGATGGTAGCTGCTAGGTAGGGAGTCGGGGGTTTGCGAGGAAGTAATTGGAACTGCAGGGAAAATAATGCAAAATCATTGAAAAAAAGGGTGACAGACGGTGGGTGGATGTCCCCCGCGAATTACTCACTGGTCCACGAGTCTGTGACATCTCGCGCAGATGGCCGAATCGAATGCGTACCTGAAACAAAAGAGGGAAAAAATTAGTCGTCGAGTGACGATGCGAGGCCATGGGATGGAAAAAAGTTGACCGGATTTGAAACGACGATGAATCGATAAATAACGATTACGCGAGACTCGAGGTGCAACGTAACGCTGTCGCGGCAAATTTCGCGTTATGATATCACTTGTGTCGGTCATCGCGCGTCACGGACACCGCCGAGCGGTGCATCGACTTTCGAAGAATGGAAAAATGCAGCGATACGAATTCGAACGAGTTTTTTTGGCCCCAATATTTTAGAATTGTCGCACTTTTCATTTATTATCAATTAACGCTTTACGCACGTGGCGAAATTCGGAAAATTATACCCGAACGCAGTGGAATGATAATTAATCGCAGGAGGAAGCTTTCGACGTTTCTCAGAGGCGTCGAGTTAATTGGTCGACCGGGGTCTCGGCGAAAAATCGTAGCCAGCCGACGAGCCTTCGACGAGCCGAGAACTTTTCATCGCCAGGTTACAGACAATTCAAAATTGCGAGGGGAAAAAATGACCTTTTTACGAGCCTCCTTTCGTTTTGTCAGTCCATCGCGATGGATATTACCGAACGATTTGTCATCAGCGAACGACCGATTGATCATTTCACGACTACGAAACGACGAATGAATCGAGCCACGATCAATTCTTAATCACATAACGATCCATCAATCGAATCTTCGTTCCGCGTCGATCGCTTTATCCCAATTTCCTACACGCAATTCGTTGCTCGCTGCTTTTTCTCGACGTTACATTGCTCAAAAGCATCCTCCCACCGCTAAGAAATCTGAGAATCAGCTTCCTTCTCTCCAACGTATACGAAAACTCTCGAAAATTTATCCAGACATCGATCCATAACGTTTTTTATTTTCCTTATTTATTCGTTTATTTGTTCATTTCATTCCTTTTATTTTGTTCATTTTGTTCATTTTTTTACGTCGCATAATTCGTGAAAATAGAATCCGATTCGGTCGCTGCGAGAGCAATCTCGTGATCGTGAAATGCGAGTAATTGGAACGAATGGGTAAGAGATTAGCGGAATCACGTTTAGCATTGACAATGTCTCGCTACTGAGAATTTTCAGCTGTCTGCAAATAATTGCTTACTGTGGCATTTGCGTAGACGAACGAGCGTTTGTTCTCGCCACGAGCTCGTACGATAGTTTTTTTTTCTCCTCTCGCCGCGAGTTGAAATTGAGCGGAAACGAAAGCGCATGAAAAACGAACGTGTCATTTGGAAAAGTCTTATTTCCGTAAGAAAATTGTCGAAACGGAGAAAGTTTCCTCTATTGTCAAAACGAAGTCGGTCGATGCGGACGAAGCTCCTCGCGTTCGCCTCGTTACCACAACCGCGAGAGAACAAAAAGGTCGACTTTCGATTATTTTCCGCCATCGTCAAACTTCGACGATCACCGAAACGATCGTGGCGATCGGAGGCAAATTTTCTCTGCCCGCAACTCCCAACGATTCGCGCGAATTCGGCAAAAAAGGGAACATTTTTGCGTTCAGGGGAAAGTTAAAAATTGACGATGTCTCGGCGGAAATTATTGCTCCTCGAGAATTTATCTCGCGAGTTTCCCTCGGCGCCGCGGTCCAGCGGATGTCGCCGCTTCCGTTCTCGCAATAAGCCAGCAAAAACACGAGGATCGGTCGGACAAACCTGATATTTTCTTTTCCCACGAAATTTCACCGATCGGCAATTTGCGATAAGTCAAAGGAAGCATTTTTTGCAATTATACTCCGCAGCGCGAGGCAACGATCGCATCAACGAACGTTTCTCAGGGACAAAGATTTTACGACCTAGCAATAATCGGAGCACCGAAAAGTCGTCGATACCCGATACTTTTCAAGTATACGAGAGGAATTTGTGGATACTTGAATAACCACGAACAGATCGGACAGCCATCTTGATATTTCCATCCGAATACTTGTATACATGTTAATGCATCTACTGGAGCGAGGACGTGCCACGAAAAAAGTAACGTTCCTCGGCAGTAATATGATAGCACGTTTCCATTACATACGTTTTTTCTATCTCGAATGCCTTAGAAATAAAGCATACAAACTAATCTGAACGCGAAACCTACAAAATGTCGGCACTCGCAATCGAATGATATTGTTTCAATTGCCGTTTCTGTCCAATTTCCCGGGTCAAAATTAGGGAGATCCTCGGCAGCGCTGTTTCCAAATTTTTCTGCTCCCAAGAGTTACCTACTTCGAAATGAATACGCAGAATAAAAATCGAGCTTTCAATATCAACTCTGAGACTGTAGTCCACTTTTCCACAAAAATTTCTTATTAAAATAGCACGCGGCAAACTTTTTTTATGCATAGCAATTTTATGAACCGTCGACGAATATATCAATAGTAGTACAAAATACCTGTACGACTTGCAAGAAATATGTAACATATTGCATTGCAGGCGCAACTGCTCAACTTGTGACTATACTCGACAATACTGATAATCTTACTATACAAGTAAATTGAACTTTGACCACGAATAATTTTTGATCCAATAGATCTAACGAAAAATCGTAAGACAACGTTTTTGTAGAGCGTTAAAATGTCTACAAAAATGTGTATTTTTCATCATCGTTGATATATTCGTCAACGAGTAATACAATTCTCAGGAAAACATTCCTGTTAAAGACCAGCACGGTAGTCTGTATGGTTGCAGCTCTGTTCACGTATCGTGATTGTATGGAAGAGAGAGAGAGAGAGAGAGAGAGAGAGAGAGAGATGCGCGATTTAGGGATGATGACGAAGCACTTTGCAGATATCACTCGTTCGTTTCTCTCTTATCAACGGGACTTCCTTTCGATGTTAATTAGCACGAGGCGGTGCGGCGTCGCTCGCTAGGATGGAATAGCGTTAATTGTTCCCGCAAGGTCTCGACGACCGACGCCAACGGAAACACGAATGGCGCAACGCGGAAAACGTTTAAGAAACGAGATGAATATTGACGTTCGAACATCGCGTGTCTCGCAGGTTCAAGGTCGCGCATCTGGGATTGATATAAAACGCGAGGCTGTACGTAAGTAACGGAGCATCGATCGCAGCCATCTCGACGGATTCGCGAGCGAGCGAAACACTGAGATGAAGTTTTTCGACCAAAATTCTTTTCTCATTCCGTCCTACGCGTTTTCACGCGCAATTTAAAAAACCGTTTCGCTTCCCCGTCGATTTTTTCACTCGTTTACCTACGACTCCAACGCTTTTCGCGGGTAACTACGAATTGCGGGAAATTAACGAATTCTTGCGAGCGTTAAAACGAGCAAATGTACTTTTACTCGCAGTATTACCGCGCTACGCTGATAATAACGAGCTTCCTCTTTGTACTTGAACCCGGCGCGACTATTACACGCGTTCTGGTCGCTAGCTGACCGGACAACGCACAGCGATCGTAGCGCTAGACAAGCTAATTTACCGAACCGAAATTGAACCGAAAAATTCGGCGAGAACATCCGCAATTTTACCTTATTATTATTATTATTATTATTATTATTATTATTATGATTACTACTGTTAATAATAGTATTATTATTATTCGCGCCGAATCGACAGATTTTTGCTTCGTTCGTGCGCAGAGATCATGTTAATTTCGTGACAATTGACGTTTTTGTAAAACATTCCGTTTGATCAACGTTTCTTTATCGATGGATGTTTCGTCGTGTTTGATTGGCGAGACGCGCATGATTCGCTCCTATCTGCCACGCACACGTGTTTCTTTGTGGCCTCAACAATTATTACGTAACGCGTTTGTACGCCTCTTTTGTCGCTTCGTCGCATCACATCACACTTCCACGCGCCAACGTTGCGCGGATAAAAAATAAGACGTAATTAAGAGGAAAAAACCCACGACAACAACAAAATAAACGGGCGCGCGAAAACGAGATATCGAAGGTGATAGAAATGTGCAGTAATTTGGCGAGGTAACGAGGCGAGGGTAAAAAAAAGGAAAAGGCAACTAGGAGCGAGGCGCGATTAACGGAGAACTTATTATATACTAGTGGGCATCTTAGATTGGGACTTGGGATCGTAAATTTTTGCAGTGGCAAAACGCGTAGATTCCGATAGCTGGTCGTTCGCTGTGCCGGAGGCCTCCGATGCCGTCTGTAATTCGGAACAATAAACGCTCCCTTTGTACCCCCTTCGGCGCGACGATAAATTACTTCACGATCGTGAAAATGGCTCCGGCGCGCGCGGCTTCGCCTACTTTCGTTGACCCAAAAACGCGGCGTGGCTACCACACTTCGAGGAAGAAAGAGAGAAAGGTCCGAGGAATGCAGGCGAGAATACGAATGAAAAAGGGGGAAAAAAGCAAGGAGAACAAAGTTCGTCTAGCGAGTCCGCGACGCGTTTGTACGATGCTCCCGCGCGTCTCGCAGCGAATAAAACCACCGAATCACGCCGCTCCTCGTTTTCGGCGTACCGCATGCGAATTATTCCGACCACCACATCTCGCCTCCGTACCTAACCGAGAAAGTCAATTTTCGAATCCTATATCCGAATAATAATCAAGATAATGGTAGAAATAATTGAAAAAAAATTAAAAAAAAATGGAAAACCAGCATTTCTAATCTACGGCCATCCTTTGTCGTATCTTCTCCGCTGAAAGATCCGCTCTTCGGTGAGATTTGTGAAGGAGAAAAAACCTGCGGAGAGAAGGGTGCTCCCGTTCGGTATAGCGGCATAAAAGCCCGCAGATTCCCTTCGGGTATCATTTAAAACGAGGCAATGCATTTATTTCGGTTAGTCATTCGCCTCCAGCTCCGCGCGTCCTTCGACCGACGATTCCGCGTCTCCGTCCCGGTCGCGTATCGATGCATCCGCGCGTCTCCCTCCCAGAAACGGTGTTCAACGCCCTTTTTCGTCCTCCTCCTCCTCCTCCTCCTCCTCCTCCTCCCGGTGCCGAGGAGATAACCGATCCGCCCGTCTCTCTCGCCCGCTCCGGACCGTCGGGGACGATTTTCTGCGCTCGCCTCCTTTGTATTTGTAGTATACCTACTCTCTAAGGCTTCTTTCCAACGGTGGTAGCCAGCGCCAGGAGAACTCCGCGACGCGTCCCTATTGATTTTAACCATCCCACCGCGCGACTCCGCTCTCCGTAACCGTCCTCCGCACTTTTCATCGTCGACCGTCACTAAAAAAACTAACAATTCGAGACCGCGCGGCGAGTCATGATTTACGATCGCGAACGAACTCGCTACTTAGAGAAAAAAAGGGAAAAAAGACTCCGTTCCGAGCTTTATCGCTGTACCTATCGCAAAGTCGCGATCGATTTCCCGTTGCCGAAGGAATTTTATCGTTTTATCCGGATTTGGAGATTTTTTTATTGTCCAACGCGCGAATTTTGTTCCTGGCGGGGAAAACTCTGGGCGCGAATGAAAACCGAGTTTCAGGCGTCCGTACGCGTTTGGTGAAAGGTGGAAAGCTTTCGCTGGTCGTTGCCGTAGAAACAACAAAATACACGTCGGGTTCGTGTCTTTTGTTGTGGCAAACGCCTCGAGTACGACGCGTGTCGGCGGCGGCTTCCGGGTTCCTTCGAGCCGTCGCATGGCAGCACCTCGACGCAATCGATAACGAATCGTCCCGGAATTTATTTCACGGCGCGTTTACAGCTAGCTAAGTAAGCGAATGCATCGCGAGTCCCGCAAATCGATCGCCGTCGAATATCTCCGGCGGGGTTGTAAAGACGGCGCGTCCGATGTTGACCGAAATGGACATTTCACGAATTTCCAGAACAGCGATTTCCTCGTGATTTTTCGTATCTTACGGATGCTCTTTGAAACAGAAGCGTGTTGCGCGCGAATGAAGACTATCCGGTCGTACGGCTGACTCTGGTGCGCTACTTTTTCGGATCAGAATGTAATTTCCTGATATTTAAGAATTTTCGGGTCGGTAGACGGTAGACGCCAAGAAAGGGAAAAAATGTATCAGAGTCGACGTAACCGTCGGTTATCTGTGGTTCGCCGATAAAAACGAGGAACGAGAATCTTCCTAATAACTACCAGATGTGATTTAATTTTTTTGAAAATCAAGTTTCATTCGGAGAAGAAGCGTCGCAGTTTTTCAAAGCCTAAATTCTTCGAGGATCAACGGATGCGCGTTGAAAAGTGTTTGGAAAAGTAAATAAATAAAATCCGAGCACGGTTCTTTTCAGCCCTTTGGAATACGAAACCTTCGTAAATCGGTTTACATCGGGGCTTCGACCACGAAGAAAGAGTTACCGAGGCAACCGCCGATGTCTGGGACCCCTCATCGACTGAACCACGAAGAGGCGTTTACCTTCGTGGAACAAAACCAAATTGGCTCACCGATTAGATCTCTCGACGCATCGAGCGGGCGTAACGAGTATCGCTGAAACGAAATAATTCCGAAACTTGACGCCAAAGGAGCGCGACGCACGAGCGAAAAACAACAACAACAACAACGCGAAACAATTAGAAAAAAGAGACGTGATCGTAAAAAGCATGGAGGCGCGTTTTCGACTCGTCTCGCGATACGTTTTCGTCTTTTCTTCTCCATCGCAGTCTTTTCACGCATCAGCTTTTCTCCGCGCGGTAAGCGTGATCGAGCTCCCGTAAAACGGATGAGACTGGAACGAAAGGCATCGAAACAACGCTCCGTGGGGTTTGAAAAGGAGGAAAAGACACGCGAGACAAGATGTCGAAAAACAAAAAAAAAACGCCCGGAACAGCTGGCGTTTCGTCAGCTGACGGAGCGGCCATCTTGTTCACCCGACTGGCCTTGTCCCGCTCTCTTCGCGTCCCTACGTGTATATACATACATACATACATACATACGTACATGCACATATATGCGCATATATATATATATATATATATATATATATATATATATATATATATATATATATATATATATATATATATATATATATATATCATACATATAAAGAGAGAGAGAGAGAGAGAGAGAAAGCCTTTTCATGAGCAGCGAGAAACGAGCGATCGAACAAAGTGCGGTAGCTCGCTTTTATTAAAATACTTTTCGAAGACCACGCGGATCTGTCTCTCTGTCCGTTCGTGAGAGTAAATCGTGGGAAATGAGAAACGCATACGGGTGAAAGGAATTCATCAGGTGAGGAGGGAGAACAACCCTCGACAAAGGATCTTTTCAAACGACCAACCGAACGAATCCGTTTGCCCTTCGAATATTCCTCTCGGCGTGAAAAATGAGTGGACGAGAAATCGAGGCGATTGCGTGCACGTCGATTTGATTTTTCACCCTTGATTCAGAGGTCAAAACGAAGTAAACAAACGCGGCTCCGATTATCTATGTTCGCGTCTTTTTCCTACTACACTCGATGCTCTAATCGGAATGTGCATAGTCACCGGTCACGATCTGCTTTCCCTCGTGCATCGGGAAAAGAAAACGAACTGTGAAGTCGACACCGAAAAAGCCGACTCCTGTAAAAGTATACGTACAAAATATGAAGAAAAAAAATCTAACTTGGAAGATAAGCTATCAATTTTCAAAGCGAATCGCTCCGAATCCACGCATCCATTACGGACTGAACTTGCTACTTTCATCCGGCGAGAATCAACAAGCAGAGCAAATAAATGAAGCGTGAAAAATGACGACACATATCAATAGATGACGTCGAGATACGTAACCAAATAGACCGATTCAACGCGTATCTACGGTTTTGTTCGCTTGTTAACGTTTTACAGGGAACAATAAACTCTTGAATTGATGGACACGGTTTACGAATATATAACGAACAACGTGAAATACGTTTGCCATCTCACCGCTACGATCGGCGTTTGTTCATTTCTTCGGCTAGTTTTTATTGCACGCTTAACAAATTCGTACGATCACCGAGAACCATTTTTCGTTTTCCGCTTTATCCCATGAAAATGCGGCGAATGTAAAAGCCTCGTTGGCGACAAATCGAATCCTTCTTTGACCTTCTTCGTAAAACTACAGCGGTTCATTACGCTGCACCTTTAATGCGCCAGCGTAAGTTGTCGGAGCGAAAACATGTTCGGTCGTTGAACTAACCGTGGAAAAAAGGCTATGGAGAGAGGGAGAGAGAGAGATAAGATGTAAGAAGGACCGTTCTCAATTACGCGTACGTGCACGCGTCGGTAATTCGAAAGCGGGTGAATCGTATCTCCCCGAAAATGTACAGTTACGCGTGATTTTCTACGCTCGGCGCAGCGTGAACGGTTTTTGTTTTACTACTTTTTGCCGAACGACGACGGTTGGTATCGACGCGGTCGAAACACGTGCCGAGCAGCGCAGCGCAGCACGAAACAAAAGAGGGACGGGCGAGAAGCATCTTCGTGGGTCCGAACGAAACCGGCGCTAACGGTTACGTCGTCGTTTCGCCGGGAGCCGAGACACCGGTATCGTTGGAGAGAAGGAGGAGGAAAAAAAAACAAACGAACATCGACAACGAGGGAGGTGATAGCTGAGCAGCGGGGGGAGATGGACGGTGACGAAAGGAATCACAATTACCTGATGTATTGGATGTATCCGTGTCTGGCATCTTCGAACAAGAACCCAGGGTTCCGCATAACGATATTTTCAAACACCATCAAGACACACGTAGTAGCTGATCACACTTCACCGGCGAAACAACGCGACACTCGCTCTCATCGTCGCGGGGCACGAAACGTAGGATGATATATTTTCAGCGTGACATCTATCATCTACGATAGCCACGTGGAGCCTCGCGATGCGTGGGTCGTACGATCGAACGAAGACTCATCGGGGTTGCTGCGTTTTTCCCGGCGACGGTAAACGACCAACGTCACGAGTCGCGAGATACTTCGTTCATCGAACGATTTCGCCGTAGCTTTCGCTCACTCCCGCGAATCCGATACGATTAGGTGTATTCGTTTGTTTCACTCGACGATCGTCACTTTACGCGGTACACGGCTTCTCCGCGGTATCAACGACGAGCGACGCCGCGTTTCCTCGTGTTTTCTCTCGTCGTCTCGCTCCCGTCCAACGATTCGTCGCTACTCTCGCGCTACGATCGACCACGAGAAAATTCCGACGATTCGCTGGGGATTCGCGACGTTCGCTCGATTCGGCGTACGAAACACGCTCAGGCAGACGGCAACCCGGCGATACCTTCGATTCCCGGCGAAGCGATGCGAGGGCTCGGCGCGCGCGCAGCAGCGGACGCGAAGCGACTGACGAACGGACACGAGACTATCGGCCCCCACCACGAAACGTGCCAACGACTCTCTTCGAAGGGTTTTCGTGACTGCGCAGCGTCGCGCGACGCGACACGCGGTACGCACCATCTCGTGCCATCGACGTTCTTCGTCGTAATTCTCGATCCTCTCCTAAGTATGCCATCCTTCGTTGCTGCTGCTGCTACTTTCGTTCGCTCCAATTTTCTGTACACCGCGATTCGTTCGATTAATTCCTACGAACGTTCCAACGAGCAACGAACTCCAAATATTCTCGTTCGCCGCGTTTTTTCCCCTTAGTTTCGTTTCATCGCACAATTCTGATCTCTGCCGATGCGCGTCGCTCGTTGTCGACGATCTTCTCGTTCGAATCGATGATCCCACCGAATTTTCAGTACATTTGCGACCAACTCTTCTTCCCTTCTAACATTATACCTCTAAAAACTGGAGAACCAGGCAAACTTGTACGACTCCGTGTTTAAAAGCTTCGCGCTCTTCTTTTCCGTTCGCCTTAAAACCTCTGAAAACAAATACCAAATTCCGAGCACTTTGTTCCTTACGACTTACATGTCGGGTAGCAGAATACAATTTCGAACGATATTTCTCCTAGTAGTTTCGTTCCCCTCTCCACTGTCCACTCTCTTTCATATCAGTCAATCACTGTGTGTACCGCATTATCTTCGATCGAGGACGGTCGAAAACAGCGTCGAGTTTTTGTACGTTTCGGATGAATTAGAGCGTTCAGCTTTCTGGAATCCGTCCAATTTCAGCATCTCGCGGTGAAATGCATGGGTAAAAAATTTATCGGACGTTCTGGTAAATATACACCGCTTCGATTAAACGGCAAAATATCGTTGTAGTATCGAAGTTGCGACAGGAATTTTTTGTGCCTACAACGACTCGCACCAGCGTCGCGGTTATACAAAAAACGTACTTCGATAGAATCTCGCGTTTTTCTCACAGCGATATAACACACAGGTTCGAATGCACGCGTGTGTAATCAAACGATTTATCGATCGATTCCAAGCTTCATCGATAGTTTCAGCGATTGTCAGAATGTCGGTTCGATACTTTTGGAGAAAAAGAAACACAGGCGAAAGCGAGTTTTAAGGTCGACGAGTTCCAATCGATCGGAAGTGACCATTCCGCATGGAAAGTTGCGACCCGTGAAAAAGCATGGACGCAAAATTTTTGTTGTTGAAAAAAACATAGAAAGAACTAACGGAAAAATATCGGGACGTTAGGTAAGAGTAGCGTAATAGTCGTAATATTTTAACGAGTCCAGCTCCATTACGGCTCTTGAATGGAAAGTACGCACACCGCGTTCAATCGAGGACACCGCGAATAAATATATATATATATACACGTTCTAGAAAATATCCACGCTTCGTTGTGTTCGCCAGCACCGCTGCGGGTTCCAGCCGTAGACAGAGAGGCGCGTCAACGTTTCGCGGCAAGACAAGACACGATCTTTCAACAGTTTACCGATCACGCACGAGATCCAGGATGTGAAACGACTCTAACGCATAGGAACAGGTGCAATGCTCTGGAAACCTGTTTTACGTAACGATTACGAGTCGCCCGTTCGTCGGATACTTCGACGTGCAAAGAACTCGAATAACTAGTACCAAAATACTCGTTCCTCGGCGTGTAAATACTACTCAACAGCGATACCGTTCCAATTGCGAAACGACGCCGAGAAAACTCGAGGAGCCAGTAAAACGACTCCTCGAATCCGTGCAGCGAGAAGGAAAATGCACGAGTCGGTATCGGGGGACGTCGATATCGCCGCGAAAGCAACGATAGAAACACAAAAACGACGCTAAGAAAAAATGAATTTTCACGCGTGAGAAGAATTCAGTGCCCGCAAGACGATTGAGACGAATAACAAATACTTGAGGATATTCGTTACTACCGGTACTGGTACATTTTCCCTGCCAAGACTGCTAAAAACCTTCTTACGTAGCACGAATTTCAAAACTTAGTCCCCTAACGCTACGTTTCAACGTGTTGGCACAAATACTTAGATAAATAAAAAAAAAACTCGCTTTCCAATCAAACTGAAAATGGTGTGGATAATTTGCAACGAACTGAATTTGGGAGATTTTTTTTTTTTTACATAAAATCTATCGAATCCGCCGCTTGGAGTCGAAACATTTTCATCGTAATGTCTGGACAGCCTCGATGGTCTCGGGTGAAGAAATACGATGCGCGTTATCTTGTGCCCGGTCAGATTTACATTTGAGAATTTCGTCAAGTTTGGACGAGCCGACGAAGGTTAGCGTGCTATAGCGTGACGAAAAACTCGAATGTTTCAACTTTTTCTGGACACGAGTTATTAAACGGCGAATGTCAAATGATGCAATCCGACCCGACAACCGGCACAAAGAGAAGCCTTGGGCGTTTTCCGTCACGCGCATATACTTTTATATAAATACGTGTATATATCCATAAATGTATATACGCGTCGAGTTCCTCGTCAGTGGTTTGCTTCTCTCTCGCGTCTCCTGCACACGCGCGTTATCCTCCAAGCCGCGCAACCTCCGAAAGTCTGGGCTCTAATCAGGGATATTTTCCATAGGACTCGAAACTTCTACCTCCAATCGATGGTTCGATAAGGAGAACGTGAAATTCGACCCCGAATGCCAAACATTATCGCCAATCGCCAAGTGCATTTTTACAGCCTCTCCCGGCAGCGAGGCGCCCCGGGGAAATTTAACGCGGATATAAAGTTCCGATGAAACATAATTATCCCCCGAGCACTGCGATCCACCAGCTACGCGAAGAGTTTAACAACGCATCATTCGCGATTGATTCCGAAACCCTTTCGCGTTACATCGCCGCTCGGCATTTAATCCATTCCAACGATCGGACAACCGTAAACGATTTTTTTTTCCACCTTCGCGCGAAAATTTACCCGCTACCCTCCTTTCTCCAGGGCAATTTAGTCGAATCGATACCAGGTCGAGTTTTATCGAGCGATCTGAAAGCCTCCGTACACGGGGACGTTCACCCCTCGGATGGTACGCGCCACCTAGTAGACACGCTTCGCCAACTCGTTTCCATGCGATGAAAAAGGCTATACGCTGGTTTCCTAATGAACCGAAGACTCGTATTACGAACAATATTCCCGTTTCTATCCGTCGAGGCCTATTCGTCGACGCTCGAGCCGCAAATTTATCCTACGATCATACGCTCCGTCGCCGTTTTTTTATTTCAATAATTTCAATCGGGAAGAAAGACTCGTAAGCACGAGAATTACTCGGCTCTTGACAGCTGTCGAATCGTACGGGTAACATACGAGCATTTCTCTCGACAGGCTTTACGCTCGGAGAAGTAGGTAAATGTGCAAGAGCTCGACGCAACGAATCATTTTTTTCCGTTTCATTATATAATTGAACGTGCGAACGCGGTGATCTCAGCGCTAAATTAGTCTTGTACCTGAGCATCGACAGCATTGGCAGGTAAATTAATGTACTTTTAATCCTTTTCGGTCAAGATATGCCAATTTTATCGGTGACAGGTGCGGCGCAATTATCCACAGGTATGCAACGGAATTTTGGCAATAACTGACCGCGGCTCGATTTATTTATTATCTACCGTCCAACAACGGTAGAGCCCATGCTTTCTTCCCCGATTTTAGTTACGCGTCGAAAATAGGATTACGACTGATTCGGTTTCTCCAGTCGGCTCGATTTACTCGGAATCGAAGAAAAGCTTAGCACAAAATTGCAACTCGCGCGAAAAGTTTTAAAAAATATGGCGACACAAGTCTACCCCAAGTTTCTATCACGGTTCAGTACCAATTATCGAATTTGTCTGGATTTTGAGTCATTTGAATCCTAAAACCTACACGCAGACCGAGAAAAGGCGTTCGAGTAGTATAATTGTATACACTGTAAACGTGTATGAAATTCAGAGTATTCATTACAGTATTACCGATCTCAAAAATTTCATGTTGCGAAAAAGTCAACGCTCCATATCTCGAGAAATATGAATCTTGGCAATTCAGTTTACTGGACCTTTTTTGTAGTAAATTGAATTCCTCGTAAGTTTTGTAATTTACGTTTTTCACGTTATTCCGCGATCATTTGTGAAATAACATAAAAAAAAAACAAGAATTTTGTACAAAGCTCGATTTCGGTTATACTTTTAGTGCCGAATTCGTTGGTGCTATTATTATTCGTCAGAGCCCCTCGTGGTAACCTTAAGATTAGATAAACTTTTGACACGAGCGTTGGAGCATCTACATCCGCGAGAAGACAAACGAACAGCACCGTTAATATGCTCCATGTGAAAATTCCTCGACGTTGTATTTTTTTTCTAATTTTTTTCAAAGGTGAAGTCGGAATCCGTCTCGTAGAGATGTTAATTCTCGCGCAGCGTTCTCAGCGGAGAGTGCGGTGTGATTTCCGCGACGGAATTCTCACCTCTGTGCGACGCATACGGTAAATTCGCGGGCACACAGGCGTCCTTTTCGTTGTCGCCGAATAAGAAGTATCGTAAGAACGAGGAGAAACCGGAAGTTGCTGGAGCCGCTTATGGAAAAATGCTTACGCTAGATTATCAGATGTACCGATATGGCGATGAGAGAACAGTGGTAACGCGAAGCAGGGTCACCGACAGAGACGCGGTACTCCATACGAGGCGTTACTTACGCGCCGCACGCGATTATTCAAATCCATTCGACGCGAATGACGGAGGATAACGCGTGCTTCGTTATTTTCGCACATCCAAGATCAGCGCCGGCCCGATACGTCCGTCGCGACGAACTCGTTCGCCTAGCTCGTTGGGCCGCAGGTATCATCAGCGTATAGGGAAGCCGATTTACGCAAACGGAGAACCGATCGGTACGAGCTCTGGGAAACCGGCGACGTTTTCTTTGCGGATCGATAAACATTTCCACCCACGCGAGTTCGCCGCGGCGACACGCAAGGACAATCAATCGCTCGGTACGCGCGAGGAGAAATTATTTTCCTCCCTGGCGAGTTTTCAGGACACGAAAACGACCGACATAACATAAGCATCGGTACGGTGGCGGTAACCCACCAGAAGCCTATTTACTGGAAAACTAGAGACAACGAGGCGCTGTGTTGCCCGACCCGTTCATCGCTCGAATTAGGATCACCGATCCTTTTCTACCCTCGCGTCTACCTGCTGCTATTATCTCGGCGAAAATCCAGGTATACGCCTCACCACCGTGACTCAATTCCGGGCAAAACTATTCTCCTGCAGTTTTCACCGCTGCGCTTCCAACGCTCAATGAATATCGACCCCTCCGCGTTTGTTAGCCCGGTGCTAATCGTGAAAAGTCGAGAACCCATCGGGACTAACAACGCAGCGCGCATGACTGTAATCCTCGCCAACCCTTTTACCGGTAATAAGCGGTAATTTTATTAGTGATAATCCGCAAACGACAACATTGTGTTCGAAACTAAAGAACCACGCGGTAAATACAATAAAATATGCACTCTACGGATCATGGAATTGGTGGTCGAAGGCAAGTTCCGGGTCTCCGAAACTCGGTTTCGACCCAAGAAAGGGAAACTATGACCTGATTTTTCACTACAGGCCCGAAAATGTCGCGTGCTGCATGTATGTGTGTGCGAAGGCATAAATTCAAGGTTATAATTGGAACTAAAACTTGTGCCGGTATTTTCAATTATTGGGATGCCACGTTTCAAGAAATTATAGTCAACTATGCATGAATCACAGTACAACACTGACAAGTGAAAAAATAACGAGTTGCCACGGTCCGGATTGGTACCTACATGCAAACGAGATGACCGAGTCGCTTACACTGTATAATTGTAATGGCTGTCGTACAATCGACGCGCTCTGCAGCTCACCGCAGTACCAACATTGAAATTGTGCTGGGATTTGATCTCGATTCGATAATATCGTGCGGGAAGTTCGAATTTGAACATCGCACAACGGGCTGAAAGTGAACCCAAAGTTTGTTAATTTTTTAACAATAGCGAATTGCAGATTCTATAGCGAGGTTCGCGAAATGTTCTATCAATTATGTTAGACAATTGTAGCGAAGTAATATAAGATTTGTAATAAAATGAAAACATTTTAAGATAAGATTGCCAATTTGCCAATGAACCGACGCGTGGAGGATATATTTTGTTATTTTACGAACTTGTATGTGGAACGAGTAATTCAAATTGGGCGAACGAACGAAAGAGGCTCGGTTGTTTTATAATTTAAGGACACGCGTGCGAAATTTAATGGACTTGCTCATCTTTCGACCGAAGACATCGAGTTACCCAATTGTTGTAGAATCGGCCAGTTCTCTCGTTGCCCGACAAATCCGATGCGTAGAACGGGAAACAGGAGCCAAAGAAAAAAAGCTCATTTGCGTAGTCGCGCTCGGTGTCCGTCGTTGACAACTGATCCGAAACGATCGGTGCATCCAAGGACTCCGCGCGGTAAGCGTTCGGCGCGACGAAAGACACCACCTCGGGGTGACGTCCGCGGTGCGAGAGGTGTGGAGGAGATTGCGGCTTCGTTGCGGTCGCATCGGCTCGAATTATCAATCGACACGCCTCGTTCGCGATCGACGCGAGATAAAAGATACGCGCGGAACGATCGCGCGGGCATTTCGCCCGGCGTTTTTCAACGGCGACACCTCGATTTCGTATCCTTCTCGTACACAGGATTCGTAGAGGTCGAATTTCCGCTTGGACGCGCCGAATCGGATTACGATTCTTTTCTATCGAGCCTCGCGGAAATCCTGTATCGGATGACGCTCGGTCGTCGAGGAAGACCGACGCTGCCAATTCGATCGAGCTCTTCGCTGATCCGATAATCGTTTCCCATTTTTTCAAGGCCGAACGACTCGACGGGCCTCGAATTTTGGACGTTGCGGTGCGTTTTTCTCGCACAGATTTCTCCGACTCTCGACGCATTTTTTACGATCGCCGGATCGATCGATTCGTAATTGATGGAAGGAGAAAACGGAAACTGAAAACGCGGGGGTCGATTTTTGACCCCCGTTTCTTACCTTTGTCTCCGTGCCACTTTCACTCTTTCGTCAACCTTTTGTCCGCTTTTGAAAAAAATAGCGGACAATAATTCGCGCGCCGCGCCTAAAAAATCATCTATAGCGGACCAAACGGCGACGCGCGAACCGATTAAATCACGGCGACTCGTTGTTTTGCAAGATACTTTCCAAGTTTTTCAACGCATGGAACCTATTGTATTAATAATCCGAATATATGTCCGTCAACCCGCTCGGAAACGCTCGCCCATCGCGAATAAACTAACCGCGAGAAAAATTTCCCTATCAAATGAGGAATTGAAACAAACATTTTACGTTACTCGCGCGTAATTCGCACCACTATAACGAAAAAATCAATTTATTTCGGCAGTTCCCGGCAGGCAAACCACAGTTCCAGAGTTCCTTGACGCTGACTGACGATATTTCCTATGATTTGAGTGCAGAGAAAAACAAACCATAAAAATTTGGGTACGACGCCATATTTTCATTGAAATGGACATTCTTTTATTTATTTCGTCGCGAAAACATTTGGGGTTCTGACAAAAGTTCTAATAGCACGCTGAAAAGCCCTACAAAAACCATCGAAACATTTTTACAAAGCTCGCTATTCGTTGAATTACGGACTATTGAACATCCCGAAAAAATGTAATACAATGGAAAAACTCTGGAACTCTTTTTCAATAAAAATATGGCGGCGAACGAAGTTGGAACCCAAATTTTTATTCATTGTTTTTTTTCTGCCCTCCAATAATTAGAACTATCAAAACGACTGTCGAGGAACTTTAGAACTATAGTCTGTCTGCTGGGAACTCCCAAAACGAATTGATTTTTGAGTGTTAATGGTTCCAACTGCGCAAGAGTTTTTAAACGAACAAGCAATGGGAGAATGCCGCGTTTTCCATTTTCTAATTTGTTTTAAATCTACGTGCCTAAAACTCGCCCAAATATCTCTTCGACGACTTCGAACGGTTAATTTTTTAACTCGAAGAAATCGTAATGAAATCGAATTGGTAAACTGCGTCAGGCTGGGTCGATTTTTCGAAGACTCTGGAAAAGTCACTTCTCAGGAGACGCGCCGCGCGAATCGCGGGACTGGATGCGAGGTGCGAAGAAGATTTATATAAAGGGCGAAGGGTACGAAAAAATGTGGCAAGACGCGCCGAATAGCCGACGAGTTGTTAAGATTTTTGTCGGGCGAAAGAAGCTAGTAATTCGAGGCTAAAAATGGAGCGCAAAAATGATCCGACACAGTTGTACGTAACGCGTCACCTTTTTCGACGCTTCGAGACTAGAAATAAAGTATCGTTCGTAGTTTACTCCGTTTTCCTTCCTTCATCTCGGGTCTCGCGCGACTCTCCTCCTCCCACAGCCCAAGTTTCTTTCTCCCGCTCCTTTCATCGTCGGCGTCGCTGTAACTGTAATCCAAGATTTTTCTTTCGGCAACCTTAACGAACACGCGCGCGTGAGACCATCATCGGCTCGTTTCGCACGTAACCCCAACGACACGAATCAGAAGTGTTACGACGACGCTGCGATTAACCGAACAACCGTGCTCGTGCTCAGCGGATAGCGTTGAGCTTGCGACGACGACGTATCGTTCGGAAGAACAATGAAGTATTGTAATAACGAGGCTTACGTACGACACTCGCAATGTCCACCGTACGGAGTCCGTATCTACAACGAAACGACGCGCAAACCAGCTAGAAAAAATGGACGCGCCTGTCCACACGTTCGAAAGCCGACGCGAACCTGTTTCCAAGCTTTCAGAAAAGCTCGCCCAAATTTGCGACTTCACCAAATCGCAATTGCAATTTGTGAATTGGAGAGAACTTGAATTATTCGCATGTCACTTACGACTGTATTGCCTCTGGCGCGGTTATTGCGCAAATCAACGATAATTGATTATTTATTTATTTATTTATTACATCTATCTACTACATTTGCTATACTGTTTTACTATACAGTTCGCTATACGATTTTCCATCTCTTCGTTACCCCACTATACTTATGCTTCTAATTGACTAGCTCAAGATGTTCGGACTCGATCGTTGCTCGTTCTACTTATTGTTATTATCTTACTGTCGACACTGTATTATTGTTGTCCGTTGTTGTTGTCGTAGGGCGCATTTGTGGTCATGGCATAATTAAACTCATCATCTATCCATCCAATCTGAGTAAAAAAAAGAATGCGCGCGATGCCTGATCGCAGACGATTTCGGCATCGAAGCAGACATCTTACACGTAATTGAAAACAAAAATTTCAAGGTACGATTTCATTCACAATTTTCAATGAAAAAATAGAACATTAATTTTGTGACGGACGTGTTTTGACTAAACAAATAAATGTAATGGTAGATGAAAATTTCTTCGATTGGAAAAATTGATTTAATGGTTAATGAAAAATCTTCCTTCGTTGAAAAAATCTAATTCAATGGTTAAATTCGATAGAAAAAATGCAATCCGATGGGGAAAATAAATTCAATGAGTAATGAAGATGTATTCCATGGAAAAACTAAAATCAATGGTTGAATTCGATAGGAAAAATAATAATTGATCGGTCAATGAAAATGTAATCCGTTGGAAAAATGAATTCAATGGTAAATGAGAGGTTTGGCGCATTGGAGAAATAAATTTAATGGTTAATGGAAATGCCAATGCATCGCGAATTCAACGCATTATTTACAAGCCTGGTTTAATTTCAGCAGTCACAGACTTCTCGTTCGGACATAGTGTCGAACAGACGTGTCTATGAAATGCGGCGTGGGGTATTGCCTTCGTAGGTACGTAGGTTTAGATTACGTTTGGGACCACTATGACCAACACCAACACTCCGGCAAAACATCTTTGCGAAAAAATAATCTCGCGAGTCGTCGAGGCGATTATGCTTGTCCCGAAAATTGCGAGACACGGTTTTGGCTCTGCTTTCGATTGATACGAAACAAAGTCGTGCACGCGATCGAGCGTCACGCGTGTCCGCGTCTCGCCCTATCGCGAACTTGACACGGAAGCGACGGGGCGGAGGTACGCCTCGAATATCGCGTCTCGATAGCGTGCTCGAAGCCTCGCGCGTCGTTCACGCGTCTCGGGGAGAGACGTACGTTTTCGTACGTGGGAGGTGAGCTACGTGATCGGAGGCCGCGGCACGTTCGCGGAGGATAATCAATCCTTTCCCAGCGAAAAGGTGTCGAGTCGGCGTTTCGGAGCAGCGCGAATGTCCGATGATAGGCGGGAGGTTGCGATTAATTCGCGGCGCGGCGGTTGGACTACCGGAGACGAAAACGAAGATCGCGATGTAACGAAACAAAAATGCATCCGCGATGTTTCGAACGATGCGTCGACGGCAAAGATCGACGACCTCGGGGCGGAAACTTGGACGATGATCGGTGGTTCGTCGCCGTGACTAGACGTCGCGTGGCTCGCATTGTCGTCGCAATCGAACAATGGGACTGGGATTCGCGAGTCGCGGATCACCGTCTCGTTGCACGATCTTATACGCGAGTTGCCTGTACATGGGAAATTCCGCGCCGAATCGGACAGTTCGAATAATTTGAATAATTTGATTTCCTTCACCCATTTCGCACGTAACTTCTTCGAAAACGACCCAAATTCCAATTTTTCGTAGTTCGAATTTTCGTTTTCTCGCGCACTTTTTAGACCAAAATACGAAACAATTATTCGAAGTATTTACATACGCGATTTTCGAATTTCTAAGTCTATATATACAGAGTATATATACTCGGCGCGACAATTGAAAGATCAAAACTGTCCAGCGCATAAGGGGAAAATTTCAAAGTGCCGTTACTTCACTGACAAGGATCGCAGAGAATTGAGAAATATGGTATTTTGAAGCCTGAGATCTACTCTTACGGAAATTTGCTGCGATTTTTTCTACACGCGGTGCAACCGACGAATTTGAGAAAAATTTCGGAATTCTTCATCCTCGTGTATTTTTGAGTGTCGCGCTGTCAAAAATTGGTTAAAAAAATCATTTGGAAGCTTTCGAAAGAGGAGATCTGAGGCTACAAAATGCTGTATTATTCAATTTTCTATGACCATTGTTAGCGGAGTAACGGCCGTTTGAAAATTTCCCCTTTTTGCGCTGGAAAGTTTTCAACCGGTAATTGTTGCACCGAGTGTATGTGTATGGAGTTGCATGCGATGATTTTGCGGTTTTAACGCGACGTTGATACGCTTGGCTCGAAGGTGGAGCAGAATGCGTTGGTGACGCGAAAGAGAAGTGATATTCGTTTGTAGGCAGGCCTGCTGCCGCTGCAGTCGACACGCATAGCGATGCCGTGACGCGCGTATCAATATGCATGAAGTCGTGAAAAGTTATCGCCAAGAAGGCGAAACTTGGGGGAGAACCTCCGTCGATTGTTGCGCTCGGAATTGATATGAGGGACGATGAAATTCTTCGGCGAAGCGGAAGGTAGCGTTGAATATTCAATTTTTTCCCAACCAACTGCCGTGGGTCGCGCGAGAGTTCCATTTTCGGTGAAATGGTCGTCGAATTGAAAATCCACGGGCGTTCGCGCGCGCTGACTCTTCTTTCTGGTTTCACGCGCGGCCGCGAGGGTAAGACTGGTTGCAACCAGCGCTGAACGCCGCGGAACCGTGGCGCCGCGCGATTGGACGACGCAACGAACCGGCGCGTCACGTGGTTGGCCGGTGCGCCCAACCGGAACGGTGTCGGGCCTATATAACGGCGCCCTCCGACCCCGGAGAATCATTCGACTCCTCGCAGTCTAGCAAGCAACATGGAATCCTTCAGCTCGCTGTTGAACGCTATTGGTGCCAGTGCTCCGGGCCTGGACTTCGTCGCCGATCTTCCGCCGGAGGTCTCGCAGACGATCCTCGGGTTCCTCGACGCGGCTTCTCTGGTGAACGCTGCTCGGGTCTCTCGTCGGTGGTTGGCGGCTTGTCGGGGCAGTCCTCTGCTCCGGAGGCGCGCCAGACGACACCTCCGCAGGGAGAAGCGCCGAGCTCTTCGGGACGGGGTTCCGAAGGAGCCGGCGACTCTCCGGGGAGACGTCAGGCCGAGGATGGTAAGGTACGCTGCCAAAGGGGCGAACTTCAAGCCGGTTACCAGCACGGTTCGTAGGATTAAGAATACCTTCGCGAATAGAGTTAGCCCGAATAAGGGATCGACTAGATCTCTAGGATTAAGAATGTAGATTGTAAGTTTTAGAAAGTAGCTAGCCTAAGCATGACTGTTGATTTTAAGTCATATCAAGACATTGACTTTAATCATAACGAATAACCATATTTTCTTGTAGTATTTTCTGACGATATCATCATTGAATAAAATTCATTCCTTTACACAACTTACTCGATTTCATTCTTTTCTTTTGCTGAATTCGTTCCCAGTTCTTCCCAGCCCAATCTCGAAAGCCCAATGCTCAATTTACACGCCATCAAACCGTGTTTACAAACCACTCGCGACGACAAGCTTGCGAATAGAAAATACGCAGCGTGGAACGTGCAAACAATCTCGATCTTGTGCATATTTGTATACTCTCGTTGTCTCGTTCCACACGGATTACGTGCAGATTACTCCTGAATCACACGCGATCGTATAAAAAATAAAACAAAGCAAACCAATAAATTTCCTACGCTGTAAAAAATCGGGAGTGAATTTTCGGAGCAAACATACAAAACCGAGTAAACATGGAGTTTTTTTTCGGCGGAGAAATTAAAAAAAAATACGACGTACTAACTAACTAAACTGAAAAAAACAGTTTTTTGATGATTTCACTCCGCTAATATTTTTTTAAAAAATATTAAACTTTTGAAAATGATATGAAAGTAAAGTGGAATAAAATAGGTAAGAAAAATCTGCGTAGAGCTCGGTTGTTTTATCGACGAAATGATTCGCCGCGATTCCTACCGAGCATCACCGCACTATCTCGGAGCTCGACGAACAGGATGTCGAGGATGTACGCGTCGCATAAAGTATCGGCGAGCCGAAGATTAAGGCTAGCATTAAGCATTAAGGTAGCCTAGGTGAAGGTAGCCGAAGGTAGTACGGCGCTTTTATCTCGATCGATTCACGTTAACTCGCCGCCGTAAATTAATTGACCCGCGTGCTGATTTCAGATAGCGCGAATGACTCTGGCGCAGAAACGCGTACGCCGCGCAAGTGCCGACAGACATTCCCTGCGGCTCCGCAGCGAATATGAGACAGCGAGAAAAATCTCGCGTTGATTCTTACAATGTTTCCACGTTGTAAGAATGCGAAGCGCGATCGCTACGCCCATAAGCGCAACTTTATCGCTACCAATTTACTCGATACGAGCCACGAGGAGAAGAACGACGCTGCGTTTCCACATTCCTCGCCGAAGAGAGTTCGCGCGTAAAGTTTGCAGCGACGCGTCGCGAGGCATTCTCTTCGAATCCTTGCTACCCGTCGTATCCACTCCGTCCTCTCCAGTTTCGGGAAAGACGAAGAGCCGCGACGGTCCATCGCTCGGACGCGAAACTACTACGCGAGAAAATAAATTCCCGACAAGTGTAACGCAGAAATTTGGGCCAGCGAATTTTTTTGCACAAAATAAGTGTTCTTTCAAAAAAAAAATCGATTTTTTCCTTCCATTATCCGACAGTATAAACTGTTAGGCGCGTTCTGTCAATTTTTCAGATCGAAATTCGAGTTATTTAGGACGCTACAGCGTTTCTTAGAAATAGTGGTCGGAGCGTGGCTCTCACAGGAAGAGTTTTCGAGCTATCCGTTTCAAATGTGCACAGAACGTTCTTCGCGCGGTTCTTTATGTCTCCGTGAAAGCTTTTTTTTTTAAATCTTCCTACTTTTTTCTACGAATTTTTTTTCGAAAAAGGCTAAATTCGCGACTTTTTTCCAAAGCACCGCCATTTTTCCGAATTTAACTGTAACAAAAATTTCACGGGGACCTAGCGGCTTTTATACAGATTAATAATCACTTTGAAATTTTTGTCTCGGATGAAACTTGCGGCCATCATCTTGGGTACCACGGGACGATGATTTTTTCACGCCATTTTTGCAAAAAATAAATACAGAAATTTACGAAAAATCGTATTTTATTCTTTAACGGTGCTTTCATTTGTAAAAAAATCAGACCGATCAGTTTATCGTATCTACCTATCGTCTATTTTTTCAGGCGGTCACGAACCAATGTAGGAGACACGCGAGTGAAATTTTGTGAAGATATTATTTTTTTTTATTAGCCTAAAAAAATTCTTTGACCCTTCCGGAATTTGTTTGTATGATCAAATTTTTTCTTCATAGACTATTGCAAATAATTTTAAAGGTCCAACACGTAACTGATGATGTTATGTTTAGAGCGAGCAAACTGATTGCGGAATTAGCATTTTTTACAATGCGAGCTTTGCCTGCGAAATTAATACAATTGTCGGTAAAAATTGCAAGTATTATTCAAATATTCCCGCTAAAAAGCGGGAATTACACAAGTCGCAGTTTTTTGACTCGTATTTTTTTCCGATAATAATTCCGTTTTCTCCCAAAGTGCTCGAGCTGTTTGAATAAAAAAAAATGTTGGTAATAGAGCATAACTATACGATCATAGGTGACAGACAGGTTTAAAAATGTTTAATTGGTTTCAGACATTTTTTTTGGAAATGGGAAATTTCTGAAAAAATTGCCATTGTTCTGAAATAAAAAGATAAAGTCTGCCGTAATTCGCGAGCATGATGCAATGAATAGGAGTTCAAAATTTCATCAGAATTGGGCTGGTAATTTCCGAGGAAACTGGTCTCGAAGGTGCGCAATTTCCCTCCTGATTTCGACCGACCCAAGCAAAAATCGTTATGTACTTTAGTGTCGAATAACATTTTTTTTGCGTTGAAAAACGAGCTGTGAGAACAATGCTAACGATGGTGTCGAGTAAAAACTCCAAAATGTTAGTTATTCTGCGCGACAATTTGTACACTTTGCGCGACGATGGAAAATTGTTTGCTGCGGGGACTCGCGAAAGTCGACCGAATGTCTCTGCGAACCAGGATAAACAATCGTGCCTCGAGCGGATTTATCGTTTGTCGTACCGTTCTGCTGCACTTTCTCGTAATTGGCTACTTAAGCGCGTAACTGTAACACTCGAGGGCACGGCTCGCCATTTCTACGTTTCATTCTTACGCAATCGCCTTGAAAATTCGAACAACGGTCGGCCATTCACGCGACGACAATTATTCAGCGCAACGAACAACGAGCGCTGCGCTCTGTTTTATTGCTGCTGAATTTTCGACGCTCGAGGAACGATTAGACGCGATCGGCGAGTTGCAGTTTTTACGCGGATCGCCTCGTCGTTGAGAATTCGGCATGCGAGTCGGATTGGAAAATGCCGAGTTACGAAACTCGTCGTCGGTGTGAAAAACGCATCTCCTCGATTACGTTTCGCTAATTGTGAGCCAAACTCTCGAATAATCGTCGCGATTCCGCGCAGCATCGACGGAAGATTGGATTTGGAGTGAAACGATACGCTGTACTCCACCGTGCGAGTTGTTCTATCCGACTCAAAAAATGCGCAGTTTCCTCGAGAAACATGAGAAAAAATGACAAAAAAAAAAACAAAAAAAACAGCGACAATCGGATAGGTAGTTTGGGAGAGAAACCAAGTTGACCAGAACGAAGTCTGATCGAACTTCTAGCAACTAGATTTGCTCGGTTTTTTCGACGCTCGTCCGACATTAAACGTGGCTCGATTTTCATCTTACTTATATGGGTCATTCCACGGCAAACCGGACGCTTGGAAAACTATTTATTTTTGATTTCCTCAATTTTCTTGTACCCTTCGGAAACACGTTCCACGAAAATTTCGACATTTTTTTTTACCCCTTTGCAAAAGACATTAAATTCCCGATTTTTTCCCGTAAGTTTTTCAATAATAAACCGAATTAGATTTTTTTTTCTTAAAAGGTTCGTTTTTCTGTGTACTTTTCAGAAAAAAACGATTTTTTTCTTCGTACGTTTACACGTGACTTGTGAGTTTTAAACTGCAAATCTTTTTTTTAGGGTGCGTGTCTATTTTGATTTTTGTGACATTTTTTGGTATCTTTTTAACAATTTTCAAGAACGGTCCGGTCGTGGACCTTCCATGTTTACTTGTACGGTTTCCTGCCGACCATGTATTACAGTAACCGTTACCAGAAAAATGGTAACGAGTCCTATTCAACGCAGTATTATTTACGATTTAGCATAAAATGAGTCTGGTTACTATGTTAACGTGGTAATCATGACCATTTCTTTCTCTCCGTGTAGATAAGTCCAACTTTTCGTTGAAATTGTATATCCCAACACGCATCGAAAGCTGAAGGAAGGGGGAACAGTTTTGAATTCGGCCAACCTCGAATAAATTAAATAAACGTTATCGTCTCGCGAAAACTAGGAACAGGAAGCATCCCTGCGCGGAAAAATAGACTCCTACGACTAGTCGGCGTAGCGCGTAGTTGAGCGAACGACTCTTCAGTAGGCCGCAATTTTTTCACCAATTACACGCACGAATTACCCGAGTGCTCCGAGAAGGGTTGACGTCGCGAGGAGCAGAGTCCTTTGGCCACCCTTCCCTCGGCGAACACCCCTGCGTATAACTTTGCCACGTAACGCGCTGCCCGCATTTCACTACTTCGCCATCGAAGGGTCGCGTCTCTCTCGCCCGTTGTCTAGAGTCCTCGAGACCCTGGAGGACTCTTCGACCGGTAAATATTAAATTTCTCTCACTCGTACGCGAGCGTTTTTCCAAGTCGACGCGCGTCGACTCCGTCTCCTCCGCGATCGTCGACTCTTCTGGATTCCGCGCGGCGCGACCTCGATTATCCGGATCTTTCTCGTCGCGATCGAACGCGTCCCGATAATCGAGGCTTCACCGTATCACTCCCACGGAAATGCATCGAGGAAAATCCTACCTGTAACAGAAAGAGAAAAGCATACGTGTAGCCAGGTATTTAGAAGGGAATCAGTCCGCGCGAGCTCGTCGTAGCTTTTTTGCCCTGTCGTGGAGGCAAATCGCGTAGTCGGTTTGCGGAGCGCCAACCGTAATCTCTCGGAGAGAGAAAAACGGCGAGAGGACATCTCGCGAGGTACGTTTGATGCGAACGAACGACTCGGGAAGTCGTAAAACGTGCGAGATGTTCGCAAATAGTCGTCCTATCTGCAACTCGACGATTCGCACGTAGTAAACAACTCGGGATAATAAGGCAAGTGGCGCGGCAGGCGTACGTCAATATCGGTACGCTGGTTACTCTCGAAGAGGTTTGCTCGATGGCAGGTGGCGAAACAACGGTGGTTAGGTAAGGCTAGACGACTCGAGTGCGAAAGGATCGCGGTTGATGCGTGCGATTGAAACGACACTTCCAAGAGCCTTGGATGCTGGCGGAGCTCGACTCGACTAGTCACAGCTCGAGCACCGACTTGGAGAGGCTTCAGGTTTCAGTGCCCAAAGGGTTGTAACCAAGGCTCCTCGGGGTACTCGCAACAAACCTCGACCAAACTTTTTTCCAAAGTTTTAAATTTCACCCATTTTTTTCACGGTGTTTCATACGTGGTTAAAGCACTTCTTATCAACATTCCCATTCAGCTCTTCACAAAAATCAAATAAGATCGATGCAAGGTAAATCGATCAAGAAGCTGCGAACCGTTCATTCGGCTGGCCATTTTTCCGTTTGAACATATTTTCGTTGGTGTTTTGTCATCGATTGATTCGATACGCCCATTCATCGGACGTGGGGTCCAATTTTGATGGACGCATTCTCGTATCCTTCACCGCAGTTATTAGATAGATAGATAGTATAGTTTTATTTTTACAAGATTAGCAGATCTTCAGATGTACGAGCAACAAAAATACAATCGGGAATAAGTTGTGTAAATAAGTAATAAAATTATGAACAAGATCAACTGAGACAGCCTCAATTAATTCGCAGCTTCTGGATCGAAGAGGTAGCTAAAATCCGCACTACGAAATTCAGCCAGTGTAGGAAGAGATGTAAGACATGGGGGTAGCGTGTTCCAGATGCGTATAGCGCATACAACGAAAGACTTATCGTGAAACACGAGGTGACTCGTGGTAGGTAACCTCGAGTAATCCTGTCTTACATCTCCTCAGCGCAGCGTTCGCCGTAGGAATATCAATTCATCGCCGAATAATTGGTGACGATTCAAATTGACTACTCGGTAAGGGAGACAAGATAGAAAATAGCTTCTCCGAATTTTCGGTGAAAGCCAGCCAAGTCGACGATACTAAGCCGCAATGTCTGTAGATACAACGCTGGGTGAGTCAAAGCATAATGCAGATCGAGCTTTACTCTACTCGTATGATTAGAGGTAAAGCAAACTGTTATGTTCATGCTAATGGACGAACATTGGAACGATAATTTCTAATATTCGTGATTCAAGTTGTTTATATAGTTGTTGCGACATTTTGCCCACATATTTAAGGGGTTAGAGCGCGTAAAGCGTACATCTCTAGTCATGGAAATATCATATCTTCCGTGTGCTGGCAATAGCGTGGTGATAGTACTCTCTCCACGAGTTGGATAGGGACCGTTGATAAATGGCGAGTAAACATCGAATCGTGGGGATTCGTTCAGGTCCGGAAACGCGAAGCAAGATAGACAAAAAACGGTCAAACACCGGTCAGACGTGCGAAATAATGTTGTCGACGTTTCTCGTCCGATACTAGTAGGCATGCGCGCCGTTTGATTATCATTGTCGTGCCATTACAACTGAGCGATGCTAACAGCCTGATAGAATATTCATGCGCAACGGTATAATTCGCGAAATCCACTTTACGACAGACTTGGGCACTTCGTTGGAAAATCGTACGTGACAGCTATCGTTTGCAACTGTTGTTTATTTGCTGCGGACTGGAATTGCGCTGGAAATATCGGTACGAACCGATTATCCGGATCGTGCTCGTTTCTGGTGTCGGATCGTGTCTTGCGTCGTGGTCGTACGCGGATGCAGAGAGATGGAGATGGCGGTGAGAGGCGAAGGGTTGGATACCGTTTAATAAGCGCTAGTTTTATGCGTCGTTAGTAGCGACTCGTTACGCGCACGGCGAAGGTTAATGACTATCGTAAATTATTATATCGAAATGGAATACGAGTTTCCGGGGGAGTTGGAATCACGCGAGCAGCTGGAGCGATTGATTCGCATTTATTGGATGGTATGTTATTGACGCGATGCTATTCGATTTCAGGAGTGGAGTTACCGCTGGTCGAGTGGATGGGCATTGATTCGGGGGACACGACTTACGATCGTTCGAGTTCGGCGGGAATTGCTGGGCTGGAGGGTAGCAGAGAAGAGCGTGCGCGTAACGTTGAAGAATCTCCTGCTAAGAGTTTGGGGTTGATGCGGGAACCAATGGTTCCGGTCGGAAGAACCGGCTCGATGATTGGCCGGTGCGACCAACCGGAACGGTGATCAGGCCTACATAACGGCGCCCTCCGACCCCGGAGAATCATTCGACTCCTCGCAGTCTAGCAAGCAACATGGAATCCTTCAGCTCGCTGTTGAACGCTATTGGTGCCAGTGCTCCGGGCCTGGACTTCGTCGCCGAGCTTCCTCCGGAGGTCTCGCAGACGATCCTCGGGTTCCTCGACGCGGCTTCTCTGGTGAACGCTGCTCGGGTCTCTCGTCGGTGGTTGGCGGCTTGTCGGGGCAATCCTCTGCTCCGGAGGCGCGCCAGACGACACCTCCGCAGGGAGAAGCGCCGAGCTCTTCGGGACGGGGTTCCGATGGAGCCGGCGACTCTCCGGGGAGACGTCAGGCCGAGGATGGTAAGGTACGCTGCCAAAGGGGCGAACTTCAAGCCGGTTCCCAGCACGGTTCGTAGGGCTAAGAATACCTTCGCGAACAGAGTTAGCCCGAATAAGGGATCGACTAGGTCTCTAGGATTAAGAATGTAGATTGTAAGTTGTAGAGAGTAGATTTAAGAATAAATATTACGGGTGCAATTTTAATTGTAACGAACGTATCTTGTATGTTTTGACGATATAGCTGAATAAATTATTTGCTGGATGACAAACAAAATCTTTGAGACTTCATCATTCGAATTTCTTCTCGATCAGGAAACCCAAATTTTTTTCACTTTTAAACGAGCTTTACACAAAAAAATACCCCAAAATTCGAATCTTCAATCTAACCTTGTTATTATAGTAAATTAACTTACACATACAGATTTGATTAATCTTTACTTCATAATATCGCGGAAAACTAAAAAATCGTATTTTTTTTCAATAAGCTCATTTAAAAACGGGAAAATCAAAAAAACCGTCCCGTTGGCTCAATTTTCCCAATTAATCGTAAACTCTATCTATAATGAGTACCAGCTGTTACGCGGATCCTGCAAAGTTTGTCCACGGCGGAAGGACGTATCGGTTTTTGGAGTGGCTGACACCGTAACTCGATAATCCCTCGGAAAGTACGTTAGAGACTGGCGAATCATCGTAGGTTGCTCGGAGAAAGGCACGTAGAGCGTTGCGCGGATCCGGGGTGAACGACCAAGCGAGCTGGTCGAGGGTGGCCACGCGCCCCGTCAGGAGCTGCAGGGGATGCCGTGCAGTCTAGGGGAAGAAACGAGGGACGGGATATCTAGCTCCTGAAATAATATCAAATTGCGTCGCGATACCCTCTTTGCCTCCGTCCAAAATTCCGTTCCGTCTTCCACCCTCCGGCGTCGACTGCGATCATTCCATCCGGAGGCACGCGAATGTTCACAATGTTACTCGGCCGCGTCGAGTTATCGACGTTTGTTTCTCGCGCAGTTCTCGCCAGTTTTGTTTCTCCCCGTTGCCAAGAAGAGGTTGCTAAACAGAGGGAATCGACGGACGGGGATGGAAATTTGGATAGGGAGAGAAGCGCGACGGGAAAGTTTGCGCGTCGCGGCTCCATTGTCGCTCCGGGCGAGGTGAACGCGAGAAACAATACGGCAGCGCGTCGTTATCGCGGGGAGAGATAGCGCGACGGAGAAAATAGAGACGGCTATATTTTTCCGTGCATTACGGGCGTTTATCTGTCGGATAAGATAAAGTGCGACTGGCGTGCATTTTCGTGCCGACAACGAAAATGTTGGGCTCCGAAACGCAGCGCGTCGCTGATGGGAGAACCGGCGTCGTCCTCTTCGCTCGGCGAGTCGCGGAGCGAATTATGGATCGGCATGCAAATTGTACAGGCAAAGCAATCGCAATCGCAAGCAGCGAGTAACGGAACACCCAAGAAGCTGGCAATCCGCGTTGCACCGCGTCTCGACGGATCCGATGATTGCGCGGCGTCATTTCGACCGCTGATTGTTTTGCGGCTTTCTAGCTGCGTTTGTGGTTTTTCGCGAACGAGCATTTCTATTACGGTCGCAGTCTACGGCGGAGAGTAAATGAAATATCACTTCGCGTCTGCATAATTTCCCGGCGACGCGATTCGTTTCATTCAAGCAGTCACTCGGCAATAACGGTGTTCGCGATGACGGCGATAGATCTCGAACTTGTCGATGAGAATTCGTGGATCGGTGACAAAGTTTCCGCTAAACGGGGCATTCTTTCTCGATCGAGCTACCTATTTGTTCAGAGGCCGCTGAAATTTCTGGAAGAAATCTATTTTTTTCCATGATGGACTCTGTGATTTTTGGTGAATTTTTTGGAGCTCCGACGCCGCAGTTACGCGTTTAAAGTTTTCTCAAATTTAATGTATTGCCATAAATTTGTGTCGGAGATTTTTGGTATAAAAGTTGTAGGTTTTTGTGGAACTTTAAAAAAAATTTAATTTGCACAAATATCTGATTCGTAGGGTCTAAATGTTAAAACAAGGCTACAAGACTACAAAGATTTGAGATCAAATTATGTGGTGAAGAAAAGTTTTTCAGTGTGGGACGAGAGCAAGAGAATAAAGCACAACAAAATGTTTAAAACTTTTTATCGGTGTCAACATTTTTTATAAATCCTTGACATTTTCTGACGTCAAAACGATTCATTCAATTTTTTTTTCTAGTCATTATAGGATTATAAAATCAACAACTATTTTTATTGAGGCGAATAGTTTTAAGTGTCAATTGTTTTGAGGTCAATACGTGTCGCGGATGTATAAAAAACGTGTTATCGATGAAAAGTTGAAAAACAAAATCCGTTACGATTTATTTTCTCTTGGCCCGCTCTCGTGTTTGGCTGAAAAACTTCTATTTGTCACATAATTGAACCTGAAATTTTTTCAAGAAGAAAAAAGGGTCGAAATGAGAAATCCAAAAAAATTTACGGAGAGTCCATCCAACGCTTAGAAAAGAATAGAATTTTTTCGAATTTTCGGAGACATCGCCAAAAAGGAATCCTCGACTGCGAGGAAAGCTGAAATCGAGTCGAAATCTACCTGGAAACGTGTACGTCTTATGGAAACGAAGCGGATTCAGGCTCGGAAAACGAGGTATCGCGACGATAAGAACCTAGCAGCAGAAACGAGAGCAGATCGAAGTCGCGAAGTGCATCGAAGAAACGTGGAACGAATTTTCAAACGCAAAATTGTAACTACGAATAGAATAACCACCGATCTCAAATCTCAATAGGCTTGGATAATCCCCGAGACGGTAAACATTTTTTTCGATCGGCTAGACTTGCGAAATCATCCACTGTAATTGATCACCGCTATTGATTATTAACATTCCCAGATTCGTCTGACGTGAGAATTTACTGAAAATCAAATTGAAGAAAAAGTTGAGGGACAGTTTCGAAAAATGATTATATTGGTCATAGATCTAACTCGATTCTCTCGCTCGATGCGAGAGAAAATTGAAAAAAGCAGAGCAACAAGCAACCTGATCTTTTGTAGGAGATAAAAACGTATGAAAATTCGAGTTCATTTTATGCAAAACTGTCTTGACATATCGATTCGCTCGTATTGATTGGGTTTTCCTGATCCAGAAGGAATTCGAATGATGAAGTCTCAAAGATTTTTTTGTCAACCAGCAAATAATTTATTCAGCTATATCGTAAAAACATACAAGATACGTTCGTTACAATTAAAATTGCACTTGTCATATTTATTCTTAAATCTACTCTCTACAACTTACAATCTACATTCTTAATCCTAGAGACCTAGCCGATCCCTTATTCGGGCTAACTCTATTCGCGAAGGTATTCTTAGTCCTACGAACCGTGCTGGGAACCGGCTTGAAGTTCGCCTCTTTGGCAGCGTACCTTACCATCCTCGGCCTGACGTCTCCCCGGAGAGTCGCCGGCTCCTTCGGAACCCCGTCCCGAAGAGCTCGGCGCTTCTCCCTGCGGAGGTGTCGTCTGGCGCGCCTCCGGAGCAGAGGACTGCCCCGACAAGCCGCCAACCACCGACGAGAGACCCGAGCAGCGTTCACCAGAGAAGCCGCGTCGAGGAACCCGAGGATCGTCTGCGAGACCTCCGGCGGAAGATCGGCGACGAAGTCCAGGCCCGGAGCACTGGCACCAATAGCGTTCAACAGCGAGCTGAAGGATTCCATGTTGCTTGCTAGACTGCGAGGAGTCGAATGATTCTCCGGGGTCGGAGGGCGCCGTTATATAGGCCTGATCACTGTTCCGGTTGGTCGCACCGGCCAATCGCGGAGTCGGTGCATCCTCGTGGAACCAACCCTTGCAAAAATCACCCCTGTACTTCTTCGAACGCCAAATCACGATCTCAGTCGACTCGTCCAGCGGGACACTACCCGAATCTCACGGCTACAACTAATAAATCCGCATCCTCCGTTTCTCCAATCAACTCGAAGTGCTACCACGTTTTCAATCTCGTTTATCCTCCACTTACGCCTTCTTATACATTCCCCTCCGTTCTTTCCTTCGACTACAGTGGCATGCATCGTCAATTATTGACCGGTTATCTCTGCACTTCCGCTTCCTTTAACGACACCGTCGTTCTTCTTGCTTTCATCCGCTCCTATTCGTCGTCATATCCATGTGCCTTCGGTTTCAGCCAACCCCTCTCCATCATCTTCCATCTTCCAGGACCAGCTCGACCCACGTGTCAGATACGAACCTCGCAACGGTCGACTCGCAAGTCATGTGGTTGAAATCTCCGTAGCCACGAAACGTTACGACCTTCCGAGAGCGCCGACCGACCATGGTCCCCCCGCTGCCCATGGCACAACCTACGTTACATAACCCTCCACTCTCCTGCTACGCGCGTGTAACGGTATGCCAAACTCTGAAAAACATTCTTTGCCTCGTGGTACTGGTTCTCCGGTGCCCCGTTGTTACACCGCGCATCTCCCGCTCGACGTAAGTAGGTACTCTTCCGATAAAGGAACACGAATCTCATCTCCCCGAACATACATCAGCCGCGCGTCTCGTGACAACGGTCGAAAAGCTACTCAACGACAGTGTCGGCACACGAGTAGAGAGGGATTATATACGAGCAACAACCTAAAACGCCCTTTCCAAAACTATCCTAATGTCACGTATTAATTAGATTCTGTTGCTTAGAATCTAATTGCTTAGAATTAAAAATCCGACGAGTAGTTTAAATCTGTTTGTTTAAATCATGTCTAAGAATAAAATGTATTACGATTAATTACTCATCGATCGTATTTTTGAAAAATGAGCGTAAAAATAGTCCTGAAAATAACACAACCCTAACATCTGTGCTACGTCTGTTAACGCTGCTCAACGGTCCGCATACTCGTCACTTCAACTTCGCCTCCGCTTCCCTCCTCCTCTCACGAACGCCAGCCCAGTGTTCTCCAAAGAACGGAAACCGTTTTTCGGACCCGTAATTTGTCCGCGACTATTAGTCGTCTCGTTTTCTCGTCTCAGCTCGCATTTGCATCGGGCACAAGTTAGCATTTCGTTCGCATTCACCTTCGGGCCGTTTATCAGCGACACTATCTGCCCGCGTGCGCTTTCTCTTCTCGCCAACAACGACTTCGAGGTGGACCGCTTATCGCGATAGGTAAGATCTCACCGAGGTGACGAGCCACTTCGCTCACCTTTGACTCCCCCGTTTCCCCGATCAAGATGCCGGGACGAAAAAAGGGGGCTTGGACACAAAAAAACGGACCTCGTCCTTGCTGCGACGAGGAAAAAACGTCGTAGAATATTATCGCTGCGGAAGGCGGTAATTTTCGCCGTTCGCGTCTCTTCCACGAACAAGATGACGCGAAGGCGCGGAATTTTCGGCGGTGACCGTGACCCGCTTGCGGTTCAACGAGGCCTCCATCTCATCCGCTGATCCGAATTATTCGGAGCTGCTGATGACGGCGCCCCGCGGCGTCCATTAACTCTAGTCGAAAGACCGTGGGCTCTCCTAGATCTCGAGACTTCGAGGCTCCAGCACGACGGTTAAGAAGCGCAGACTTTTCAAAAGGTGCGTCAAAGCAGACGGAACGACGCGCTCCGCATGAATAATTCAACGCCGAGATTTCGAAATGCGAAAGGAATATTTGGTCTCCGAGTTCATCTCGGTTCGGACTGAATCGCAAATTTTCGACGCACAGTAGCGGATTTTGTGTCCTCGCTGACAATGCGATTCGCAGCCGAATCAAACGATTCTGGTCTTGGAATACTTGTAACTGATTGTACTCCTCGAGAGTGTTGCTCGAATCTTCAGCAATCGTATTTAAATTTTTTTATTTAAATCATTGAAAATTATAGTAAGAAAAATAGGGGTACTGATTTTTTTGATTATTTCCTGTCAATTCGATAGTTCGCTTGAAGTTGAGGTTTTCACCACCATTTTTGGCCTAGGATCACCTTGCTGTATACTTTTTTTTAAATTTCGTAATTTTTTTATAATTTGTTTAAACAATTTTTGTTTTTTCGTGCGAAATGAAAAAAAATGCGGCTATAGTTTTATCTTTTCCAACTTGTTTCCGAATCCAATGGTGGATTGAGCGCTTTTACAGCCTGCGATCAGTACACGCTTCAAGGTTGTGCCAGCCTCCGAGGATTTCCAACGTTCCCCGACGTTTCACGACGATGCGACGGACCAAAGCCGGAAAGAAGCAAAACTCTTTACAAGTACGATTACTCGCGAGTATTTTGAAACCAGAATGGTTCAATTCCGTTGAGAATTGCATCCTCAGCGAGGTTCACCCTAAAAATCACCGTCCTTTGCTATTTTTTCGACACGTCGTGGGTTTTCTCACAGTTAGATTTAATTCACGGTTATGGGACTCATTTTTCTCACTGGAGTAGCCCCAGAAGATGTTACCAACAAATTTTCAAGTCAATATTCAGGATAGATTTTTTTTACCACAAGTTTTGGGGTTGGGGTCAGACAGACCCCACCGCGGCAGCTACGTTACACCGGGGAAGCGTGGCAGCTAAGGGCTAAAACCGGCAAAATCGGAAGTGCGACCCGAGGAGTGATAAGATGCATTTGCAACGTATTTGCACTCGTCGACCACGCGTCGCGAACCCGACGAGTTGTCGACGATTCTCACGCCATCTTTTTTTCTCTATCCGATTCGTTTCTTGCGCTCGTCGGTTTCCTCGATTCTTCTCGAGCATCGCTGCAGGATATCGAAGAAACGGACGAAGCTGATCGAGATCCGTGATGTTGGAATTGACGGCCTCGACCGTTACGAAACGTCTGACCCCGATCGGTTGCGCCATTGTGTACGAAATCTGTGAAACGGCTAGAATTTTGTAGCCCCGTCCGCACGGAAAAGTTTCGAGAGTTTTTTACGTGGAACTTTGGAGATTCGCCTGGTGAGAAAACAGACGCTTCGTTGTTCCGACGAGCGACTCTTTTTTATTTTTGGTTTTTTTCCGCCCGAAGAGGCCATTGGAATAAAAATGTGCGGAAAACGGGATCCTCGAAGCCTTGAAATTCCGAAATCGTGACTCGAAGCTATTAGCGTTCGACATCGATTTTTTCCGCGTAAAAGTAAAGCCGCGTGAAATTTGTTCGATAAAGGAACACGTTTCGGAATAAGCGAGATGTTGCGACATCGCCTCGTGGAAGAAAGTAACGAGAAACGTGATAACTTTCATCTGGGCGCGTTCCAACGTGGAATTAAAATTCATTCCTTCGTGCCGCGATATTCGCGATAATTTGCCAATTCTCAGCACATTTTCGCGGCCAAAACAATTTATTTTTACAAAATTATTACTTGCTCGTATATCATACAGTGACGATAAAATACTCTTTACAAACACTAACGCCTTAAAAAAATCTCCGGAATGATTCGCGGAGTGGATGTTTTCCAATCGATTTAATCCCCCGGAAGTGAAATTCACTCTGAGAATTTTGATTCCATTATTTAAATAAGAAAAAAAACTCTACGAAGTGAAATCGCAGGACGTCTAGATATTTTTTTAGTTCCGTTAAACAAACGAAGCAATAAGCAGACGCTTAAAAAATTACATCCACGTTTCTCCGCCGAAAAAAAAACTCCAGGTTTACTCCGTACACGGAGTATTATTTATATTCACGCCGAAACTCCCAGTCAAAATTCACTCAGCATCCGCTCCAGATTTTTTACGGTGCACATTATTCTGTTTACTAGATTTTTTAAACATTTTTCCTGATCCTAATTTCTCGAGTTTTTTGCTCCAAGTTGTTCGTCTCTGATGAGCCTGTTTGACATCTATTTCTGATTTTTGTAGGCCTTTTTATTATTTTGTTGCCTGTCTTCCAGTTTTGTTATTATCCGTTTTTCCAAGTTTTGGATGCACACCACGATTGCGCATCAGTTGTAACAAACTTCATCGTTGATCTTACATCCCTTATTTTATTTCTGTTCCGAATAAATACATAGACTTACATTTAGATATACGTTTTTCGCTACACCGTCAACATATTCCGATACAAACTCGAAAACGTTAGGAATCGAGTCGTACCATTATTTCGCCCATCCACTTAATTATCACTCCTCGTAAAAACAAGTTGGACAAAAAATAAAACTGGACTTAAATCCGACCCCCAATTCGGTTCTTTTCCGTTATAGCTTCCCACCAAATGATTATATTAAAAAGGCTAACACCCCAAAAACGCATTGCTCGGTCATTCCATTTAATACCACCGCGGAAAAGGCAAAAAAAATTGTTTTCCAATTTTTCCGTAAAAAACATTGTTGGTGCCAATTTCGATGCCAACATTTTTTGCTATGAACGTATTAGGTATGTTACCATTAGTGAATTTGAGGCGGTATTATTAATTGGAATGAGTGTACGTACAATGCGTTTTTGGGGTGTTGCCATTACTAAAATAATTATTTGGCGGGGGGCTATAACAGAAGGGAGGGCCGAATTGTTATTTCAATTATTTTTTGTGTGCATATGCGTCGTTTAATTCTGTTTCCACATTTTTCCCCCGTCGAGTACCGATGAAACTATTTTTTAACGAGGTCGGATCGTTAGAGGTGATAAATCGTCGAGGCATCGACGAGGCCGGAGGTAAGTCTCGTTACCTATCGTCGCGTCCGCCCACGTTGCTCCTGACCTCGGCCAGAAATGCATGGTATCGGAGAAAATTGATACCAGTTCGGTCGGTTCACCCTTTTCGCTCATCCGTGCGCCATCTTTCCGTTCCTCGAGTCGCGTTACGGTGAAAAAAGCGCGCCCATCAGCTTCCACTGCTCGCATCGCGTTCCTCTCCTCTTTCTCTCAATTCGCGTCCGTCGATTTGCGAAAGGCCGATCGAGCGAATCCGACGTGTTGCGAAACATCGTCGAAGGTTACGGTGAAACTACGCGGCGATGAACAAGCATTTTTTTTTACGAGATCCATGCGATCCATCAACGTCCAATTTTCTCTCCGCAAATGACCTGCGAAACACGCTCGAAAATTGCCACGGCTAATTTCTTGACACGCTTGTTTTCTCTTCTTCTCTTTCGAAAACGAAATACCGTACGTTTTTTATCTCACGCTCGAGAAATTTAACCTTCGTCGGCCGTTTGGGTAAGAAAATAGTTTTTGCTCCGACAAACACTTCTGCAAATTGACGCTACTTCGATCGACTAAATTTCCACGGTTGTCGATTTCCACGAGACAAGTCGAAGCTAACAGAAGTCGATCACCGTGAAACGCTGCCTCGACTCTTCGAGACCCACGATTTCCAAAAAAAAAGCCTAAAATGGAAATGAACGTTTATTTCGATTATTTAGCGTAATCAATACTCAAAATAGGAAGAAAAATAATAACATTTCAATAAACCGTTTCTGTTTCAATAATGTTTAACCAGAAATTTTCCTCCCCTTCATATTTGCCATATTGAATCTGAAGGGCAAAGAATTTGATAAAAGCAGCAAACAACAAATTTAGAAACTGAGAAATTGAAAGAAAATAATTTAACAGAATTTATAATTTGTTTTATTATTTTTAATAACTTACGTGGTGGGATACATGCCATCCCACCACTTCGCAGCTTGTTTTTTAAAAATTATAAAATAATTTATTCACTCGCAATAAATGTTAAGACAATAAAGAATACGTACCGTTACGAACGACGACGATTCAACGCATCGCACGATGCACCAACCTTAAATCACAGCACCGCACACAATTTACCGATGCTTTTTGATTTGTATAATTTTGTTCTTTTCTCTCACTTATTTACACATTTACGGAATAAAATATTAAACTGTACGACTATGGATAATTTCAATTTTTCGACGTGCGTCAAGATTGTATAAAAAGTTCGAATTATTTTTAGAAACCGTTTCCCTCTGCGATTATTTTCATCTTTTTCGAGGTTCATCTACAAATTATAACATTATTGATCGTGTATAATTTTGATTTTCGATTTCAGGTCAATAGAACCAACGCTACAATGTCCGCCGATCGAGAAGTCTCGCTGCGACCTTCGCAGAAGAATGCAGCGTACATCGGTCGTTTTGAATCAGTTGAATGAAACGGATTTTTTTGTGGTATTTGAAATATAAATAAACCATATACCAATTTCCAAAAATCCTATTACTATTATAAACGCGAAAGTTTGTATGTATGTATGGATGTATGAACGTAACTTGGCAGTATTGTTGGTTGTACACCAGAATAACATATAGGCTATAACTTACAACGATATTGAGTTAATATTGAGTTGGCCAAATTATAAAGGTAAGCGTCAAGCAAGTCGGAAAATATCCTGCGATCTGAGAGCTATTTCGGCACACAGACAGACAGACAGACGGAGAGATAGACAGATAGACAGACTGATAGGCAGATAGATTGGCAATAAATCGCAAGGGCAGTCGCTGAGTGTTTCTAATAGTATTCTTTTTTAATAATCAATACATCATCGAGATATTTATCTAGCCGCAGTAATTACTCCACGAGAAAATTAACGCATCGTTGGTTTTATTTTCGTTTCATAACCGAGAAGATTGAAACTTCATTATGTAATGGATGGAAGAAGCGAACTCGAAATTGGAACGGAGAAGCAAACTTTGAAATAGATGCCGAACATATGATTCATTCAATCGCGTTTCTCTAAAAACTACATATTTGAATATTATTCAAATATCTCGCACATTGATCTTTGCTCGATCACTTCCACCGTTTGAACGCATATCCCGGGGCATAGTATCAATAAATTTATGGATTCTGAGGCGGAACGAAGTTCGCCGGTTCCACTAGCATAGAATAAATCACGCGCTGCGAAAAAAATGAATGTAAATCGAACAACATACGTATTTCCCCCCAACCCACCCACCTACCCTCAAGGGGTAAAAAAACAGATCTTCGAGTCCTCCTATCGCATAAAATTCAGCCTCAGATCGACGTTTTCCACGATACGCTCGTCGATAGTAAAATCGAGCAGGCATCCAAAATATTGGAACGAAGCGAGAAATGTTGAAAACGAACAGCAACGCGTTGCAGTTTCGGAAAATAAGGAGCTGATTTTTCTCCCGTCTCCATATTTCACTTTCCCCAGCTCCGATTCGTACGAATATATCAAATTCGCCGACATCAAGTTCCCCGATTCGGTGACGTTGTTCGCTGCTCGATGGTCGCGATCGACGACGAACGATAATAAATCTGTCAACGCCTCGCGCGTCACGATTAAATGCAGAGTCTCGATCGTCGTGATTTGTCAGAGGCGAACGAACGCGATTACGATAGAGCTGCGGCGTCGGTAGCCCCGGTCGACGATTCCGGGCCAATTTATTCGTCGCATCGTTAGTTTTGAAACGATTGCGTCACCACGCCTGATAAATCTCGAAAGATAGACACGCGCCGCGGGGGGATGAAAGCACCGAGCATCGTTATTTCCTCGCCTCGACGTTTATCGAAAGTGACGAGGGACTAGGGAATGATATCAACAATTATCGTTCCGCGTGCCGCGTGTCGCGCGGCGATGACGATACGTTTTTTTCCCACTTACTCCCTCTTTTTCCCCCCCTTTTAACTCCGTCTTCGACTCTTCTCGCGTTTCCCCCGGCGTGAAACGCGAATAAAGAGGCGAATGTAAAGCGGACCAGAACAAAGCTACGCCAAGGTCGATCTACGCCATGCTTCGAGCCGCTGACCTTGGACCAAGTTTCAACGAGAGTGCATAGTTGTATTTGATTAATTCAGCACGAATCGCGAGTGCCTAACGAGCTGGACGCACAGTTTTTCGTCTAGCTGCCGTCTGCAAACCTGGCTAATTCGAGTCCGGTCGATGCACTGGAAACATGTCCAAAAAACTCATGCTCGCGCTCGAAACTTTCAACTTGACGTATCAATGATATAATAGTAGAAAAATTCATTCTTACAGCCAATCTCTGGCCAAGCAGATGGAGCAGAAAAATTGAAATATTGTAACTTAGAAAACGCCAAATCAAAGATTACTAATGCGACTTCCGGGGAAAAATACTTCGCATTATTTATTTCATATTAAATGCCCAAGCTTCGACTACTGAAATAAACAAACAATATTATATCGAAGATTAGTATTGACACATTTTGTCATCAACGTTTGTCATTCATCATTTTATTATCTTCACCTGCGAAATACGAAATTTTTTCTCATTGGCGAAGAATTTTCCTAAAATTGAGAAAAACGTAGAATTTTTTGTTTAAAAAAGGTTGGCTCAGTTTAAATAATAACATAAATTAATTAGGGTAGAGCGAATCGTGGTAAGTCCCAGCTTTGCGTCGATGAATTCGACCTTTGGCCTATATTCGACAATTCAATCTTTCAACGCATTTTTCTCGAAATGAGAGTTTTCAAATTTGCTGACATCGTAACTCAAAGAGCAATAATCCGATTGACTCGAAATTTGAACAGAGTACTCTCGAATATATTTACTCTGCAGTGACGCAAGATATTTTTGATTGGATGAAAATTGAAGATTTGGCATTGAATAAAACGAGCATTTTATAGGCAAGAAAACAGAGTTTTTCATCGTAATTAATCCGTGTCGTTAGATTTTGATATTTTTCGAAAATCCTACGTCACTGTACAGCGAATACCTTCCAGTTTAACGACATTTTCCCCGTTTTCGATTTCAGCTACTCGATCAGCCGGAATCATGCCAGCGATGCAGGCATTTTTTTTTTCGCGACTCCGAAAGCAGCTCGCAAGTCGCTTGGATCTGAATATTTTTCTATAAAAAAATTACGCAACGGAGGTCGAATATAGCCAAATATATTCCCAATTCTCCGAAAAATTAAATCGAGTACTTTTCTTCCAGAAAATTCTCGAAAATCACCCACATTTCCAGCGTTCGCACTGGTGTAGCCTCCCTTGGATGCGGATCAATCGTGTGATCATGTGGACGCTGATCGTAAGACTCGCTTAGAAGAGGAGGAAGAAATAGATTGTTCCACGGAACGCGTCGGAACAATCGAAAAGAAAAAAATTGCAGGACGCTCGTTGCAGTTCGTCATCGAGCTACAACGATCGGCGAGCCGCGAAAAATTGGTCGAATGAAACGCCTGTCGGCTGGCCAATAGGTCTCGTTACGGTTCGTTAACGATCGCGAGCTACTTCGTAGTTTATCGAGAGAGGAGAGAGAACGAAGAACGAGAAATGAAACGAGTCTCGAGTAGTCTAAGATCGACCAACTTCGTCCTCGCGAGTCCTTCGACGAAGCATTCGTTTCAAGGTCACCGTTTACGTTAAACCGCGGAACGCAAGAACCGCGTGCAAAAAAAGTACCTACGCAAAAACAGTCGTGCTCAGTGGAAACGACTCGGCAAAAGTTTCTGGTTCGAAGAACTGCAGCTGAATAGAATGAGAAAAAATGATTTCTCGAGATTCGCGACGATCTTTCGCGTCATGCCCAACGAACGTTCCATAAGAACTAATTTCCACAAGAATGACGTAGGAACAATTTTTTTTGTAACGAGCTAACGATGCGCGATAGAAAAAGTCTGCGCACATATTTTTGTAGAGAATTGAACGCCCTACAAAAAAGGTGTCTTAGTACTTTTCTTTAAATTCATCGGTTCGCAAGTTATTCAAGGTCAAAGTACGATCTTTCGTAAATTCGGCCAATTTTTCTGTATTACACCGGAAAAATTCTGAGAGATCTCTTTTTGTAGAGCGTTCAATTCTCTGCGTATTTTTATCCCCAAACGAATCTTTTGAGCCTGTTTGGAAGGAAAAAAGATGTTTTGTTTTTTTTAAATCAGCCGAATCGATGTTTAATCTGTTTTCAAATGCTGTGGAAAATCGTAATAAATTCCGATGTCATAAATCGAATTAAGCGGTAGGAAACGCGGAACCAGATCCCATTATACAATCGGATAACGAAGCTTCGCGTGGCTCTTAGTGGAAAGAGCGATAATTGGCTCGGCTCGTTGGTAGTTGGATTAAAAGTGATCGAGCGTAGTAACGCTTAATTACTCGCTTGTTTTCTCACGGCTCGCGTTAGTCGTCGTCGGGGATGCGCGGAGGGTGAGCATCCGTCAAATCCACCCCCGCGCTCGCTCGAACCAGAAGCCAAGCCTGTTGCTGGTAACGGAAAACGCAGAATGGCGAAAAAAGTGTAAACGGTACGAGCTTCGCCGGCGCACGTGTATTTTTTCCCCTTCGATTTCGCCGGCGCAAAAAAGGAGAGAAAAAAACGCGCGCGCGGCAGGGCAGTCTCGAGAGATTTGGTAACGAGTGGCCACACTTTCCCTTTATAAGGCTCTATCGCCTAGCCTCGGTTCGTTCGTGCAACAATTGCTAATCTCGGGATTGCGCAAGCTCCTTCGAGAAATGTGAGAGGAATAGAGGCGCGAACTCGATTCCGTCTTTGGCGAGATAAGAATCTCCCCGAGAATACCGGGTCGCGCGAGCGTCGCATCACGTACGTACATCGCGCGGAACGAGACCTACAAATTCACCCCCGCAGTCCGCTGTCTGCCGGGACGTCGCGACGCTCGCTCCTATTTTACGAAAATATCGCGCATTTTTTTAACAACTTTAGCGAAAAAGTGCAAACTTCTTTTTCGCGTACATTTCTCGCCATTGGAGACGTGACAAATCGTGGGTAAGCCAGTCGTTGCGTTAAATTAAATTCACGTATGAATTTTATTTAGCAGGACGACGTTGCGGTCCGCGTGGTGAAGCATTTTCAAATCTGTAAGCCCATGGTAACCAATAATCAGCACAGCGTTAAACTTATTAAGCAACGCTTGGTTTGCACGTGCTGCGTTTAATGTAAGTTTTTTAGTACGAAAACAGCGTCGCGTGGGTATCGGGGAATCTCAGACTGATAGGAGGAGAGTAAAACTTGTGACAACCGTTTTACCGATTTGGAATTTTTTTTCTCCAAAGCTAGGTAGTTGAACAGGCGTAGTCTCTTACGGCTATATCGAGAGACTTTAACCAAGCGTTGCTTACAGGATATAGTTTCAGGTGGTGCGAGATGAAGACATTTTTTTTTCTCCGGGGTGGTCTAATGTACAAACATCGCACATTGCTACAAAACTGCCCCAAATATATACGAATACCCGTTCGCTTTGAAAGAACGTTTGTGACGTCGTCCGGCCATTTTGAGTCCGCCACTCTGAATCTTGAAATTTGGTTATCGAATTCAGAATCGGCGAGACAAAAAACTTGGGGGAGTACGTTGATTTCTTTGGGATTTCCGGTATCCAGCTGGTGGAGAATTCTGCTCGCATGTTCAGCAGTTTCGTACCAATGTGCATCGTCACGTTCTCGCGGTATCTACTTCAAATTTGAGGATAAATTTTGGTAAACCGTGGCACCAACATTCTTTCATTTCGACGAGCGAGTTGTTAGGAAATGCGAGATATGCTGTGGCACGATTCCCCCCACCCCGGAGGTGCCATACTTTGAGAACACATTCGAGTCTAACAATATGCTTTTCAGAGAACGCGGAAATTTCTGCCGCCGAGAAAATCAACCATCCTCGGTTCTTCTCGTTCCAGTTTCTTCTCGCTGCTCGTTTCCTATTTTATACATTTCCACCACGCGCAGTACCCTCTGCGCGAGTTTCTAGTGAATTATTCATACTCGGAAGAATTCTCATCGGCAGACGCGACATTTACTCGTTCGCTACGCGTAAACGTTCGTATTATCGCACCACCTGCCGCCAACATTAGCAAATATTGTTGCTCGGGACGTCATTTGCAATTGAATATTTATATTTTCACATTTACAAAGCAAACGATGATGTTACCATCGCAATTCTATCGCCGCGTACGTTTTCGTTCCCGTCTTCTCGCTCGTCGCTCATTGGCTCGAAAAATCGGGCGGAAATAACGAGAATTATTTGAGGTGGAATCGTCGCGTTTTCGGCGAATGCCCCCCTTTTTTGCGCGAGCTCCCACGAATCACGAGGCGCGAGTTCCCGATCGGCTAGCAAAAACCGCGATCGAAAGGCGCGTAAAAGTGAAAGCGTACCTATCGTCGCGGAGGCAAGAATTACACCCTCGTCATTCCATCGAGTCCATTAGGTTTCGTCACCGGATAATTATTCCTACTTCTTTACCGAACGCGTTCACCTACCGTCGCTGCCACCGCGCAAAAAGCTACGTAGGAAAGGAGGCGAAGTTGGATAACGGATTTCTTTTTCTCGCTTTGTTTCCTATTCGGTTTTTTCAAAATCGAGCCGATTGAAGAGATCGATTGATCGAATTTATTCATGCCTCGGATGAGGTAGGTAAGAGGCAAAAGTGCGACGATAAGAAAACAAAATGAAGTGTGCGAGATACGAGTGAGCGAAATCAAACGAAAGGTAAAACTAGAAGCAGAGCTGTGGTGGAAAACGTGCAACGGTGCACGTCACACGCGAGCGACGATGAAAATAACACACAAGAAAAATGATAGAGGATCATCTGACGATAATCAGATCGATATCTCAATTAGGAGAGGAACTACGACCCAAAAACCGCAAAATTGAGAGCGGATTGCCGATAGGAGTTTTCAACGTATTTTGAGGCGTACATAGCTATAGACGAAAACATCGAGTAAAACACCAGAGAAAATGTATAAAAGTAGATAAAGATCGAGAATACTTGAAATCGAACAAAAATAAAAAGAGAGAGAGAGAGAGGGAGATGAATTGTCGTGGGCTATTGAACGCGTCTCGTGGCTCGACGCGCAGTGCCTCGAAAGACACTTTCGGTGGACGCATCAGTCTGGGCCCCGTAAGTGTTGACCAACTTTAATCTATTTGTTTTATTTGCTCGTTAACGAAATGCTCTATAACTTTGGGGAATCACTTTTTCGAATTAGAGCTTCGAATCAACATGGCGGACTCGAAATGGTTATCGTTATACAGGAACTGTGCGATACTATATAGATTTTTGCATCGGAAAAAAATGAATACGCGTGTCCTGAATCCCCCGAGTACATATCTGACGTGAACATGTTCATTTCCTGCCACTTCAGAGGATCGGAAATGTTCCACGTCTGTCTGATATCTTCACACTGTCAGCGCGCATGGATCATGTCTCCGCTCGTACATTGATACATATTGTTTGTTGATATTTGTAAAATATGTAAATTTCAAGCTGAATTTTGAAATTTACGTACGTCAGATACGTAATTGGAGGTTCCTGAAACACGTATTCGTTTCTTTCCCACGCTAGATGATCTAATGTGTCATAGTTCCTATATTACGATAAAAATGTCGCGTCCGCCATTTTGATTCGAAGCTCTAATTCGAAAGAGTGATTCGACGAAGTTGCACAGCGATTCGTAACGAGCAAATCAGAATAAAAAATGAAAATCGCGCAAACAATTACGCGGTCCAGAGTAATTTGTCCGCCGAAGGTGCGTGTTGAGCCGCTGCGAATCGTACAACGCACCGCGCGACGGGAAATGAAGTTATATTCGCCGGTGAACGCGGAAGGCAGCGAAGATTACGGGAAGAGGCAGAGCATCAATTATGACCTCTCGAAAGAAAGTCCATTTTTCCGCGAACGAATTTCCGTGAGACTCCGAAGAGTTGGCTTTAATTGGATTTCAAACCGCTTCGTTCTCGTTCGTCGTTACCGAACTTGCGCCGCGGGCGGGTAGGCCTACCTAATTGCGAATAGGTACGTACTTACCTACCACGTTTCTATTTCGCGTTGCTACGAGCTGCGTCGTGCCGGGTTACGCCGGCCGACAGTGAGAAAAGGCTCCGTCGTGTCTAATACCCTACTCGCTGCTCGATGCGATAACAATTGTGCAACTTTTCACAGGTACGCGACGCGTAGCGCTGATTTTGCAATCGCGGATGAGTTCGCGAGAACCACGCGACCCGGACGCGTTGAACGTAGCAGAAACGGAATGTAAAAAAAAAAAAGAAAAATAAAACGCCGCTCCCGCGAATTTTCTCCCACGAAGGCAGTCCTCCTCCCAACAGTCCGATTGCCACACGACCGGAATGAAATTCAAGCTCACCTGTCGCCGTTTTACCAACTTTTCGTTTCTTTACATTTCCGCGTACGTTTATCGCGAATTTTTCGATTTTTTTTTCACCACGTTTTTGATAGGCGCACGTTTATTATTTTCACTACCAGGAAACTATCCACTCGCATCTCCGTACATTCTCGCCCGGTGCCATTTTATATCCTACTCGATGAAAAATCTTGCTCGTTTTTTCATCCTTTCGCGATTTCTTCCACGTCGCCAAATCCTTGGAACATAATTTCGAGCACTTCTCGTGTTATTGCGTATACACGTTATATATAACGCCAGTGAAGGCCAGATCCGGTGTTGCTGTTAGTTTTGTTCAGTTTATTTTTGGAGCTCAACGAATAAGCGTAAAAATGAGTTCGTATCCTAAAAGAGATAAGAGTGAAACAGCTCGGTCGGCACGCTCGCGTAAACGAAAGATTTGGTAAGTCGCTACGAGCATTGAATTTTTACGAGACCAAACTTTAACCGCGCTTTTCTCGAAACTATATTTTTCAAATCGGCGGGCACGATAACTCAAAAAGTTATTAATCGATCTCCCTGAACTTTTGCACGCATCTTCTCAATAATACCATTTTCTGCGTGAACCAAAATGTTTTTCGAAATTTGCCGATAAAATTACTTTATCGAAGCCAATATCATCGAAAAGTGCGGTGAGAAATTCGAATTATTTTTAGAAACCGTTTCGTTCTGCGATTTTTTTCATCCTTTTCGGGGTTCATCTACGAAATACAACATTATCGATCACGAATAATTATGCCTTCCGATTTCAGATCAATAGAACCAACGTTGCAACGTCCGCCGATCGAGAAGTCTCGCCGCGACCTTCCCGGAAGAATGTAGCGTACATCGGCAATTTTAAATTATTTAAAAGAAAGGAAAATTTATTGTATTATTTGAAATATAAATAAACCATAAGCCAATTTCCAAAGATACAGAATAAATCATTCGCTAAAAAAAAATTCATGAAAATCGAGCAAAATACACGCTTTTACACCTTTTCAGCCCGTTTTTAAGTTCTGTCATTATAGTTTTGATCATTGGTCGAGTTTTTCGACTTTTTGGATGTAGCTTCCGCGAAGATACGACGATTGCGCGTTCGTTGTAACACTCTTCATCGCTAATCTTACATGTTTCATTTTATTTCTACGATTAAACGACCAGAGTCATTCCGTTTTTTCGCACACCGTCTCAATTTTACAGCACTGATGTCGGTTTCTCGCTCTGTCAGGAGCGTACATCGCGCATCGGACGTTGCCGATTTATATTCAGTGTCAGACATAAACTGAAAAGCGTTATAAAACGAGTTGTACCGTTATCCCGCCCATCCCCTCGGTCGCATGGCGAATTAACGCGAAATCGAGGCAATAATCGAGCATCGTCGACGGCCGATTTCGTTGGGCGTACGACCAATCGTTTTATCATTCGCGATAGAAATCGACGCGCGAATAGCGACTCCGCGCAGAGATGTCGCGCAGCCGCTTTTCTCACCTCTGGCATTATCTCGCCCGGTGTACCACTTCAACGGATCACGTATCTGATACGCGACCTTTCGAGCGAGGCGAGGTGAGAGGTCAGGCCTTAAATACATAGAATCAGTGGCCGCGATTTACGATTATCGTATCGAATCACGCGCGAATCATCGGCCATAATGATTTTTCGGACGAGAGGTACGCGGATCCTCCGGTCGCCATAGGTACCTACCTACCTACCCGTAAGAATTACGGTCAATTATAGGTGAAAATGAGGCAGGTCCGTTAGCGTTACGCGGATTAATTTATAATTGCGATCGAGCATCGTCCCAGCTCCTTAAACGGCACGACAGCCTATCCACCGATGCGGCGGTCCGATAAAGCAATAATCGTTAATTACGATCTCTAGGCAAACTCCCAGTCGCAAGCGATACAACGCAACCGGCGACAAGCAAACGACTGCGCGATCCAACGCGAGGCCGCTGCTCGCCGGTATACGAACGATAGAGGCGGCAAGTCCTTGTCAAAGAAAAATCCGAGCGACGGCATTATAAGCGCCCCCCTCCTTCCCCATCTCCATCCCGATAACGCCACCGATAAACCGATCGTGCTTACACCCACGCGCCACGCGAAATTTCCACCTCCATGAAATTCCCAAAAATCAACGACGATCCTGCGACGCGGATTCGATTTTCCGCGGAACGAGGATTCGATTCCGTAGCCGACGTGAAAAGGAGTTGATTTTTTTTCATTCGTCCGAGAAAAAAACAACGAAAGAGGGGACATTTAAGACACACGAACGGACAATTTTACACGAGTCTGCGACGTCATTTTTTTAAATTTTTTTTGAAACATGTTTCAGTGAAATATTGAAGTTTGTAGTAGTGATCCTAAACGTAATCCAAAACTTTGTACGGAAATGGTACGCCACGTTACGTTGAGTATATACAGGTGACGGTACGGTACGGTACGTCCGAATGAAAAGTCTGTGACTACTGAAATGGAATCATGCAATCCATTTTTTTTCTTCTAATCATTGTATCAAATATAAAATTAAATTACACGCGTGTGTCAATATAAATTGCTACAGCGTGTCTTTCACAAAATACGATGTCTGCGGTTTCTTTTTTTTTTCTTTACTTACAATTAGATCAGGGAGAGAAGTGGGTATAGATTAGGTACACTTGTTGCGGGGATATCAAAACCCTTTCATGGGCACATTTTTTTTTAAAATCGCTTCTAAACAAAAGCACTATTACTATCCCTGCAGGGTTTTGGGGTCGGTAATGACGAATCTGTGATCAGATTTGTGAAATTTCAAGATGACGATCCAGTACAATCGCAATGGATAGCACCTCGAGTAATTGGCCTGAACTTTGGTTTTTCCGGTCCGAGTTTTACAGGTCAACTTTGTAATCGGCGACAAATTTGCTTACAGGTAGGGATGTAATAATATCGCATTGGAATTGGCCAGCTGATTTTTCTGTGAAAAACGATTTTTGTGATCAAACGATAAATTGAAAAGTGCAATTATAATAAATATTGATCTTGGAATGAGAAAAAGTGGGTGAAAAATTAGCTCTTGGGCAGTTAACGCGGAAGTATTGGTTAAATTCGAAAGATTTTAAAAAAATAATACGGTATTTTAGTAACATTGTCGCGTCGAATGTTTTTGATGCGTAAAAATGGAGTTTATGTTTCGGTGTTCTATGCGAGGGTGTTCGGAAAAAAGGGAGCGTCGCGTTGCGAAATATTTTTTCCGCCGTTTGAAAAGTGGCGAGGAGAGCGGGAGAGGTGGAATCGTAAGACTGATCGTTCGCTGCGAGCGAGGAGAGCGAAGTTTTCCGTATTTGGAAAGGCAGCGGTAGCTCCGTACCAAACGCAGAGAATTTTGCCTTATCGAGGCTCGGAGGCATGATTTTTCGACGTCTGAATAAATTACAATGTCTTAATTAGCGCCGCGTCATGCGAGCGCAGGTGCAATAGAATTCGCCGGCGAGCGCATCGCGCGTCTCTCTCCGTTCGTCCCCCGCCAAAATTTCGACACCCGACTCTTATCTCCCCGACTTTCGCGACGTTTCTCCAGCTGCGCGTCGCGATGCTACTTTTCTTCTCGTCTTTTTCGTCTCTTTCGTCACGTAACACTCGTGGAAATTACCTTTTACAACTCCGCGCCGCGTCATCGTCGTCCGTCGGAGCCCCAGCGCCGGAATCCTGCGGAAAGAAAAAACATTTTCCCATTAAAATAATAAATTCAACGGCGAACGAAAATTTTCGCATCAAAAAAGTGAATTTAAGAATAAATAAATGGGAATTTATGCCATTAATTAAAAAAAAAGTCATTTAACGTAGGTATAACGAAAATACTGCGGCGTTAAAAAATGTAACGCATCGTTTGCAGCTCCGATTAAAAGTCGCGGTGCGTTCTCCGAGTTTCTCTCGTCATTTCTATTCGCAAGCGTCGCGTGTCGCGCGGAAACGCGTCGAAGAATTTACCAGTTTCGTACATTTTAAGTTTTCGGTTTCGTCGAGTCGACTTCGAGGATAGATCGACGCAAGTTATTCACCGAAAGCCACCCACTGGACGCGATAATAAGCCAATCGCCGCTCGTTATCGGGAACATTTCGTCTTGCTTTCGATCCACGAAGAAACGATGAAATCTCATCGGCGGCGATGAAAAACGTGCGAATATTCTGCGTTCGACGTCGTAGAGCGAGACGCAGCTTTTCTACGGCGCGAGCTTGTTCGACCCTCGCGAGGATTATACAGATTTGAAAATCGATCGCGAAGGGGTTCGAGCTTAACCCTTTGGCTACACCATGAAAATGCAAGAACCCCTCCGGCAAGTGCGTTGCGTTGGGTCATCCCCTTATGCGAAGCTTTGGGGTGGCGAGACCAGCGAGACCACAAAGGGGTTTCGCCCCGATGCGAAACGGGTTATCGAGGCGTCGTTTTTCATTACCTTGCGCGCGATGCAACGAGGGAAAGAGGCTCGTCGGAATAAATAAGCCGATGTTGTTATTTGCAAAATAAACGAGTCGCAGTTTGCCCGCCATTTTTCCGCGCTCGCGAATTTTCAAAGGGGCGAAATCGAACCTTCGCGAATAATTGATACGCGCTAGGCGGACGACGCGTAAAGGATCGGCGCAGTTTCGAGCGCGACGCGGAGGGCAACGACCCGCTTTAACGAACGCTAGGAATTCTCCGGGCAATTTATACTTCGAAACGCGGAAACCGCGGCTCTTTATCGCGGCTTGAAGGCAGAGCAGCGTTGACGAGATCTCGAGAGAGGCCTCTCTCGAACGCCTATCTCGATACGCGCACGCGTATCTCGCCAACTTGCGCGCAAAGTTCACCGGAGTAGAATCTTGGCTCGAGACACCTAGAGCTCCTCTTCCGTCCACAGCGGTGGACGCTGCGACGAAAACGGACCGAGGAAAACCAAGCTTTTCTCTCTCTCTCCCTCTATTTTGTTTCAAATTTTTCATTTTTATTAACTTTATTAACTATATCCGTACCGACGGGATCTACCGATCCTATATACGATGAATTGTTGTTCTCTTTCTATTTCTCTGCTCGCTGATGATCTCGTTGGGAGGAGAAGTCGATCCAGAAATCAACGATCGGAGCGTGATAATTGGATATTCGATGAATCCACTCGCCTTATTAGAGTCCAATTTCGCGAACCTACGCGAAGAATCTCGACGCCTCGATCGCGCCTTTATTGCCGTTGTATTTTTTTGTAGTTATTTTTTTTTTTTTTTTGCAGCGAATCAAATTACAGCATCAATTCGTGCACAGTCTCTCGTTCTTGAATCGATAAATCGCCGAAATGACGAAGTGTGAAATTGCGATTAAATTGTGGACAAAACGACCATTAAATGTTCCGCAACGCGGATCGAACGTATAAGATTACCTCCAACGGATTTGGAAATGCGATTACATCGCGTCGTAGCAGAAATCGTAATTACTTCCGCGCGAGTTATTCAACCAGATACGCGATATTTACCGAATTCGAAATGTGCAACGATCGTCGAGAAACCTTCGATAATCCAAGAAAAGGACAAAATAATACAAACTTTCCAATTCGATCGAATTTGGGAGAAAAACGTAACAGTCAAACGGTAGCATGATTAAATAGGATGGAAAAAGGGACGAAGAAATAAAAAGATAGGTAACAGCGAAAGTAAAGACACGTATTCGTGTGAATATATGTGAAAATATTTTTTTTTAAATGTAAAATCATTTTAAAAAAATGTAAAATCATTTTAAAAAAATGTAAAATCATTTTAAAAAAATGTAAAATCATTTTTAAAAAATATAAAAGTAAGTCGTAAGGGTAGATGCAAAAAAAGGAAACAAAGCGTGACTCGTAGAAAAGAGAAAACATATGTTATGCGATTTTAGATGAGTAGGAATAGATTATTGGGATAAGGCTACGAAATGCAAAGGTAAATTAAACGAAACGAAACGACCGTGTGAAATTAATATTTATGTAAAACCAAGTCCATGTAAGATTGGAAATGATATAAATATACGCGACGTAATCGAAGCTTTCCTCGCATGTTATTATTCGGAATTCGGTAAAATTTCTCAACTGAATATTCGATATTGGTCATCTGAAAGAATGATTAGTGGGTCTGCAAATTATCGGGGACGGTAGATACACGGATTTGTGTATTTTCGAATTTAAGATAATCATTGGAGCTAAGAAATTGGTTTTCGTGAAATTTGATCGTACGGTATTGTTGCTAGTATCAATCATCTATAAAAAAAAACGAGATAGAGTGGAAACACAAAAACCTGTGTACGGTCCCTAATAATTTGGCAATCGGATTACTTGATTGCAATTAGCCCTTCGAGTGTAGTTTTGTACTCCTCGAGGTTCGTCTCAGCGATGAGTATTTGAGAGAGGGATTACAGCAGCGATTTCGCGTGATTTTTCGCGGGACAAATTCGGCGAAGAAGAAGCAAACTACAAGCCATAGTCGGGAGAGCGCTGAACCCGCTACGTCCTGACGAGCCCTTCGGTCGATGGGCGGTCGCGACTCGTCGGATTACGTTGTCAAGAGGGCTTAAAATCCGTCCCCGTCGGTTCGTCATCGGGTATCAGTACACCGTCGTCCCCGAGCACTCTTTAGAGCGGCATGAAAAAATAAATGAAAAGGAAAAAAAAACACAGCGATAGAAGCGCATCGGCCATAGATAAGAAAACGAAGCTGCGGTCGAGTAATAATCATTGCTCGGCCTCGTTATTTTTCATTTCGAGGAAGATAAGTTTCTTCAGGGACGCGATCGACCGGAAGTCGAGGTATGGAAAAAGAAAAAAATGAACGAGCATCAACAAAGAAGCACTTGTCGGGAGTTCCACATCATCGTGACGTTGATCTGATTCCTCTTCATCGCATTTTACACTCTCAACGATCGAGAATTTTTTTTTCGGGACTTCTAGAGCGTTTGAAAATTTTTGGAGAAGCAGGAAAAAATGCTCGACAACTTTTTCTCCAAGTTATGTTCGCCCGAGCCTCCGTCGACCCGGAGGAAACTCGTTGCTCTTTGGCGTAGGAAACACTGCTTTTTGGACCCTCTTTCTAATCGATACAGCTATCGGATGTCTCGTAAAATTATGAAAAAAAATTATAATTAGATGATTCAGCTTCTCATTTTAGCGATCTTTTCAGATCTTGTACAGTGATGCATCAGTGTTACAAATACGAAAAAAAAAACAATTTTTTAAGGCCATTTCCATATTTGAAGGTGGCCCACCACTCAGAAAAATCTGAAACAATTCTCTAATACCACCTACAACAAAATACGCGATTTTTATCAAGAATTAGACCTGCACCCTTCTAGGATTTAGTGAAGCAGCGATTTTAGGGTTCATTTAATTTTTTCAGCTCGTGTTCAGACGCCTAAAACACGTGAAACATTTTTTTTCTGTTAGATAGTTTTTTCACGCACGTGTGTGAATTTCTGCAGGTACCTATCTATCTGATGACGGTATATGTAGTCATTTATCCGATCAAAAATTCAGGGAACAGCAGGATTTATCAACAGAGTCGAGGAATTTTCTGATAAAAAATCGGTGATCGCGAAGTGGTCGATCGGAGGCAGAGATGCAACGAAGAGTCGGGTTGGTCTACGCAGACGGTCTAATTTTAGGGAAAAAGATCAAGAGTCGCTACTCGACGCGAGCGCGAGAAACAGACGCGATTGAAAGACGAGAAACGATCGAAAATCGACCGGAGTTTGTTATCCGACGTTCCCGAGCCGCGCGCCGCTCGGGATCCGCTCTTAGTTTTTTTTTATCTTCGCTACCAGAGACGGAAATCAATGCGGTGCGTGACCTCGACTTCCGTGTTATTCAACGACGAGATAGAAAACACAGTTTCGACGCCGCAAAGGAAAGTTCCGGGAGGCTTCCCCGTTTACCTAGCCGCGACGTGGGTTCAACGAAAAATGAAGGAGAGATAAGGAAGACTCGATCTTCGTGTTCCGCGCGCGAACTCTGCCCCTCGAACGACACGGTGGAAAACGAATAAAGGTCCAACGAAGAGAAATGACCAGCCGTCTGCGAGCATGAAGAATCGACTTTCTCATCGCTCCGAACGCGAATTAGACTTTCCTGAGCACTAAGCAGCTAAATTCGAGTACTACACGTGGCTCGACGTTTCCTCGTGATTGCACTTTTTTCTTTCGTTTGCCCCCCCTTTGGTATCGGCGTTATAAATATTTAAAATTTGGGGGCAGAGCAGCTTCCGCACCCCAACATCAAAATTGGGAATATCTTCGTGCACAAAACTGGTCGCATTTCGTTTGTCCACCTTCAAAGAAACGTATCTTGGCGAAAAAACCGAAAATTAAACAAAAATTTCGCGGGCAAACGGAAGTTTCTGCTGGGCAATCTTGCGCTAACGTTGGGCAAACAATATTGCGCGAGGAAAGTTGAATTTTTGCTTTTTTGCTTTTTTTCGGGAAATCGAGTTTCGTCGTAGCGAGGACTCGGAGAGCGCGTAATGGAAAAACGAGTGGGATTCGTAAAAATGGACTTTTCGCTCGTCCGTCGAGTTTTTTCGATCCCCGGTAAACTAAACGTCGCCGGTGTTGCGCTCGAAGAACTATTGGAGGAGAGAACTTGCCGAAGAAGTTTTTCCCCGCGGCGAAATCCGGTCGACGAAGAGCGCGCGAAAGGAGCGAACGACTTCGAGGCTTCGAAGTTCCGGAGAAGTCGGGGAGGTCGACCAGTACTAGAGAAGTCGCGAGGTTCTCGTTCCCCGGGGCGCGCACAGAAAACGCGACTTGAAATTATACGTATAAATAGCGCGACGCGAGCGATTTCCGAGTTTGTACGCGCGACCCGCCCGAAATAGCGTAACCTTTCGCACGCGAAACGCGAAAGAGATGACGGAGTATTCCTCGAGTTCGCGAATTTCTCTGGCAAAAACGGCCATAATCAAACTCAATTGCTCTCCGTCCGTCTCTCCCGCTGGGAGAGATTTCTCCGTCGCTTCGAAAGAGTCGTTGGGAATTCTACTGGCGACGAGTGGATATAAATCTCCATTTAAGGTGGGCCTCGTCGCTCGACGCCTGCTCTCTCTGCTCCTCTAACTTATGACAAATAAATGACACCCTCGTTGACCTTGGTGCAGCAAACCGACTCCTCGAGCAACCCCACGACCACGAGCGAACGACTAGGGGAGACCGGGGCAAGACGGCCCCCCTGGGGCAAGAAGGCCCACCTCAAAAATTGACCAAAATTTTTTTAAATTTTTAAATTAAAATCCAGTTGCGCAGTATTTGGTAATATGTTTGGAAAAAAATTAAAACACTCAATTTTCTTCTACAGAAGTGAACAAATTACTCGTATTATATCAAAAAAGGTTATTTCGAGTAATACAAAAGTAAATACAGTTGTTAAAGAGAAAAATATAAACATTTATAACGCGGGAAATTTTTTTTACAATTAAAAAAAAAAATCATTTTTTTTTCGGAGGGGGCCGTCTTGCCCCCCAAAAAAAACATTTTTTCAGGAGCTTCACCAAAATTTTGGTGAATTGAGTTAAAGTTGGACGAGAGTAAATCGACTTGATGGTTAAATTCCACAAAGAATAATAATCGGCTTAGGTGGGCCGTCTTGCCCCGGTCTCCCCTACTCCAATTTTTCTCCCGATATCGCAACAATCATCGCTGGCAACGGAGTAACGAATCCACACGCGACAAATTCATCAACCTCTCCACGAGTTTTCCAATCCATTCCCCGCCTATAGGCCAATTCAGGGTAATGGAACCGCATTTTTTGCAGCGAAGATTACAATAAATTTCAACACGAAGAAATAAAATTTGCAGTTGCTATTCAATTATTTATGCGAATACGACGCGAGTATTTTCGAATGGAGTACAATTTTGCATCCAGTTGGGGCACAAAGTGGACTGATCCAATCCTCGTGCGTGTTATTTCAACACGCTCCGCGTGTAGTGATAAAGAAAGCCAACTTTATGTCGAAAGCAACACAAACCGGTGTTACGGTAACGTTTAAAAAGTCTTACCTCGGTATCAAATAACATTTTTGTGTGTTGCGCGAGAACAACACGCTGAAATGTTGAATGTTCTGCGCACAAATTTCACTCCCAAGTTGTCGCATCACGCATTAAAATGGACCACGGCTCGTCCTCGAGGTGGATTTCCGGTTGCGGGACCGTTTTTGGCCTGTGTTTCGGTTTTCCATTCGAGCACCCGAGAAGCGTTGCGAGAAGCGTTGTTGTCACCTACGCGGCGCGGTTCGTCGACCGATAATCCTCCTCGCGGCGATCCGTAATCGCGAATGCAGCTGGAATTCAGCGGCCGAAGTCCGTCTTCGTCAGCGTGGACTGCTGCCGCATGGTTTATAGGATGCCGAGCAGATGCTAGAGAGGGCATTGATCGTCTTCGAGTCAGCGGCGAAGATCCGTATCAATAGATCGGGAACGACCGTCGCGTTTCTCTTGCCGAGCCTATCTTCGCTGTCAGCTAATCGAGCGGCGCAGATGCACGCAATTGCAGACGTAAATTGAAAGAGATCGTTTTGATTTCATCTCGGACGATTGGTTTAATCGGCGGAAGAGGAAATCAAACGACAGTTCGCCGTTAATTACACGAATCGTTGACAATTCGCGATTACTCGTTCCGATCAGCCGCACCGATCGCTCTTGTCGGAAGGAAGAAGCGACATTTCCGACACTATCGAGCGGAATACGCAGCGTTAATTCTCTTTGCGACGAAGCAAGTGAAAAAAGCATCGGTGAACGCGATTCGATTTGCGCGATCCCGATACGCGGATGTCACCGCGAGGTAGCAACGACACGGCGCGTTGCGACGCTCGCTTCCGACTTCTTCTCGCATCTTTGATAAACGAGCTGCGTTTGCGAACGACGCGATTTTGACCCGCCATTTTTTACCGCGTGCCGCGAGCATGATAAATCGACCGTTGATGCTCGCGAAGAACTGCGTCGTGAAAGTTTGTAGAAAATAAAGAAAAATTTACACTCGCGCGGCACCTGCGAGGTCAGCTCGGCCTTTTCATTTCGTTTCCTCGCCTTTGCGCCGTTTGTTTTCCGCCGAATACGCTCTCCACTCTCCGAGAACGATGCCCGAGGCAAAACGATCACAGATGGCTGGTTAGCTTTGGAAAAATCGAAAAAGGATCCGCTCATGCGTGCGCCAATTCAAGAAGAAAAAACCCGAACAGTCCACCTGCCCTCGTCCAGACGGCAAGCTTCCGCGCGAAGTGATTTCTAATCGATTATAGATAAAGAGGAATTTTTTTAGTAAAATCCAGAAAAATATATTTCTCGGGAGCTACAACAGTTGGAACCTGAGTGCCTTAGGATTCAAATTTGCAAACGACCCAACAAATCCACAAAACAGTTTTCACGGTCCATGCGCCGAACACCCTGTACTTAACGGACGGGAAACCGTAGAAACCGAGATTTGCTGGGCAATCGCGACCAGTGTCGTCGATAGGATACAGCTCGATTTGTCGTGCCTCGCGAAACAGAGATGTTAATGGTCTGTCTGATAAACGCGCGAAACGACAAATCGGCAAGTTTTAACGAGACGATTCGGCCGTAAAATCCCACGTAGAACGTAGCGTGGGCGATACTAGAAGAGCCATCGAAGCCCTTGATCTCTACCGCTCGCAATAATCGAGCAGTTTATCCCCGTTGAGTCTGTTTCCTTGTACCTACCGTCAAAGAAAGGATGAACGATTCATGCACGCGGCCGAGCACATCCATCGGAACGAGAAGAAAACGAAGAGAGATGAAAGATTTCGTCGAGACTGCGTCGTCCGCGCGAAGACGGAGTTAAGTTAGGTTATTAGGATCGAACGTAAAGTCTGGCTCGAGTTTCTTTGTTTCTGCTCGAATGCAAATCGGACTTGCGAGATGTTGTCGATCGACGCGAGCGTAGTACCCTAAGCACAAAGAGACCGAGTAAAATCGAAGGAGAATTCTTTCCACTCTCGTCCGCAGATACGTGCGTCTATCTCATCGGTACTCGAGAACGGCTGATGCGATGCCGTGTTCAATTCGAAGGCGAGCCGTGGCCTCGTTTCTTCCGTTTTTTTCTCCGCTACTCTCTACGTACTGCCAAAAAAATGCTTCCCCCGACGTTCTTTGATCCGAATAATCCTCGAGGTTACCCGACATGCGAGTGGTTATCTCACTCGAACTGCGAGAAATACACGTCGCATCTCGAGCTTTCCGCGAAACGCGTCCGTTCGCGTATTCTCTATCCTATTATAGTTGGGCACCCGCGCGCGTATGAAACACCTCTATCAAGCTAGAAACACCACATGATCGAATCGAATTCTGCGATATTTGAGAATTGAGTGCTTCCTCGTGTTTTCCTGGATTTCTCGACATCCAGCGGACATAGATATAAGATCAGGTGCTGTTTGGGATCCGAAAGGGTCGACTTGGATCCATTGGGCATGGTCCCGATGCTGTCCGACGACCAGAACCCATCGAGAATCGCAAAAACATCAATTTTGCATGATTTTGCGATGGGTCTTCCTCGTGTTTTCCTGGATTTCTCGACATCCAGCGGACATAGATATAAGATCAGGTACTGTTTGGGATCCGAAAGGGTCGACTTGGATCCATTGGGCATGGTCCCGATGCTGTCCGACGACCACAACCCATCGAGAATCGCAAAAACATCAATTTTGCATGATTTTGCGATGGGTCTTCCCCGTGTTTTCCTGGATTTCTCGACATCCAGCGGACATAGATATAAGATCAGGTACTGTTTGGGATCCGAAAGGGTCGACTTGGATCCATTGGGCATGGTCCCGATGCTGTCCGACGACCAGAACCCATCGAGAATCGCAAAAACATCAATTTTGCATGATTTTGCGATGGGTCTTCCTCGCGTTTTCCGGATTTCTCGACATCCAGCAGACATAGAAAAAAAAATCAAAGGGGTGGAGCACCTAATTCGGGCGATGTATTTTCGTGGAGCATCTTATTAGCACTTAATTCCTGTCCAAACAGTTTTTCGAAATTGGTCCTCCTTCGGTTGTGGTGTTTCTAGCATGATCTCAAGCTAGCAACACCACGGGTATTTTTCTAAACATGAAGAGCACTTAATTCGGCAATGGAGCACTTAATTAGCATCTAATTAGCACTTGATTCCTGCCGAAACAGTTTTCCGAAATCGGTCCTCCTTCGGTTGTGATGTTTCTAGCATGATCTCAAGCTAGCAACACCACGGGTATTTTTCAAAAGATGAAGAGCAGTTAATTCGGCAATAGAGCATTAAATTAGCATCTAATTAGCACTTAATTCTCAGATATCGCAGAATTCGATTCGATCATGTGGTGTTTTTAGCTTGATAGAGGTGTATGAAACCGCGAAGGCAAATACACGCGCGGGAAAATATGAATCTCCGTTGTTGCGTAATATAATAGATCCGAAGTGCGCGAGACTAATTAGATTTAATTCGATATATCGCAACGAGCGTGCATATACGACGCGAAAATTGGCACGAGCAAAACTCGAACAATGCGTAACGGTTCTGACCCGGGACTCCTCCTCGGCGATTCTATAATACTAGGTCGAACGCACAGACACGCGGATGCGAACCCTAAGCGACGCGTATTTTTGTTGCGATAGCCGCGTTGCGCATACGCGAAACGCGGATTAATTATTATTTGGGACGGACAATGATTAACGGTACGATACGCGTCATTTTTTTTTTCGCATCGCATCGAGCAACCCTCGGCAATGCCGACGCCGCAGGTTATCGATTATTGGTACAGCGGTCGTCGCGACAGCTATTTCCGCGAGTGTCCAGGAGAATTAAAGTCAGGAAAATCTCTTACTTTGGATACCAACTTCCCCCACAATCGGGCCACACGTTCTCCTCTGACCGATCGTAATCCTAGAGACTTTTCATCTCCCCATAATATCGTTTGCCAAGGCGACGGTGGTTCCGGTGCCGAAGGCGGTGGCAACACGTAAAGCATTGCGGCACTCTTGTGTTTCAACAGAATCATGTTTCTCTCAACGAGCGTTCATCGCGTATATCGTCCGAGAAAAAACCCTGCGAACGAAACAATTTGATCCGTTTGGCGAGGAAATGTATGCTCGTTCGTCGCGGTACAATAGTTTATCGCGAACGACGCAACGCGCCGAATTAATCCGACCCCGCGCGAGAAAGCCACGATCTTAATCGAGGCAGGAGACAATGGAGATTCGAGTGTGAACGCGACCGCGCGCGCGTCTTCGATGGAACGCGGCGACTGACTGCTGGAAGCTCGCGCGCGAACGTGCACTGCCGCGACTCTCTGCCACAATTCGACGTGAACGATCCGCGTGTTCTCTCCTTCCGTATCTCTCTCTCTCTGCTGCCCTCTCGTGCTCGCGGAGCCGTCTTCGTACGATCCACCTCGGGTCACCCCGTGACGCGCGACGACGACGCACGACGTTCCGTGTTCGACGTTGTACGCGAATAACCACCCTCGCGCACGAGCCGCGGGCATCTACCCCGCGAAGCTGGTCACTGCGACGCCGTCAACCCACCGTATCATTCCCATTGGCTTCGTAGCGGCACGGTGGTTGGACGAGAACGAAAACAAAAGCCAAGTACGACCGAGAAAATAGGCGAGTGATAAGAATTGTGAGCGAGTGCTGCAGCAATAGAAGCGCGAGGGATGTAGATGCATCAACGACTCGACATATATTGGGATAAGTATCAGCAAATTTGCCGATAACAAACCTGTCTGCTAAATTCCGATCCGATTCGCCGCGTAATTGTGAAGCAACGACGAGTTGAATAACTATATTTTAACGTGGACACGCATCGACGAGGAAAAGGCACGGAATAGAATTATAGCTGGTAACAAAAAAATGTCGAAGACGCGTAGACAAATATCTACGTAACTTTTTTACCACGGTAGAGTGCAGAGTTGGTCGGGGGTTTCTACGAGCATGTCATGAAAATAACGAGTATCGTTGACGAGGGGAGAAAGGAACGGGCGGATTATTTTCATTTTGTTGTAACACGCGACGTAACGATTTCGCATCTTTGCTCGATGGAAATGTAAACGAACTTGGGTAACGGTAGGAACAAACGACAACGGGGATATTATTGTTACTTTTGTTACGACGAATCGTCCGTGAAACGTAATTTGGAGCGTCGATTGTGATCAGGTTTTGATTGATATTTCATTATTCGAGATCGATTTCTTCTTCGTATAGGAGATTGACGGAAGGTTGGCAACGATTAACCGTTGGTCTTCCGATCGCGATAAGGGAACCAAACAATGGAGATTGAAAACTCGTCGCGTATTTTCTTATCGCGTCGTTCGACAAAAGATCAAACGAATTTTTTCGACGTAGCATCTGAGATAATACTCGCGTTATATCACGATTGAGATATCAAACAGCATCGAGACACTCGAAGTCTGTCCGTCAATTAGGTAGATAGATAGATCATTGAATGTCAAATGGAAATACATACTCCGAAATACGACGTTCGAGTCGCCCAACGAGTAATGATTATTTCACGTCAATCTTTATCCTTTGTTTCTACGTGACCAGCAGTCTTTCTCGGTGACTAACGAATCGAAATTAAAATAACAAATAACGTCGGCTACTTACGGACTTCGTTTTCAATGTCAGAACGATTCGTTTTGCCAGTTCGTTAGGAATCGATTCTGAGAAAACGCGAGTTTTGTTGTGGGAAAAAGTTCAATTGTGGCAAAATATTTGCGACGATAGAACGACTTTCCACGATACGCGAGAGCAAGTTTATTTGAAAGAATTCCCTCTCGGTGCTCTCCGTACACGAGTATTTGGTCGCGTATGCGCGCGAGGATGCTTGTATATGTAACTCGGCATACGTGATATATAGGTATACACATCGAAATGCAATACTCACTGAACTCTGAGGTGAGCTGGTAACACTGGGTGAACGCTGCACCGTGACCAAAGCCATATTATCACTTCGCCAATGTCACTAGATGTTTTCACTGCAACTTATCACTCGCGTAACGATAATTCTACCGTCAAAAGCACCGAAAAACCATCATTTTACTCGCACGTCAAACAGTATCACGCTCGCGTCAGCCATGTTCAATACACCTCTCGCTGGAAGAAAAAAAAACGATCACCGCGCATGCCTCGGATAACGTTTGCGCGCGCAACTCGAATTCATTTGTTTTCCTCGACGCCACGAATATACGTTGGAAAGGCTCGATGTTCGCTTGTTTCGAACGATGATGCAATAACCGACAAAAATGCTGAAAACTCTTAGACCAAGCATCTTTGTCTGGAAAATTCGATGCTCGGTCAGCGTCATTGTTAACGATAGATCTAATCTACGAATGAGCAAGCGCTTCGAAGACAAACGACAGCTAATCAATCGTTGCAGATTACCTTCGTGTTAGCAAAACGAGCAATTTTCCTCACCTCAAACAGCTATTTCAAGTTTCGATTGTCGAATGAAACAATTAATGCGATCTCGCGCTATCGTAGATGCGAGATCTAACACTGAAAACGTTCGAGCAGCTACAGGTCAACATTGTTCACAGACGAGCCATACTGACGACTCGTTTCGCGATGCGCGAATGACGTAGTGTGTAGAACAGCAACTCACACGTACGCGGTGAAACATCTCGTGTACGGTTTGCGTGTCCTGTAGTAATGTTAGGTTAAACGTGCGAACTTGACAGAAATTCGGTGAAAACTTCGCTTTGCGTTGACTAAGCAGGCGTAAGATAAATAAACTAACGGTAAGAGAACAATCGATATTTATAGACGATGTCGTCGAACATATTTACGCCGACGAATCAAATAAGATTGACGAACGTCGCAGTTGTTCGTATGAAAAAAGGTGGCAAGAGATTCGAGATTGCTTGTTATCGGAATAAAGTTGTATCATGGCGAACAAAACTGTGAGTATAATTCGTTTCGTAAATATTTCCCGACTTTTCAATCCGACATTCGACATACGTCGCATTGCAAATAACATAACCTGTAAATCTTACGTTACGAATTTGAAATTGCTATAAGGTACGATACTGATTCAGTTGAATATAGAATTTCCTTTGGTATCGTTTTGCAGCAACATATATATATACGTGTATATGTATTTACATTTAAAAATACTACTAAGATTTGAATATCATCCAACAGAGAAAAGGATATAGACGAAGTATTGCAGACGCATACAGTTTTCACAAACGTCTCCAAAGGTCAAGTTGCCAAAAAGGGTGATCTTTTGAAAGCCTTTGGCATCGAAGATCAAACTGAAGTTTGCAAGGAAATTCTTGCCAAGGGTGAACTCCAGGTATCAGACAAAGAACGTCAGTCAGCTTTGGATTCCATGTTCAAGGATATCGCGACTACTGTATCCGACAAGTGTGTAAACCCAGAAACAAAACGTCCGTACCCGATATCGATGATCGAAAAAGCAATGAAGGATGTTCATTTCTCGGTAAAACCCAATCGCAATGCCAAACAGCAGGCGTTGGATGTTATTCCACAATTGAAAGCTATAATGCCTTTGGAAAGAGCACAGATGCGCCTCAGAGTACTCATATCTGGCAAAGAAGCTCGTAAACTGCGAGATAAAATTGTTAAACTAGCCAGTAAAATAGAAAGCGAAGATTGGGATGATGGTAATCTAACTTTAGTTTGCTTGATCGATCCTGGTCAGTACAGAGAGATCGACGAATTGGTGAGACGCGAAACAAAAGGAACTGGTATCTTGGAATTGATAAATTTGAAAGAAATCCTCGAAGGAGACGAGTTGTTAGAATGATTTTCTGACAGTACGAACAAATCAATGAGACAGTTCTCCTCATGTTGCACTGTAAATTAATTTATTATCCATCGTAACTAGTATTAGCTGTTTGAACTTGGGTTATGCAACCGGGAAAGCATTTGTTGTATAAAATGTAGCCTCCATTTTGTTAACAGCTGCAATTTTACGATAGTTATTTCACGGTCTTTTAACGTATATTGAAATTAGCCTGGGGTGTGAAATGAATATATCCAACAAATATTAATTTGTCATTGTTCCATTCGTTTCATATTATATAGAATTTATGGATTACAAATTTTTACTTCCTACTGTTCAATCTACAATTGCGACGTTGTTGTTTAATTCGAATAAAATTGATCGACATTTTTCAAACAATGGTTTAATAAATAATATACATATATGTTGTCAATATAAACGCTTCGATAATCTGGTGTGTAATATTTACAGGGTTGCGTACACTGTGCTTCTAGTCACGACGCAGATGTGGCAAATGAGTAAATCGATAATTAATAGTTATCTATAAAATATCTATAAAATGTTGAGATGTAACTTCATGTGCCTGTTGGATTAACCTTGAACAATATCTTACATTTCTTTTGAATTACAAACAATATCAAAAATCGAGACAATTGACCGAATGCCTAGTACGATTACTACTTCACTTCTCGCAGAATTTTCATGCTAAAATCGTTGTGACTGGGCTAACAATAAGTCAGTTTATTCATGATTCAGCATTCTACTTCCTTGCTACTAGTCATCAATCTTAGCAACATCGATCGAGAGGTGGCAAATGAATATATTCACCAAACTTTGTACGTTCGTTGGAGAAAAAAAATGTGTATGCGGAAAGAAACTGATGCATGACAACTAAGTGAATAATTTTCATCGGTGGTAGGATAAATTTGGCATATACACAAGCTACGCACAATAATATACCCATTCATTACTTCTCTTCGACAATATCGGCTCGTGGGATATAAATGTTTTCCGTACGTTCGTCACACTTAGCTGCGATACGCGATACTGTCAGAAGAAAATCGGATAATCGATTCAAGTAAACTTGTGCTTCAGTATCCAGCGCGCCATCCCTCACCAACGGAGTTACGCTGTGTTCGGCTCGTCTGCAGATCGTTCGGGCCACGTGCAACGAAGCACATGCCTTACCGCCTCCCTAATGTCGACCAAAAAAAAAAATAAAAAAATTAGCTGTTGAATTTCATCCCTGATACGATTTAAACTCCATTGCTGATCTTTGAATTTGTTTTCAAAGCAATTTACCAACCGGTATTATGAAGTCTTCTGCTGGAGGTAGCTGGTTGGAATATTCCAAGATCCATTCGTCGAGGTCTTTCGTATGCTTGTTTTCAAAAGCTTTCGTTTTTCCGGGTATTGACTTCGATATTGCATTATTTAAATCGAATAGTATCATTTGTACTCTCTTCAATTTATCCACATATGGATGTTCCTTTGTACCATCGCAGGCAAACTCTCTTGCCAGACTTTACAAAGTAGAAAGGAATTTCGTAATTACAGGGCAGCAAGACCAAAAATGATCAAACAAGTTGGATGAAATTACCAACCCAATAAACGATGTCAATTCATCTGTGGCTCCAAGAGCATTGAGAATTTTATCATCCGTTGATTTCAAATTGCTAGTTTCTGTAAGCGACGGACCGGATTCCGTTTCTTTAGCTAGAGCAACTCGAGGTACACTGGATGAGATACTGCTACTGCTAAGTAATTGATTAATCGAAAGAAAAAAAGAATATTGAGATAAACGCTTTTAAATACTTCGTAGAGGTCGTTATATCAAACTTTCTTTGACGAGCAGTATAAAAACGCGGTTTTTCCCTCTAACCAAAGTCTGTCGTTCTAGGTTATGATATCTGCGAATCTTACCAATTCCTCGACGTGACTTGAAAGCTTGATTTGTATATGACGTTCGTTTTTTTCAGTGCTATCCTTATGAAATCCATTCTGCTGATATGTTACAATTATCGCACTACGCAGATTTTTCGCCACCTTAAATCATTCGAACGGCGAATTTTCTAGTATTTTCATTCGATTTCGTGTACTTAGGGTCCCAGAACTTGAAACCCTGAACCAAATCACACCGAAGTTTGTTACCGGTGCCTAAACGTAACATCAACTTCGCTTCGATATTTTGCACCGATAGATGGCAGCACCGTGCAATAGAGAGCAACGAATTCAAAATATGTACATATTACATACGCGATCAGAGTGATACTCAACGAAATGTTTTTAGAAATATGTTCGACGAATTAACCGTGAAGTAAATGCAGTTTTAGTTTTCATATCACTTATATGTAGGACCAACGGGTTCGGCGAAACTTAACAGTACGTATTCACTCTTCAATTTTTACAAATTACGTTCGCAATATTCCATAATAAACGGTGGCCCTGTTGGCGGGCCGTGCCATGTTCACGTTAACTAATCCTGAGCAAAATGCATGTGAACAACCGGACAAGTCCTGTGGGACATTATTTCTTGTTTTTTGAATTTCTTTATCCATACACGAACATGCCATGTATTTCAATGTACTTACGTATGTTCATCCGATTGATACGATGTTGTTGTATACACATCCGATATGCCTAGTCCAACGCGCCGACTTGCTGCCTTATCCGTCCAACCATCAATGGAATAACATCGACTGATCTACGAACCGTACATTGTTGATGCGAAAAATAGTCCGCAGTAGTCTACAGTTTGAAAATAAGTCATCCAATTCCTAACCTCGCCAAGAGCAAGTTCGTTAGCGATCGTCATATTTTCATCCTAACACATCCCATATATCGTTACTGCTAGCGCTACTGCTACTGCTACTGATACTGCTACGTACAGTAAACATGACGTATTTTTTTTCAAAATAGAGTATCCACGACGCCGTTTTATTGCGAAATATCGTATTATTCTGACGTTTCCTAGATTTACTGCGTAGTACATTTAAAAATTCGCTGATAAAATAAGAAGGGTGGAATAGTTTTTACATCGAACGTTTAACAACACCGTGCTCGCCAAATACTAGCGACGTTTCAAACGCAACGCTAATGATTGAGCGGTAAATACGCACGTTAATTTCTACTTATTACGAAGAAATGTGTCGCATTATATCGCGATGATTAACCTAAAACAACGTTTTATTATTGAGTTGATGAATTTTTAGATACCGATTTCGGATTTTCGTCGATATTACAGATCTTGGTGCAACAATTCGAACAAGAAGTTAAAGTGAGTAGTTGAATAAGCTTTACGAGACTTTGATGCGAGAAACAACAAAGATTTTTTTAATATTCAGATTGTATTGCATTGCAGTGTTTTTTCCACACTGTTGACGTGAACATCAAAATATTTTTAATGTAAAGTGATTCCTTTACAATGGTAGTAATTATTGAATATTATAGAAATACCCATTTCTAGGATATTTCTGATGTAATGGAATATTTGGCAAAGTACAATATAATAATATTGAGATACGCTTACATACCTTGTGCTAACGAGGTTTGTGAGCGGATACTTTCATCGTCATAGTAGGCGGTCATAATTACCCACTTGCAGATTGTTCCGCGCTGCAACTTCACAACATTCTTCTATTCGAAATGATGCTTCTTCAATAACATCAAAATGATTTAATGTCACGGAGGTGTGTCTTTCACGATTCATTTTTACCCAATTCCTGGATTCTCCGTCGTTGGCTCGCCCAGATATGCGACCATATCTGTTCATTGAATTATATTCGAATTGAGGAAGTTGACAATCGATATGCAAAATGGAAAAATAGCCAGTTAGTTGAAGAATGAGAAGTGTCATCTGCCTAGTATAATAACAATTTGATATAACCGACCTAGTATCAGTGGTAGAGTAGCTATTTTAAGTCATGTTTGAAGGCCAACATCTATGTTCCGAACTTCAGTCGTCGGTGGCTATTTCTATTTGCTAAATCAGTTTATAAAAATATTTGCTCGAGAGAAGATTTGACCACCGCATTTTTAAATTATATTCTGATTCGATGGATATAGAAATGGTGCGAGAGGTCAAAGAGAAGTTGATATTACATTGGAATTACCGGGGATTTACCGAGTTACCTGAAGTTATAAGAAACTACGGAGCTCATATTCAAGAGGTTTATTTAAAGTGGAATCAACTGAGTAATTTACCGTCGTGGATCTCAGAGCTGTCAAATATCACAAACTTGTATCTTCATGGTAACCTGATCGAATCTTTACCAGATGAGATTGGAACAATGAAAAATTTGAATACCCTTGATCTCGGTCACAATAAATTGGAAACAATACCGCGTTGCATTGGGCAGCTGACAGAATTACAAGTTTTGTTATTGAACGAAAATCGTCTGAAAAATCTGCCAGCTGGTAAGTTTTCATCTTTTACTGGTGAAATTATTCGCAAGTTGCATCTCGCATCAATTAGAGTAGTTTCTGCTCTAAACCCTCTAAGATATTTTCGTAATTGGGTTGTTGAAAGATCGATTAATCGTCATTAGAAATAGGACGGTTAAACTGCCTGGAAACACTCTCCGTGTCTGGGAATGAATTAGTTGCTTTACCAGAATGGCTCGGTTCGCTTCCTCGTTTGAAAGAATTGAGCGCCGATCGCAATCACTTGATAGAATTGCCTAATAGATTAACGTTGGCGCCTCAACTCTCCACTATTTCTGTCTGTTCCAACAGGTAAGATCTGCTCCGATATGATCCAGCCATTCGGTTTTCCCATTATAATTATTGAAATTTATCTTTATACAGATTGCGTTATTTACCGGTTAACGGATTTCTTTCGACACCATCGATACAATTTGACTATAATCCGAGCTTGAATTATTTGTCTCTACCTGTAAGTTATCAATTAATCCAGAATAGTAACAACTTTGTTGATAGCAGAGATTTCCCAGCATATGGGTAAATTTTACACGTAGTTTTTGCTTTGCCTCCAAGATGCCAATAAACAATCTCGTATGAAAATTCGATTAAACATTTAGGTGCTTTGAGGACACCGCTAAACGAGAATGCAACAAATATGCAGAGTCAAGTATTTCAGTAATGATCGATATGACGATTGATAACGTAAAAAGTCCTAGAATAACAAAGTTACCTCGACAAATTTTTGTCGCGCGTAATGTTCACGAGAACAGTGTTGTATCTTTATGGGAATTAGCTCTTCGACAACTTTACTGCAACAGGTGAGCATTTCTGGAAGTTTCAATCAGTTTACTCCTTAATGTTGATGAAAAATCGTAAAATACAGGGAAATATTTTTTAGGTTTGAACACACTATGGAAATCAATCATTTCACGTTAGATGTGAAAGTGGAGCGAACAATAAAATGTGTGAAAAATGATTCTGCAGAATTAGTCAAATATATGAAAACTATGATAGATAACGGGCCGATTAGTATTTGTACGAGGATAAATTGCCAGCAACCAATATTTACGGAGACCTGGATCGTGATAAATTCTGATTTAAATGCGCGTGTTCTATATTTTTCATTTTTCTGCAGCCGAAAGTGAGTATTACTAGCATAGGAATGCAAACTTCCGTCTACAAGATATTCATGTTACATATCAACGTTCCAGATGCTTACTGAATTTTATCGAATCTAATCAAAAGTTCCAAATAACTTGGCCTTGGCATGTTATATGAAGTAAATATATATTTTATAATGTAACAGTCAATCGTGTTACTAAGATGCATTATAGATTGCCTTCGTGTTTCCCGTAAGATACGATGCTATGGAATAAGGAGACGCGTCAATTTTTTCAGCCGCAATTTATTATTTACAAATATCATATGCAAATATAACAGATAATTCACCTATCAGGTCATCACCATACTCAACTGTGTATAGCGACGTTCCGTTTAATCAATTCAGTGACTTTAATTGATAAGATTATAACAGTAGTTGATAGCGTTTGGCAAAAATAACCATTGTTATCAGTTAAGACTGCCAGCTGCTGACAATACAAAAGCTACAAAATCTACAACCCTCGATTGCAAAACAGAGAAGTGAACCAATTTTTCTCAAGCTCGTTCTTGGTCCAGATTGTACACGATTTCGATTAAACTGCAATTTTACAAGCACAATATTTCATTCGAACGATCACTCTTGCTTATCGCATCACAATTAAGAACAATAATGCAACGGTGCGGTTCAGTTGTACGTTTTTCACTAAATAGCCATCATTCGTTTCATGTCAGCGTTATGACGCAGCATGATAAATTGGAATAGTCGAACTTTTTCATATATTTCATGGGAGAGTGAAAAACCTTGAATTTCCTATGCATCAAGAAAGGGTTTGAAACACATGCACGCAAGGCACTGCCATCTTAGCCAATTCAATAAGCAGACATGGTTGATCTGAAGGCCGTATTAACTTTGGAATATACTATACTTCACTTTACTAATCATTATGCGTAATACTGACGAAGTGTATCTTATTAATGATTCGACGACGATAGTGTATCGAAGATCAATAGTATTCACCTGACATCTTTGGCGAGGATCCATTGAATAATTTATCCTTAAAAAAATAAGTTCTTACCTAGCTCCTGATTCCGCAATTTTAAGATGTGACACGTTAATCACCAAATATTGCAATATTTACATCGGACGTTAGGTACGTGTTAGTCAGTCGGGAATTTCATTTCTTTAACATCACTGTTTACCGCTAGCAACAGTAATTAGGCGATAAGAAAATCGAGAGCTCGATCTCTGTCCATGTTACATCTTAACAGTGCCAAAGATGCTTGATCTTCGGGAAATCCCAGATCTCTCAACGTGCGCAAGTTCTGATAATAAAGTTTAGCTTTCTCCAGATCGTATTCCGTTAAGGCTAAGATTTTCTCCGCGTCATCGCCTAACACTCCATACTCCTCTAGGGATTGAACGGTCAAAAGATATTCGACGAGTCGTTTGTCATCCTCACCACCCATTTTGCGAATAACTCGCGCTGTTCTCTCCAATGGAAAACCCATGTCACTGAGATGTTTCGCCAACTTTTGATCCTCTTCCGCGAGGTCGACCAGTAGATTTGTGGCGTTAGAATGATTGGACATCGAGGAGTTGTTTGCTTTTGAAATTGTATCTAAAGAGGGTTCAGGACTTTCCAGATCCGGGTAGGGTTTCCAATTCTAAAAGGAATCAATCAATATATTAGGCATGTCTCAATACACTGATTCGTCAATTGCGAAAGTTTACCTCCATCGGCGGTCGCGCAAGTTCTTTTTGCAATTCTTGCAATATAGCTGAAACACTACGATGATTCGAATGAATACTTCTATGATTTTCAACGTTATTATCAATGTCGACATCTGTGGGTTCTTCGTTGTTTGTATTTTCTTCTTCGGGTTCATTGGTTTTATGGCTCGATATGCTTTCCGGATCTGGCGGCTTGACCCACTGTGATGTTGGCTGTAAAACCTGTTAATCCAAATACCTTCAAATATCTTATCGCAGTGATATAAAACGTGTATCTTTTAAGCATCGATATTTTATGTTATACATATAAAGCTATTTATCAACCACCTGCTACATCACAGTAGCATATGCTGACCTGAGCAAGTTCTTCCATGTCGTTTATTGTTTTCAATTCCATGTTGTCAAACGGACTGCTGGTGTCGTTGTCGAAATCTGAATAGTCTAATCCATTTGACTTGGCAAGAAATTGTAAATCAGTGATAGGTCGGGATAAAGGTTGTGGCGTCAGTATTTTGGTTTCAGGGGTAAGAGCTACATTGACAGTCGATTGCTGCGTCGTTTCTGTCAAAGCTGGTGGCGGCATTTCTTCGTCTTTCTTTTTTTGTTTTTCACGTAAACGCGCCCGGCGAGCTTCGGCGTCAAGGTTTCTAGCTGTTCGCCATTCTGCCATCTAACAGCAAGATTAAATGATAATAAAAATAAATCTGGTTTCGAACAAACACCAAAATCCGACGGTATGTAAATTTTTACCTTTTCGACCACACTAGTTTCTAGACCAAAGTCATAGATGTATTTGGACGTATCTGGCAATTTGTTATTATACGCGACCGGTAAGGCAATTTTTCGAGGTGGTTTATACGCTTCCGCAATCTTGACGTGAAGGCCATCCACGTAAGATGCCATCGTATCGTATTGAGCCGACGTTGTGTTTTTAGCCATAATTTCTGGATCGTTTCACTCCAATGATGATTACTTTCCAACTCTCCCATGAGTCATCTCCATTATTGTATATCGCCTTATTATTGTATCGCAGAATGGTAGCCCCCGTTTCTTTGTCATGTGTGGATCCTTGAGGAGTGAAACAATCTAACCTAACTTCAATAACCTCACTTGCACTAGTTTTTCGATAAAAATGTTCTCGTTCCGTTGATATTACTCGGGTGAAATTTTCATGTACCGTGAAACGTTAACGACCGCTATAATTTCGATGTAATATGAACGCACGAAACAAAAGAAAAACGCGTATTTAGGCTAAGGAAGTCTTACGAAGCTCGTTTAAAATCTCGTCGTCTGACAGATCATCAGCTGTTCACCTTCACATTCGTTTTCGTTCACCTCGTTCGCGTTGAACACGCGAATACGCGAGTTATTCGGAAATAAGATCACAGACGAGGTAACTGGTGCATCGTCGTCGCCGATTCAGACGCGATAATGCGACGTCGGTTAAGAAATGAGCGGCGTTCGAGCAACAGACACGTGATCTATAACTTAAGTATCGGATTCCGAAAACTTTTCGTCAGCAACCGTGCCAAATAATGATACGAACATATTGATTTTGCGATCATTTGATGATAGATGCCGAAAAAATGCACTCACCTTAATATCAGAGTGAACCGATGCCAAATTAAAACAAAAAATAGTGGAGTTTCACGTCGGTCAATCTGAACAATGTCACTAAAATTTCTGAGTCAATTTTATATTTACGTCCGGACCAGAGAATATTCGTGCAAATGTTTAGGGGACGGGGATCCGAAGATTAACAGGAATTTCTAAACGCAATGGTGCTTACATCGTTTTGTACAATTTTTATTAACTTCTACACTTTGTACATGAAAAAAAGTCATTGTATTTTGTAGCCAAATTCGATTTTTTGTCAATCGAGATTCGAATAGGAAATCTAATTATATACTACATTTCCATAAGTAGTGGCCACATTTACAAACGCTATTTGTACAGTTTAATTCCTAAGATAAAATATGTACAATTTGAATTAAATTCCTAATGAAAATATATCTCTTCGTTCGACTGTCAAACAATCTAGAAGTTGAAATGCTAGATCGATGAATTGCTCTTGTATCCCGTTCGAATGAGTGTCAATGCTAATTCTTTGAAATATCATTTTGGCTCACGTGTTGTCCGACAATCGGCAACTGTGAAACTTTGAAAATTAATTCCAACACCTATATCCTATCAAATTTTCTTAGCACAGCAAGAATATTAAATAGCGAGTTTCAGTTTTTCGTTTGGTGTTTGTTTGCACGGCAAACGAACATCAAAAGTGATAACCAATATTAAATTTTCCTATGTAACAATAATTACGTAAATGAAAATAAAGTTGAACTTTACATTTGTTCGTTTGCTAAGAGACTTTGAGATCAATGCGTCAGTAAACTCGACTTGGTCGTCGATTCTGTTATTTCGTCGGGCTGTTTTGTTTTCACGTCCACACTTTCAAGAGATTTCATGTAGGCAAGGAATGACGTCCACATCATACTGCACACGCTGACATAAACTACTCTGTTTCGAGCAGGAATCAGAGTGAAATTGATCGTTTGAAGGATTGGCCAAACGCAAACGCCGACCTGGAACAATTATACGTCAAAGACAATAACTTAACAAAGATAATATACGTCGATTACCTCACCTTATACGTGGGCCAGAACTTTCGTTTGACCTCCTCAATACATTCATCAACCGGTCTGAATTCCAGTAGATTGATTCCAAAGAAAAAACAGCACATCGCTGCAGGCCCGTACGATACTTGTTCTACGAGAGCCTGTAAAAAAATTACTATCAGTTTCAGTTCGAAGCAATTTTTGTAAGATTAAGAATTCGTTTGTTATAACGATACCTTAGTTATCGCGGATCTCAAATCTGCCTTGGGCCAAATGTACGAGGCAAATTTCATCCAGCAGAAAAGCGTCGGCGCAACGAATAAACCGCCGTACAAGCTGAATCTGAAGGCTTGCATGTAGTTCAGTTCCTCTTTTTTGCTCAATTTCTGTTGAATCAAACTTCCGACCGGCCATATAATCATGTAAGATGCCATACCTCGAACGATGGGATATTTCACCGATAGTTCTCGGAACTTTGAAAAAATCACCCTCATTTTCGAAGAAGACACTGAAACAAATACTACACCGTGGAATCACAAAGGAATGACGTTCGGTTGTTGTATTATCTTTCATCATAATAAAGTTCTTAATTCATCGTTAAGTACATTTGCTAAGCGATGATAAGAGCAACACGGCGATAAATCGTTCGAATGCATACTCTTACAAAGAGACGATCATCTTTTGTTTGCCAATAATGATTGAATTCATCGTATTGTCGATGGCAATTACCGATTAAACACATGAATTTTTTCCCTACTCACTTACGTCAGCTTTGCATGTCACCCAAGAATGATTTCCGCGTGGCGAAATTCGTCTGTAACACAAACGGTTGCTCGTGACGTAACGCGGAGATTTTGACACATGACAATCGCGTGCGGTACTCACGAATTAAATGACCTAGGGGTATCTGTACCGTGAAAAATAACTTCGCGTCCTCGTAGGCAGAACTGCCGGAGTAGTTTCAGGTTGATATGGACCTGAACTTCAATCGTTGAGGGTTGACGGTCATTTGAAATTAGATCATTGTCAAATACAGAAATAATTTAGCATACAGGAAACGCGCGCACATTGGCAGCCTGCCGACAACTTCGCACCTAGACCTTCTCTCTACCACTGACGCGCGACTTGTCTGCGATGACGAAATGCTACAGGCAAACTCCGTGCGAATTAGCCTTGAAGCATAATCATGTTTTGTACAAACTATTCGCAATATACGAATGTTTCCAACGATCCAGTGCGACGAACGAACGGAGACAACGATCAACGCGATTCTACGTATACTTATTGTTAGTATCATTACGCGACGTAATGACGTCTTTTGTAAGCGAGCGAGCATAATCAGAGCATGCGCGGATTAACGATAGTTTATCAACGCGGTAAACGAGTGATATATATCGCAAGTTGGAGCGGCATATTCTCGTAATACTCAAAATAAGACAACTGTATATACAATAACAATTTTGCAAGACGGCACGGATTGTTTCACATCTCAGTAATGATTCGACCGTTAGATGATAATTATACGTAAGTTATGCGATTAAAATTTTGTACATTGTGAAACTTCACTTACAATACAAGGCGATTGGGCGTTGTAAGAGTTTCAAAACACCAAGATGACACAGGAAAGGCTTCACTATAAGGACGATGATAGATGAAAAGTTGTTCGAAGATTGTGTTGAAAGTTTATCATTTGTAAGACGAGAAAAAAAAAAGAGCGCTAGATTATCGATCTGCAGTTTATTCGCATAACAGGTGAAATAGAGATACCACAATCATATATTTCTTACAGCTATGCATCCTATCACTCGTACATGATTATAAATGCATCAAATAAACGATCGAAAAGTAGTCGGACGTACTAACGGGAATATGGTTTCGTAATTACAAGGATCTCTCCATAAAAATTTCAAAAAATTCCAACATACTCCGCTCACATACGATTCAGCGAAACGTTACGGTAGCGTTTCGCGAGTGATCTCAGATTCCATCATGCCTTTATGAATCAAAACCTCGGCGCATTTGTATAGTTCTTAACCGAATTATATGAAGGTATCACATCGAAGCATGGGCTTTCGATAATCGCGTCGTGTAAAATATTTTTTTCCCTTTATTTACAAGTTATTGACAGCCGATTAAACCTACGGAACATCTTGTCCGATCGGCTTTTTCGTTACACGCTTGACATAAAATCGAGTTTAATTCAGAGATCTTTGATATTTTGCGGCCTCATTATCATATTCGGTTCACGAATTTTATGCGTTAAGTTTGTCGACAGTACAGAGACGACGATCGAGTTGGTGTGACGCTACCTATCATTCAATATTATTCAATTAAAAAATCGACGACACCTGGCTATCGAATCCTTTAATCGGAGCCAGTAATTTTGCATTATCCGGTGATTCTCATTTGCCAAGTCATATACATATATGTGCATATATACACATTAGATCAGTTTTTTTATTGTCTACTTGATTATCCAATCGGTGTCTATGTCACGAAAAGCGCTGCTTGGGCTCGTAGACGAATAATCCTTTTGGAATTTCATTAAAACAGTCTGTAAAAACTATATTGCGTTTTCGGTCACTAGTCATTTGGCCACTATGTCAAAGAGATCGCAGATCCCTTCGTTTTCACCAAGATTGAATTGATAGTCTTTTTCGCTAGGCGGCGGGCTTAATCTCACCAACGGTCCACAAACTGCGAAGAGAAAGAAAAATGGAATTTTGCAAACATCACTTCGAGTTTTGTAATTTAAAAAAAGGATAGAGACAGTAATGATGGAAATAATGTAATATCACGTAGTCTGATAAAAATTATGTAAATCTGATAAATCGAGGATAAACTTACAATCTGAATACAACTCGTCCAGTAAGTCCAAGTCTGTCCTGACGAACGCTAAAAAAATATTACATACAGACGACTTTATGCAATGAATATTGTTGATTTATAACGTACAAGATGAGGAATAGAGTACCTGAGGTTGTTACATCGCTAAGAATAATTTTAGCTTCCAATAATTCAGCATCTTCTTCTTCCTCTTCGTCCGATAATACTGGATCCACTTTTCCAGCCCCTCGCGGCGGTCTGCAACATTCGTTATATGTAAGTTATTTGTGTCTCTATTGAAAATGTGGAGATTTAAGGTTGTAATTATTCCATTGTCAGGTCTATCTCAAGCAAACGAGTCTCAACTTCCGACTGTTCGTCCCCAAAATGACCTGGAATTTATATTCGCTCTTTGCAGGTCGGAAACATCAACTTACTGTTGCCAATGCGAAAAGAGCGCGACTTTTTGACTAAAAAAACTGGTAGTAGGATCAATTGTTGCGTTCATACTTCGATCTTTACCTTCCAACTCTCCTCTTGGGTTTTGATTCTTCTTTCTTGTCTTTGCCATCCTTATCCCTTTTAGTGCCTCGCAATTCCTGCTGAAGTCTTGCCTCGAGTATCTTGTTATCATACGTTTCAGCCAGGTCAGGTTGAATCATGTACACGTTGATTTCTTCGGATGGACTTTTCATGAAGATTTCATAGTTTGTTTCTTTATTTTCCGCCTCATCATCTTCTTCGATCTATCAACGCGAAAATTGTGTATTTTCATTAGACCTTACGGAACGTTAAAGAGTATATGTATACTCGTGAATATTTACCTTCGAAAAATTTGGTACATTAAGTTGCGTATCCGGCGGCGCTCGTATGCTCAATACAAAGTCATTTTCGAATTTGTCTTTTACATCTTCGTACGTAATATAGGCATATTTTTTATTAGTTAAATCGGAGTGAATGTTTTTTATACTCTGTTGAATCCATTGCGTGTGCATGTCCAACAATTGCTCGTGGTCCTCTAATTTTTTGATCTCATCTTTCAATTCTGTCAACTTTTCACCGACTTCTTGCGTATTACATCCAGGTCCTGCACCCCTAATTTACATTTATCGTCAAAGCGGTACATCATTACATCTCGTATCGATTGTAGAATGTACCTGGCATACATGTATATATGACGAATAACAATGCCAAATATCACGAGCATAGGTAAGAAGTACCATATACCAGTCCCGATAGTGAAAGGGTTCTTTCAATGTCAACAGTTTTGCGCATTGATAAGATCACGATTTGTCTTCAAGTACATCCTTCGAACCGATAAACGAAAGCCACAAATACAAGAGGCCGTGAAGCATACGACGTTTATAACTTAATACAATTTTTGTCGATACGGATTATCAATGACGTAACTAGCAACTCTCTGCGGTACAAACTTTTGATGCATGTCATCTGAATCGTATGTTCTAATTAATGTCATGCCATGCTCAATTTTGTTACAAAATCATTTGTTAAAAATTTCAACCAACTTACTTCCATTGTATACTGTTTTTACTTTTCTTCTCGATAAGCCCAATACCTTCGAGTACATTGGTAATATCGTATATGCGTCGTTTTTGCCGTACTTCCAAGATATCGGCAGCCTGAAAAAATTCACAAAGTTACGTTGCTTGTACTAGAATGAGATATTTGCAAAGCTCATCGTACTTCATTTCAAACTCGAGCTATCTTTAAACAGTGAATAATATTCACGCAACGTAAAGGAAATAAGTGAACGTAAATAAATAACTAACATTGAATTGGATCGTGAAAATAAACGTGACTTCATAAAGTACTACAGGGCTGATCGAAACTAATGGGAGGACATTAGCCTCGATAAGATTACAAAAATAAACCTTCCTTTGACTGGTTTAAGTTGTTCGTATGATGATTCTCGAGTTACCGACAGGTTTAGGTTAATTGTGATTGGAAATAATTACAGGTTAGGTAAGCCAATGAAACTGGATGGAAGTCTGCTTTTCTACAAATTTGCACATTTTGTAGTCAGATAAACAAATATGTGTATCCATCGGTGATCGAGTATAAATCGACGTACGCGATAGTTTCCGATCACAAATACAGATGCTGGCGGTAATCTATTTATAGAGAAATCATAAGATTTTTTCAAAATTCCCGCAAGGGAGATGCGACGAACGCTCGTGACGAGCTAACCTAGTTTGCTGGTCGTTTTCGTAAGACGTAAATACGTGGTAGCTTACCACTTTGAGGTCCAAAACACCGTCCTTTGCCTTTTGGAGCAACGTCACGAACCGCGTAGTTAATAGTCCGAGTGATTTTTCGAACCTACTTTGCTGATTGTCTGCCATTTTAAAAGGCCGTTGTCAAAATTTTCAAAACCTCGCACTCCCCTTCGAAATTGCCGCACCAGCAGCACGCCATCACTGGCTGAATTGGTATCAGAGGGCGTCGTATCCTGTGATATTTCCTCTCGTCGCTGCTCGTTCCTTTCGAATTTCAACCGAGAAAACGACGAGCATTACCGCGAGCGTGATCGTTATTTATTACGATTAACTTCCCTAAATTCAACGACAATCGCGACTCCTCACGATTTAATCGAGTCAGGCGATAATTTTCTCTCATGTTTTACCGTAGAAAAGTTGAACGTCTATCGCAGTCCATCGCCTATCGCGTTATTCCTTGGAGCGCTTCCTACAATCATTCGACCAATCACCGGTCTGTCTGGCCGAAGCGGAAAAAGCTTGACCATCTGATATGTATTTTTCAACGAACAGTCGAACCGCGAATCGAACTGCATCGCTCTGTCAATCAAGATTCAAAGAACAACTGATTTCTCTATTGTTATGTCACCGTACGTACATACACGTCTTGTTCATCAGAATTCACGTATCGATGCAAATAATAAACGCATCGTCGTGGCTGCGAACGAACGCCGTAACATTGGGCTGTATCTTGTTCGTTCTCTCGATTTCTCTCAATGCAAATACTGTCATCAGGCGTAAACACCGCGTATCTCGTGGTGCCGTCGGTGTGGTAGTAACATCGGAGATCGCGTGTGCCGGTAGTAAGTGCGAGGTTAGGCGCTTTTGTTAACTTTCGTAGATACTACATCGTTGTATGATGTTGTTTTGATTTTTGGCATTAGCAAATGCTTTGACTTGCGATCCGACCTTATCAGGATTGCAATGTCGTTGAGGTGAAGCTAATCGAGTGGCGGAATCTGGAATAGAAGAGTAGTGTCGTTGGTGATCGAAATATAGTTCGAATCGTGAAATATTCTCTATACGCAATTACGTTTGATAGGACGCTAATCGAGTCGGTAGGTGGTACGGTGTACTGGTCTCATTCATCGAGCTTCGAGCACGGAGTTCTGGCATAAACAAGGGGCCGGCGAGTCGATGCGGCAATATAATACGCAGTTCATTGAGACTGCCGACAGTCTGTTTACGTTTATCTGCCCATCGGTGCCGATTCAGATGCGTAATGTTTTCTCACGTACGCCGTTTTCAGAGGCTTGTATTCGAATAGGGAAGCGACGATTGCTCACGATTGATAGGTAGGCATGTAATGTCGCTTGAACGGAAATACTGCATGTTCGTGTCGTTTGTGCAGTCAGCATGCGAACATGTGACGTTATCACGATATATCGCGAATAAATATTATGAGAAACTGCGTCAAGCGTCAGTGTCGTATTCGATGAAAAGTCTACATCATTTACGAGCGCCAGATAACGTGGTGATCATCGATGCTATTTGTAAAGTTTTAGCGGTGGTTGTACTTCAATATGGCGAACCACGACAAAGGACGCAGAAAATGGGGAGGAATTTCACAAGGTAATTTAAAAAACTGTATTGCGACGGGGTTGTGACAAAATTGTTCGATTTATAGGAAAAATCGTTGAGAAGTTTACGTGCCGTTTACGAATGTAATTATTAGATATTTATCTTCGGTCGTGATTTAAAGCTAACCTCACAAAACAAGCTAACCTAAAAGTTGTCGCGAGACCGCTATAAACGATTGTTACCTGAAATACGTGGCCTTGCGTCGATTAAAAATAGTACGCCACGCGAATCTTCGGATATCGTTGAAATAGCTTAAATCATTTGCCATATGCGTTCGATTACATAACAATTTTCTTTCTAATGCTATGGACCCTCGTCTATTGTCACGTATACATGTCAACAGTTAATGTTATTAACGTCTCATTCACAGACGTCCTTTTCATCTCAAGGCTTGCCTCTTCATTGTAATTTTATTGATTATTGATAATAATCTGTCGTTCGCGACTTCTATACCATCGAACGTTTGTTGTGCAAAACATTTTCTCTGGTGAAAAATTATAAATGTTTGAAAAGATTGTATATTTTTAAGAATCGCAAATGTCTGTGCTATAGAATATCATCCCAATTTTATGCGTAAATACAGCTTTTCAGATAGTTATTCTCGTAGGTAGAGAGAAACCGATCTCACAAATAACATATTTCAGGTGAACCTTTCACTTTTCGTTCGTAGATTGAAAAAAATTCCAGAGCTCTGACATACGGTCACGGATTACAGTTTTAATAACGGTGATTGCATGTAATGTTGCAAGCAATGAACGTAGTATTTTCATCGAGTATTTTTAAACACGACTAACAAATTGCCGTAATACTGTTTCGAGGATGGCAATGATATCGCTGGCAAATTTAGAACATGATTAGACTTGGAATGATTATTTTGTTTCTGCAATTTCGTAGCATTAGTGTGATATATTACATATTGTTTGATTGTCTCTTTAGCTTTTGTACCTGGTATCGTGCATATACAGCGACTTTGATGTTTCATTTTCAGATCACGTAGAAGATTCTAAATTTGGAAAGGACAAATCAATAGGAATGCGCGGCAATGCTAGTCGGGCTCCTCCTTTGCCTATCTACAGGCCTGGGAGTGGGCCTCTACGAAAATCGGGTCCAAGCTCTGATGATTTTGACAACGAGAATAGTGGACAAGATAGGCATAAGCCGTCATTTAATTATCGTGGAAAGCAGTCGGCGTTCGATATCCAAAATCTATCGCAGAATGAATTACCGTCGCCGCAAATTGAACATATATCCAATAAATTGGACAGTATGCGTTTGAATCATAGAAACAATAGTAACAACGATCATGGTAACTCAAGAATTGCACAGCTGGGAGGAGATCTGAAAAAGAAAAATAAGAAACCGGAACAACAGCTTTACGTGCCAAAGAAAGTCAAAGAAGCATTGGCTGGTCGCGACAGTGTCAACAGGTGAGCCATACTTTGATTGGTGTTCGTTGGAATATATCGTTGGAATGAAAAAATGGTTGTACATCGTTGATCTCGAGTCATTTGCAATCATTGAGAACGATGTAATTGATTTTGTATCTGATTTGGCATATAGATCTCCTGTTCGCGGTGGATGGGATCGGGAGAAGGAAGAAAGAGATTGGGATACTCAATCTAATAGGAGTGGTCGCAATGATAGTCATCGTAACCGTGGTCATGGCGGGGGTCACGGGGGTAATCGTAGTGGTGGCAGAGACGAACAAGGAAAACGCAGTGCTGGTGGTGGTCGACGCAATCGCAATGCTAGTGAATGTGAAGAACGCTGGCGATCCGATTCCCCGTCGTCTGCGAGAACTTATGGAAACAGACGGGACCACCCACGAGAGATCAGACAAGTGAGTTGAGTGGCATAGTTTGGAATTTATAATTCCTGATGCGGGTTAAAAAGTGTGAAATGTTTGGTGGTTTTCATAGGGTTCGGAGCCACTCAGTATTCCCCCAAACGTGACTGGAGATTCGAATCGCACCCGAGACACTCGTAGCGTAGAACCAGTTGGATATCCAGAAAAATTTCAGGGAAAACCTCCTTCTGGTAGAAGAGGTAGCATCAAAGACAGCATGATGCCAAAAAATATGAAAAATTTCGACCAGCTTGCTCCGAGGTTACAAAAAAAACTCTTAAATAAAAACGGTATGATTGTACCACAGAGCAGTGCTATTGGTACTACGTCCGAAGATGCTTGGGACGGTAGCACGGTCACTTTTCAGGTAAACTTTTAATTGCCGATTTTCGGTGTTCCAAACAATTTTTGATTCATTCAAATATCTCCAGGGAACGTCGGGCTACAATTATTCCCCTGCTATGCAACATTCGCAAACGATACAGTGCTTACCACCAACCGGGTCTCTGCCTCCGCAACAGAATTGGTCCAACACCATTCCAGCCCGTAGTCGTGGCAGAGGAAGACTCAGACCCGAAGAGTTGGACAATCACTCGCCGATGTTTAGGTCTCTGACTCCTGAGCAGTTTTCAGCTCCTAACTCGCGGCCTCAAACTCCTAGCCAAGATTACGTGAATCGGTAATTATGATTCGAACGAGTAGAAAATTTCATAGCTAGCAGAAAAAGTATGAACGAACAATCAGAAGACCAATGAATATATTTTTTCAACAAAATTCGGTATATTTAGGTCTTACGATCGACGAGGTAGCAACAGCACTATGTATACCAGCGTAGAAAGTCTGAGTATAGCGGATAGTTTGATGATGCCACCGCCACCGCCGCCAATATCACCTGCGACGTCCTTACCAAACGCGAACAGGTATCAACCGTCGTCTGATTATCAGAGACGACGCGGGACCACGTCGCCTACAGCCGCACATCAACATTCTCATCAGACGTAAGGATTCTTTAATTTTTCACATACGATACGCTAGCATCAAACTTCACTGTTGGTTGTATTTTTCAGACAACGTGGTGATCGGTACTCGCACGAGACTAACACGAAGCAAGACAAGCATAATAATCAACCATCCTCGAATCTGAGTCCATCGAAGAATGAAACGTTCAGTCCATTGCCCGACATGCCTTCTGAATATACACTGGTAAGTACTACCCAAAAATATACGTAAAATCAATGACTAAAATTGTACGACAGGTGGGAAAATATGTGTTGTAATTTGTTTGCCTTCAATATAAAACAAATTAATCGCGATGATACATCTAGGATTGGAGTGAAGAAGTGGAGTTGACAGAAAAGTTGGAGGCTGAACAACTAAGTCGCAGTTCATCCATACTCAGTCTACGTGAAAACTCGACTCTAGCTGTCCCCAGTGGCCAACCGTCCACAGGTGGTGGCGGAGGAGGAGGAGGAGGCGGAGGCGGAGGTGGAAGTGGCGGTGGAGGTGGAGGTGGAGGTGGAGGTGGAGGTGGAGGTGGAGGAAGACCACGTCGGCGAAAAAAGCGACGAAGCGAGAGACACGCGGTTGACAGGTAAAACACAACTCCATACATAATCGATGACAAGTGGTTTCTGATTAATGATTAACTATAAAATTAACTTGATACATGGATGTCTTTGTATTTTTCTGTGTCTGAAGGAGCGCCAGCATAGACAAAGTCAGAGAAAGTAGCAGGGAGCGTCAGAAAAATCAGCAGAACAGAGACCACGATAACTTCAATAATAATCAGAAAAATGCCAATAGTAGCAGAAGATATAACAGGTCGGGTCAGATTGGTTCTCGACAAGTCAACAATGCTCAACGTAGTCGAGAAACTAGTAAGGAGAGAAATTTTAGAGGTGGTAGTCGCAATGCCGACGATTTTCACAGAAACAGGTAAGATCAAGGAGGAACATGGATGTAACATTTCTTAAAAGTGCAATATTTCTTTGGGTGATTGTAAACGGGTTTTATTTCTCAGAACCTCCGAGTCATACTTGGATGAAAATTGGAGAACAGGGAGAAAAACTTCCATCTGCGATTCGGAGGATGGTCGTCGTACACCTTGTTCTTCGAATCAGAATCATCGTAGCAATCCGCAGTCGTCTCATTCCGCTCAACAACCTAGTTCCTCGTCCAGCTCAATCTGTCATCACAGTAATCTCCAAACAAGCTATAGCAATCTTCAATCACCCGGCGTTCTGATTTTACCTGAAACTGCTCGGTCACCTCCTAGCGTGACACCGCCTCGTCAACAGAATCAATCCCAACAGCAGAGAACTCTGTTTGATCCAAACAATCCAAATAAGCCTATCGTAGTTACTTCACCCGGAATTCGCGCAGCAATTTCAAGGTAACTGCAACGATATCTGACAAGTTTTCTCCCGTTTACCAAGTTTAATTTGTCCCGCTGACCGTAACTCGTCATGATCAACAGAGAAAATGATCCGCAATGTCAACCTGCGAGCGTTCCGGTATTTCAGTCGCATTCAGAAATGTCCGGTCACGGTTTTCAACCACCTCATTTAGACAACATGCCTGCTCCTTGTGTTGCTGATCAGTTTGGTAATAGTCGACCGCCCTGGTACGAGCCACATTCTGAGAGGTAACATCCAACAAGTAATCTGCAACAGATCGCGTAGATTATTACACGCTTGATTGTTTGACAACGAATTGGGGATTTTTCAGCTTCCGTTTAGCTAAGTGTCCTTATTTACTCTTGGACATCGGGCGAGCAGATCTAGAGCTTCAGTGGATGTTGAGCTCGGGTGCTTTCACAGCAAACTCGGAACGGTTCCGCTATATTCGACATTTCCTCCAGAAAAGCTTACAGACCCTCCTGGAGACGGACATGAAATTTTGTCAGGCTGAAAATGTCGAGCAACATTTCTGGAAAATATTGTTTTACAACATGATTGAAATGTTGCGAAAAGGAATGGCCAAAGAAAATTTCGAGGGACGAGAACGCTACAAAGAAATAATGATTAATGTTATCGACGAGGGGACAGTTTACCTGGAAAGTCTTCTCAGTGTCCTCGAAAATACTTATAAATTTAAACTGGATACGTTTTTGTCGTCTCCATCTTTACCCAAAGGACTCGGCTTAGTTGGTTTAGCATTGGTCAGTGCTCAAAAAATTTTCTTGTACCTCGGTGACTTGGCGAGATACAAGGAACAGGTGAACGAGACGACTAACTACGGAAAATCGAGGCAGTGAGTGATTTTTATCTTGTACATTCTAAATTGTCACTTTTTCTCCATTATCTCATCGATCGTCATCATTTTCTTAGGTGGTACATAAAGGCTCAACAAATAAATCCGAAAAATGGAAGGCCGTATAATCAACTGGCATTATTGGCACATTACGCGGTGAGTTCCACGAAGGAACAAAATTTTCGGTAATTCGATAACGATACGAAAAAATATTATTAACGTGACGCAATGTTTTTCATGATGCAGAGGCGAAAATTAGACGCGGTATACTACTACATGCGCTCGCTGATGGCATCAAATCCATTTCACTCGGCTCGAGAAAGTCTCATCGCGCTTTTTGACGAAAATCGAAAAAAGGTAAGTTAGAATTGTTTTGATTCCGCAATATTGTCGACACGATGTAACTTTGCTATAAATAACAATGCAATTTGTTTGTTTTTGCTCCCAGTATCTACATTATGTAAGTAAAATTGAATTCTTGGCGTGAAATCATAGATGCATAGAGATACATAGAGATCGCTTTTCGCTGTTGCAGTCGTCATTAGCTTTCTCGCTATGTAGCTCGCGCACGTTAATTGTACACGCTGCCCCGACCCGCATCCACTTGTCACGCAAAACTGTCGTTCTAATGATACATCACCTACAGGCAAACTTGCACAGAATACTCGTATGGCGATGCTTTGCGCAGTATTGTATCAATATATATATATATATATATATGTATGAATATCTTTACCTTTAGATCGTCGTATAGTGCGCAGTTGATATGACAAAAATTTTGATTTTACGCAGTGACAGTTCCGATTCTCGACGCGAAATCATCAAACTGTTCAAAGTTGTTTGGAACTTTGTCAAAAATTTAGTTTATTCGATTCATTGGATAAGTTCATTTCGTTATGACGAGAGTGACGGATTTAAGGTTTTTCTCCAACCTCTTGCTTCATAAAATTTGGCAAGATTTTTACCCTTTAGTTGGTGAATCTGTCTATATGTATGTAATATTGTGGGAAAACTTACGCACAATTGGTGGTAACGTGACCAAAATCGTTTCCTTCCCGTCGCGTCGCATGATTTATTGTCTTTAATCTAGAAGAGCAAAAGTCCCAAAATTGTATCTTCGCCAAGTAGTTGTATTTGCTTTCTTCTACGTTTTGTACACGCATATCAGGTTTGGGACTATTTCTCAACTTGTCAAAGGAACAAAAAAATTGGTCAAATTTTCTAGCCATCTCAATAATTGAAAACCATTAGAATTGTTATCGTAAGGAAAAGTGATAGTACAAACTATTTCGAGGGAAGGATTTTCAGCAAAATGATTCGCGCATGTCTCTCTCGATACTTATATATTTAGCAAAATATAGCGAATTTCATGTGGATAATCGTTAAGTGTAGTTTACGCTTGGCACGATTTAACGGTTGAAGTATTTTTTGACCGAAGCTAATCGAAATTTTGTCCACCGCAGTACGAGTCTACGGAACGTAAACGGAAAGAGGAACGGGAATGGAAGGAGCGCGCAAGGATGAAGGAAAAAGAAAGTGCTAGCAGCTGTGGCGGTGGATTACGCAGAGAAATTTGGATACATCCTGGAGGAAGACGAGTTACTCGAACGACGACCGCGGCTTCTGCCAACGAAGCCAGATTGGCGAGCAGCGACGTCGAAGAACTCGGTCATCTGACCAGCGTGGAGGTACGCGTTCACATTCACATTTATCGAGCGATACCTTTCGTTGACCATCCAACAATTACTTCTCGAAACATATCCAAGTAAATTTGATAAGAATAAACGTTAAACGCACCATTAATAAGGAGAAAACAGTCGAAGACTCAGCTCTCGGAAGAAAAATTTGTACCCACCACGAAGTACAAAAAATCGCAAATCAAAGAAATTTTATGGTAGTCTGCCTAAACGCGATTAAAAAGTAGATTGTTTTCATTCGGCGAAACGTTGAAAGTACTCGCCGAACTGACAACTTGATTCTTCTTGCAGGTGAACAAACGATTCGTCACGTCGTATCTACACGTCCACGGCAAGCTCATCACCAAGATCGGGTGAGTGAATATTTTGCTCATTTATAATTATCAACTCGATGGAGCGAAAACGAGCTGCGTAGCCGTTTGACTCGTCAGATAACATACTCGTATCACCAGACGCAGCATCGTTTTCTACGTGTTTTCCCCCGTTACTTTGCATTGTTCCCGTGACATTTTTGAAATCCGAAATCCGAGTTTCCGTTTCGGTCGAAGGGCTGGGCTGATTTCATCCCAGCGAGACAGGATAAAAATTCGCGGCTCGTTATTCTCGTTAAAAAAGAACAAACGAGCTAACGAAGAAATCTGGTTAGCAGACCACCAACCGATCAAGCAACGGCTCCCTGCTCTTACCTACTATCACGCTCTAGCTACCGTACAGTGGTACGCGAGAGACACAACCTTATTTGGTAAGGTTTTGCCGTGCATCGTCATTCGGATGGCCTGAACCCTTCGGCACCGTCATTTCACCAACCATTCCAAAACTCTTCATGCATTCGTATTTCTTTCGGCTCGAATCGAACTCGTTCGATCGATCGGCGCATACGTCCGTTCGTTTCGTAAACTCACTGAAATTACTTATCAAACGTACATTCTACGCGTCCACGATTCTCGTCATTGTATCGCAAGGGCATAAGAATCGTGGGGGAGGGAGACGAGTCGAATTCTCCGAATTCTCCTCTACGAAATGTCTCGTTTACAAAAAGCTTTTCGGTTGAGCAACTCTCATTGATGAAACGTTTCGGGCGTCGAGGTTCACAGGGTAAACGAAGAGCATTTGTGCGGCTCGTTATACTACTCTCCGTTGTACCTTTTCGTAAGACAGTCCGAGACTCTTGGTAGTTCTGACTGTAATTATTGCGCAGTAACTGCAACGAGCCAACGCCTCGGCTCATTCTTCGGGGATTGTGATTCCGAACAAGCGTTGTTTAACAGCTTTTCTCGGAAGGCAAGACTGGTCTCTGAGACTCGAGTATTATGTACAATAGCACGTTAAGTACGCCCGTATTGACTCGAAGTGTTACTACATAAAATCTGCGCGAGAAGCGAGACGCGCGTGGCATGGCTTAGCGTCAATCTCTTCGCCTGTGATTCTCTTCCCTCCGACTTTTACCTCCGTCATCGTAGTCGGCGACCAAGAGAACGAGGCTCGGTCGCGGAGATATGACATTTCGTTTCCGCGTTTCGACTGCCGCGTACTTGGGTATTACGCGTATACCCTGATCCTTCGCCATAATCGCGCGCCCCACGCCGAGCTTTCGGATGCGAAATTGGCCAACTTTTAAGGATACCCCGGCGAGTCGTAAACCGAAATTTACGTCGTTTCGCGCCGCCACCAGTTAAATTTGACGATAACCAAGCGTTTCTATCTCGCCGCGCCCACCGCATCTCGGATTGCGTAGCCCTAGTCGATCCCCCATCGAATCAACATTACGATCAATCGTATCGTTAAGAAAAACATCTATATTACTGCCCAATTAAATTTCGACGATTACTCTCCGTTCCAATCGCCTCTGAGCGCTTCAACGCCCAATTATCATTTTTGCCATTATTGTACTTACACCGTATTCCCGTATCACCGCGACGATACGTTTAAACAGCACGGCAAGGGACACGGAGAAAAAAAAATTCTCGTTTCAAGAGAGAAAAAAAACACTTATTTTAAGAAACTCCTGGTTTTTGGCTGAGTTTCCCTAAAAATGAGAAACTATCCACTTAAAAAAACAAACGCCTCTAGAATTCAGATGGAAACTTTCTTATTTTTTGCACAACCCAGGCAAGAACCAAGAGTTTCTTAAAATGAGTGTTTTTTTCTTCTTGAAACGAGAAAAAAAAATTTCCGTGGAGGAGTAAAAAACGTGGAAAGCGGATTTCCGAGAACGCGGGTCGAAAAAACGTCCCGTTTTGCCGATGATTCTGCTCGGGTGTGCGCGTTCGCCTCGGTGCGCGCGGAGTCGCGCGTCAATAGCGATCTTTTGCTACTATTATTCCCCGGTCCATACGTCTCCATTATCCTGGCAATTACATAACGCGCCACGAACGTTCGAGAGGGAGCGAGAGCGATCCGTAAGAATTCTCGGAAGCCGCTTTGTCGCGAAAGTGAGCTTACGTGACAGTTCTTGGGAGGCAACCGGCGACACAATGCTGAACGCTCGTGCGTTGACCTCGAACAAGCGACAGGGAAGAAACGCGCTCGCCTCACCCAGCAGGCGTCGTATCGCGTTCCCCGGCCGCTGCATCCCCCTGCGACTCGTCGACGCTCCTCTCCTTCCTCCCGGGACGGAAACAGCCCTCTCGCCGTTTCACCCTAAGCTACGCGTAGGATAAGATTCGTCGGTCGTGCCTCGACGAATTTTCCGCGTTACCCGAGGAGGAAAGGAGCATCGCGCGCGGAATTATTACCGCCGAGGGAGTTCCTCGCTCCTCTCTTACGCTTCGGGTCGTTGGAGAACCGCGACCGTAGAACCGATCCCAACACCGCGAGCTCCTGCTCCGCCACGGGATTGTTACAGTCGAAGCATAACGGTGTCATAACGTCTCATCTGTCATAGAATGTAATTTCTCATTAATTAGCCTCTAAAGACAATCCTTTCTTTCCGGTCGGTTGTAAAACTAATTTTTATTGCGACTCCCTTTTCATTTCCTTCTCCGTCCCATCGGTTTTTACCCCGCGTTCATTCCGACCGTAACGAGTACCGCGGAGATTCTTTCATGGGCGACGACTCGCGCCGTGTGAGAAATGCCACGAGAAACTGCCTACCTTCGAAATATCCATTGACTCTGACCCTCTGGTCCTCGTCGCCTAAACCGTCGCCCTCGAAAATCTCACGCTTCTCGCGCTCGCGACTTTTATCCGCGCGGTCGTTTGACCCTGGTCCACGAAACCAGCGTGCCTGCGCGCGCGTTTTTCATTTAATTTTTCGGTCCTTTTTTTTCCTCTACGCCACATTACGCAACCGGAGAGGCGAGAGTTTCCGGGAAAAAACGGAGGAGAAAAGTACCCACTCGCCTCGTGAAACACGAAGTAACTGTCCGTTGTTAGAGGATTTCGACGACGTTGTTTCTGCGTCGCGTGTGGAACATAAACGAACGAAGCGGTTATGCCCCAGAGATACCTGATGATGCCTGTACGGGGGGAAACGAGACCGATGAACATTCGCGATACGGGGCTATTAATGGGAAACGACCGAGAAGCGGAATAATTGTTAATCGAGAGCGAAATTAGCAATCATTTTATTATCCTAGACGAGAGTGAGAATGGAAATGATATTGATAACGAAGGCGATAGGTGACCACGGGATACTATTTAATTAACAACGTGCCACGTACGCGATGAGTACCTCCGACGTCACTTAGCAACAGGGATCGCGATAAGAAATAAGATAACCGGATAATCGCTCGCTCGAAAGACACGGCGAAAGGAACAAATTGTCGCGGAAAGTCGATCGGTTGAAAACGCAACGAAATGAATTTGTTTATTTATCCGAGTATTCGTTTTTTCCCCTCGACGAACACGAACAGCGCATCGTCGATTAACGAGATGCGAAAAAAACGGAATGCGCCGGTATGGAAAAAGAGAAACGAACTTCAACGTATTAGAGGCTCGTAGTAAACATACCGCGTATAATCGTAATGAAATGTATCCTCCTCGACTCGGATCCCCGTGAGTTGCGAGGAGGAGACCGTCGGATCGCGAGGTACTTGGCGAGCGCGGAGGGTGCAGGCGGGTGCAGGCGGGTGCGTAGCTCTCGTGTTTTCTTGCTTGGCGGTAAAAATCTTAATTGACAATTGCGTGGCGCCAGTGAGCAGCGTCCCGTTCCATCGCGTCGTCTCGAGGCGAGCGAGGATCCTCGCGAGCGAATGGTCGTTCGCGTGCATAGAGGGTGACCCGAGACGGAGACTCGTTTTCTGGTTGCATCGGAGAACGCAACAGTCGCGATCGTCTACCCGCGTCGTCTCGTTCGGCTGACGAACCACGCGTCGAAATCCTTCGCGATGGCATCTTTTTCAAAAATCGAACAGCCAAGAACAACCAACCGTCGCAGTCGTCGTCGTCGTCGTCGTCGTCTTCGTTCACCGTTGAACGCGACGTTTCTTCGTTTCTCTCTATATCGAGGTGTGCCTACGCGTCTACTGCTTTTTACGCATTACGCATTACGGATCGCATCGATATTCGGTCAATTATGTTGTAGCAACGTATTGTAATAAGATGTTTTCATCTTACCAGACTCGCAGCAATACAAAATACCCGATGCTAGTGTCTAAGAATTACACTTGGCACGAAAAACTGTTTTATCTTTCCAACTTCGTTGATTAACTTTTCTTCGTTTTTCTGTAAATTCACACAAAATCTCAATAACCATTCGATTTATAAAAATTAGGTCAAATTTTATCAACTGAGCTATTTTTTATCAACGCGAGAAACAAGTATTTGTTTTTCTTTTATTGTACCTAGGAATTATACTGTACCGATTGGTTCTGGAAATTATCAGTTGGATTATTTCGACTAGTATTTAAAAACAATATCAACGTCCTCCGTGAATATCTTGTTCGTGGTCAAACAATCGAGAATCATCGCAATTTTGCGATTTTTTGGCAACGAAATATTGATTTTTTGAAAAACATATTTCCAAGCTGTTCAGGAGGCGTCTCCAGCAAAATTTCACCTACTATACGCACACGCCACACGGAGAATGCTGTTCAAGTCCGAAAGCTGCGTCCCAACTTGTCGCGAATGAGATTCTGGCGATTTGTAAGATCACTCCGAGAGTCATCGTTAGTCGGCGAAATCGGCGAACTCGGATGCTACGCTCATCGTTCGATCTATCGGTAATTGGCCGATCGAATCCCGTTGAACTCGGCTGCTCGTTACACGGTTGTTCTCAGACGCTTCGTTGGCCGAGCCACGCGCAAATCCAAATTTTACCTCGCCTCGCCGATACGTCGACGCTCGATCTCGATCTTTTTTCCCGGGCGGTTTCGTCGTCACGCGTCGAGCCGGGAGAAATCGCGAGCGAGGCTCGACGGATTTCACGGGCCACGTTCGTTTTTTTTGCTTCGTTTTTTGGGCCGATGGTTCGATCGCCGATTTTTGATTGGCGGACAGATCGTCGTTTCTTCATCTCCGCGCGACTCGTTGGGACGGGGCTGCGCGAGGCTGCGCGCACCTCATTGCCGAGGATAATTGGTGAAAATGAAGTGTGGTTCGTCTCACCTTTGCGAAGCTGTAATTAAAGTAATAAATTTGCAGCGATAGTAGCGGAGAGGTCGTAACAATTTCATAACGCTACCAGAGCACCGCGCACGGTTGATTCTCCGCGCGTGATTTAATGCGATAGTTACAACCACCTCGCGAGATAATCACGAGATTATCTCCGGGAGGGAGGGGGCAGCGAGCGAGATAAATAGAGACAGAGCGAGCGAGCGAGGAGCCAGGATTTCTAGATGGTGGTTGTCGGAAGAGAGCTTCGGAGAGTCGCGTACGAAGTTCGGTAGGTAGCAGACGGAGGCGGCTGCGGAGTCTAGACGGAACACGGAGAGGCGGATAGAGAGCGTAGAAGTGGCAGACGCTTCAGTTTCTGACGGCGCGGCGGTGCCAGAAGAAGGAAGAATTACACGGAAGGTAGAGCAGGAGGCTGTAAAAAGAGGGAGGAGAGAGTCGCGGGCACACGCATCGGTGTGTACGATGGTCGTTTACCTGGGGCACGGCTCGACTGACGACCCCGCCCGCCTCAAGGACACACCGGGATAGTCCAACGACGAGACGCGAACTCGGACCATCTTCAGAAACGTAATTCTACCTCAACCTCGCTGTTCCAGACGCGCGAGCATCTCATCGATACGCGGCAACCTCTTCGATACGACACCCCCTCGACTCTCGCCGATCACTGGCAGAAAAAAAAACCATCATCGATCCTCGTAAAATTCGCTTAGTCAAATTTTTCGTCATCCCATTTTTTCTTCTTCGTTTCCCGACAGAAGCGTTCCTTTCTGTTTTCGCCTCGATCGTCGTGCAAAAAGAGATTCTAGAGCAACGTCTATATTTTCAATTCCACCTCCTTGGCAAGTTATTTCAATTGTTTGTCTTCGGGAGTCCGTTGTTGCGGGATGATTTGCAATATTTTTTCTCACTCGCGTAAGATTCTTATTCGCTGCTGCTTGGGCTGTGATATCTTCTTCGGGCGCAAAGAAGGGAAACAATTTCGACGATTCGAAGGGAACTTCGGTTGGTTCAGGTATTTCAGTTCCGTTCGCTCGAACGAGGAGTCAGTCGCCTTCGGAGTCCCGCAAAACCCGAGACGATCGACGAGAATCGAATTACCGTTGAAAATTGTAAATTTACGTCGATTGATAACTAAAGGATCATAGCAGTTGGTTTTAATTGTTCGTACGTACGTTCGAGCATATTACCCAGGAGGCGTTGAAAAACTGGACCTCTGTCTCGGAACATGATGGAGGCGAGAGAGAGACAGAGAGAGAGAGAGAGAGACACAGACGGAGAGACAGATAGAGAGAGAGAGAGAGAGAGAGAGAGAGAGCGAGAGGTTGCGGCTTCTTGCGCAAGATGGTCGATCGGAGTGTTTCTGAGCCGAGACGGTAACGAACCAAGACCACGCAATTATGTAGTGACAATCGTTGGAATCTAGCGGATAATCGATAAATAGATCGGTAAAAGGACACGGCGATTGTGCAACAACCACCTCGGCGATCCGCTCGATCGAATATTCTCGGAATTGATACTTTCTTCCCGATCTTCTCTCTTTCCGTCCCCATTATACCGCGACAGCGCTCGTCCTTGTCTCTTTCATCCGTGCAAGTTCACGGACGATCGCGGTAATCCGACGAAACTGAAAGTTTCGTGATTCGTCGCGTACGAATCGCACCGAAACGAAACTCCTACCGCCGATGATAAGATAAGAAGGTACGTCGGGACGCGTGGGTCCGCACAGCCTCGTGCCAACTTGAAAATTCCGATTCTTTCGGCTACCCGTGCATCTATTTTTTCGAGGAAGCTCGTCGCGCCAGATTTGGCCGGCCAAAGGTGCTACCGGGCTTTTTCGCTTTTTCGCTTTTTCGCTTTTTCGCTTTTCTTTTTCCAATGACCTTGAGATGATCGAACAATCGCCGCGGCTGTCCTACGCGCGATTAGACAAAACCTTCCGATCGGAAAAACCTTCGGCTAGTCGAGATACTTTATTGGCGTGAACAATGAGATCTCAGTTCGCGAATCTTCGATCCATTTCTACGTCCCCGTCGAATATTGGACGGGCAGCCGTTCATTCGGAACGGACATACGGAATAATTTTCGTAAATTACGCCGTAACAAATTTTCTATCAAATTTAACAACTTTTCTTTTAACACAAAATTAGCGTTATTTCCATACATTCCGTGTGCAGTGATAGAGTAACACACACCAATGTAGAGTAACATTTGAAAGGTGTTACTTCCGTATCAAATAACATTTTTGTGCGTTGACAAACGGACTCTGCGAACGACTGCGAACGACACTAATCGACGCGCTGAAATGTTAAATATGCTACAGCAACATTTTTTACCGCGTAAATGCAATCGAGTTGCACAAAATTGGCTTTACGTTGAAAACCAGTGCGAAATTAAGCCGAGTCGAAACGATGAGGTGAAACGGGGAGGCGATGTATTGAAAAAAAATAAAAAAAATGGAAGGCTATGAAAACTGAAAGATAGAACTGTCTGATGGTTGTACAAGCTTGTTAATGCCTCGACTCGCTTAAACTTTCGCGCTCCGCTGAAGATGTTCACGTGTCTCGTAGGAAAAAGCGACCGGGAAGGTTTTGTCTTGTCTGAAAAACGGAAACACGCCGAAGTAACGCGCGTCTCTCTCTCTCTCTCTCTCTCCCTCTCCCTCTCCCTCTCTCTTCGATGTAGCGACGACCATTTGCCTTCGCGCCTCTTCGTGTTCTCGTCCGGATTTCTCTCTCCTCGATCGTTCCTTTATTTTTCGACGCCTCATTTTTATCGCCATCGATGCGCCGCGGACTGCATCGCGGGGGGACGGAAAACTAGCTGATAATCCAATTACCGCGATTAATTAAGCGCGATTATTCGCCCCGGCCTGACTCCTCGTCGTTTCGACTACGATATATGACATTTTTCGACATTTTTTTACTACCGCCATTATTTATTTATGCTTTTCACGTATCATTAGCATCGGAGGGACTCGCAACCCGTGGCTCTCCGACACGTTTACTGCCGCGATCGTCTGCCGTCAAAGTCCGAGCCTGTATCGATATTTCTAGGAACGATCTTTCACCGTAAAGCGGATCAACGATCTTACGATCTTTCCGAGGAATCGGCGAACATCTTTTCGCCGAAATTTCGACAGATTTATCCCGTTTTTATCACTTCTCGCACAATCAGCGACTAGTTTATCACCCCGAACATTTTTACCCACCGAAATACGACTTCGACCTCTCGAAGGTGCCACCTTATCGCATAAATTCCACCCTCGTTCGTTCGCCATGCGTTGTATCGGTTTTTTTTCTTTCCTTCTTTCTTTTTTCACTTCCCCCAACCTATCTCGACTCACCGGTTATTTTATTCTTTCTCGCATCTTCATTATCCTCGCATGCGTTTCTTCTCTCTTTCTCTTTCTCCATTCTTTTTTATCCCTCCGTCACGAAACAAATTTCTCACGATTTTTTTTACCTCGCGAATACAATTTTTCCCTCTCGTAGTTTGTCCTCGTTCCCTTCTCCCGTTTCTCTTTCTTTCTTCAAATTTCTTCTCCAAATTTTACCGCGTTTTTCGTCCCTTGTCTGCCGTGCTATTTGTCATTCCTTCAATTTTCCCAATTTCTCTTTCCATTGTTTTTCTTCGTCCCTGCAATTTGTGACCTATACGAGGCGTTCTTCTCAATCCGGTTACCCATTTTTTCCGATGTCTGAAAATTCTGAAAAAAATGTCACATATGTCTACGCGTTGAATGGACACTCTGTGTCTCTTTTTGTCGGATTTCTTTGTTGTTACATCGATGAAAATTTCAAATAAAAATCTCGTCGCGATACATTTTCTCCGAAGCCTACTCTCATCCCATCTCACGTCTGACTGAAAAACTTCTATTTGCCGCGTAATTTCGCCTCAGATTTGCGTAAACATGGCATTGGTAACCTTATTTTACCATTTAGACCCTTCGAATCAGATTGTTATTTCAATTAAATTATTCTATAAAGTTGCACAAAAAACCTATAACCTTTATACAAACAATCTTATTGACCGACGTAAATGTATCGAATTTTCGAAAAAAATTTAGTGGACACGTAGCTTTGGTCTCATCGCAGTTCGGTAAGCGCGACGCTGTCTCGAGTTTTTTCCACTCTCGACGTCTCCTCGCCCGACGAATCGAATAGGGATAATTAACCCTTCGATATTTCGCTCGTCGATTTTTCCGTCAACTAGTTTATTTGCATATTTCGTGGCTCCGAGGATGCTAATCCGCCGGTGCTAAAAATACCCGCGCGAGCATGTCCCTCCGCGCGAGTCGGACCTCGCGAAATCCCATATCGCCTCGCCGGACGAAAATAGCCTGGCGCGCAGAATTCAGACCAAACGGAGTGCCGTACCCTGCCATTCCGCACCGTAAACGTTCGCCGTCGAGATCAAAGGGATGCCCGAAGATACGCAACCTGTTATGGTAAAATAACGCCTATCGCGCGAACTATTATATGATCGATGCTGTCCTTTCATCCCGACGAACAACCGACTCCCCGTGTTTTTCCTCCTCCTCGTCGCGTCACGATACCGCGACTCGGTTATTTCCGTCCGGGAATTAAAGAATAAGAGCGAAACCGTGTATCGCGACGAGAAATGCGCCCGTTGATCTGGGATTAATTCTCGGTGTCGAGTCGTTTTTTCGTCCACTCAACAAATATTGCGAGCTTACCAAAAGAGGTATCGAGCCGCGTTCGCCTGGATACGCGGAGAGGAGCGGAGTTTTGTCGATCATCGTCTCATTCTACCAAAACGACGCACAGTGGTCGCAAATGATAAGAAAAATGCATTGAACTCTAGCCTGAACGGGAATTCTTGAAGAAAACTATCCAAACAATATTTTCTGGTAGGTAAACATATAAACAATCGAAAACCGTTGCACTTTTCGAGAAAAAACACATTTTGCACGAAATGAGAGAATTACTGATTTTGGAAATAAAGTGTTATGGCTGTTTTGGCAGATGAAAATGAAAATGTTATTTAATTAATAGACGACAATAGCAGCGAGAGTGTTAGGGAACTGGGATCTGCGAGTGGAGATGTTGATTTTTAATATTGTTCGCAGTTAATTATACACTCAGCTAAAAATTAAGCATTTTTTTCTCCCTGAAGATCGATTAATGATGATTTCGATGAAAAACAATTTTTACCGCCAGCATCAGCATTACCCAAAACGCATGCGTGGAGTAGGCATGGTCGAACTTGCGTTTCGACTTCGTGGACGATTTTGAAAAAAATGAATAAAAAAATTAGGGGTGGTAAAGTGAGGCAATGAGTGGGACACTCGAAAAGTGCAGCGGTTCTCGATTATTTATATGCTTACCTACCAGAAAATATTTCTTATATCAGCTTTTTCAAGAAATCTCGTTGAAGCTAGAGCTTAAGGTGGAGTTTTGTTTGTCATCTCTGAGCACTGTGCGACGGTGCTACGCGATTTATCGGCGGTGTTCAGCTTCGTAACCACGAGATTTACTCGAATTCACGTTTTGTTGTTGATAAAACTCGCCGAGCCTCACGTTTATATTTCGTTGGAAACGTCGAAAGCGCGGTGAGCCTGTGAAAGGATCGATCGTAGCTGGTAATAATCGAAACGCGATGATCTCGCCGACGAGCTTTGATTCGGGCTGAAGATGGGTCGATGCTCGTTGAAATTCCAAACTTTCCGAGAAAATTTGCGCAGAATGTTTCTCGGCGTTTGGCGATAATCTCGCAGCAGTCGAGTTACGAAGAAGCAAAGCAGAATCGTAAAAATACGAAATTACACGGATCCCTCGCCGAACAATGCGATGAACAATAAAAAAAAAACCGTCCGCGACAGTAATAGAATTAGATTCGCGTTCGCGAAAAAAAAGGCAGCATCGATCCACGAGGAAGTCAACGTCCGCTCGCCGTCTTCCATTCATCGTCGAGTCATCAATCACCAAAGACTGGAGAAAAAGTTGGGGGGAAAAAAGCGCAAAAAAAAACAACAACAGAAAAACGAATCGTTCGGTGGTGTAAGAAAGAATTGAAAGAAACACATCGATACGATGAAACGGAACGAGTTATGGAACAGAGCGAAGTTCCCCGTTCGCCAGCGAAGGATGAACGGATAATTTCGATGTGAAAAAAAGGGGAAGGAAAAAAACACCAGTCCGTAATTGGAGGAATGATATTCGCGCGATAAATGTACCCGCGAGAGGAGAAACGTAACGATGTAAGAGAAAAGTTGAGGTAATCAACAGCTTTCAGCTGAGATTATCGGGACGCTTTATGGCACGTGCAATTTTCTGCCGCAAATTGAAATTTAATTTGTGGCTAAAGACCGCGGGGATCGAGCCAAAGGACTTGGAAGTTTCAGCGGGAGGAAACAGGAGCGAGACCTTTTCGAACGGAGTTACATCGCGCGATGCGGCGAACGCGGTCATCTGTGACCCGAGGAATCAGAAGGTCATACTCATGATCTATCGAAGCCGGTGGATTCCGTTATACGCTAAAGTGCAAAGTTGTTAGTCACGTAGTCACCGGGTTTGCTCGATAGACATTTTTCAATTCCGAGCTCCTCTCGCTCTCCTCTCTCTCTCTCTCTCTCTCTCTCTCTCTCGCCTTACCGGCGTCGCCCCTCGCCGCTCCGCGTCTTCGCGTCCACGTTTGACTTCTGCCTTTCAACTTATCGTCCCGAGCCTCGTTCCGGCATCCCTAACGGCAGCGGCGACGCTATCAAATTAACTTTCAATCGAGCGTAATCGACGAGAGCTACTTTTCTCGCAGAGATCACTCGGCGTTCCAAATCTCCTCTCCTCGTCGGGAGCCGCGATGCGAAACATTTTATTCGCTAGAGGTCGGAAAAACTGGGCGAATAATTTGCCCCGGGAAGATTTTTGAGTATACACGAGCGCGGTATTATCTGCGTAATAGATCTGTTCCGAACACATCGAGAGGGGGGAGGAGACCGATCGGATTTGGTCGAAACTCTAGATAAAGAAACTTGACTCGATCTCGTTATTCGGAGTTGTAAAGCAGCGGAGCCAATACTGCGGAGAAAAAAACGGGCATTTCAAGCTCCGAGGCTTACCGATCTACGCGTAAGTCCGTACCTACCATCGGTCGAACGAAATCTTCACGGTCTTTGCAACCTCGCAATACCCTCGGGCTTCCTCGGACTCCTTGCTCTGGCCGAGGTTCGCAGGCTTCCTTGGTCCGAATTTGAGCCTCCGAAAACCTCTCCGCGAGCCTTCGCTTAGGAATTATTCGCACCCCCATATCCGAGCTACTCACAGTCCAGCCGAGTAGAGTCATCACCCTTATTAGAATTTGATACCAGGGAGGCAAGACGCGCATCAACAACATACTCGCCAGCTCACTTGGGAACGATAAGCTAGGTGATCGCCCAATCGCGATATTAATCGTTTTACTTCTCCCTTTATATCAGCCCAATTCCAGGTTATTGCACTAGACGTAGGCCGAAACAGGGCAAAACTGATGTCTCTTCTTAAATCGGATTTGACATCGTGAAGTCTTGCCTTTAATAACGAGATTCGACGTCACATTACCATTATCATTATAATTACCATTGTTGTTGTTGTTATTACGGTCATCATCGCGAATCGATCGAGCTTCGTTCGATGTCCGGTAGAATTCGTCATGGTGGTTGGTGAAATATTGCAGGAGTCATTATAATCATACGTTCGTATGTACTGGCAACTGCACGCGAGACAGAGAAACGGCCCACGACGGTTAGTCGCGCTAAACATTCTTCGGGGACTTCTTGTCTGTCGGCTAAACGTTATCGTTACAAAAAACAAGAAAAAAAAACAAACAAAAAACGAAAGAAACGCGCGGAAGACGACCCGCGGTGATGATAGTTTGTCGTCTCCGCGGAATTCAGGAGTAGGCAAATGAGAAAGAAAGGAGGAGGATGGCGGCTGGACGGGAGCATGGTACGCGACGCGGTAGTAACGGTGAAGAAAATGGCGCTGGTCAATATAAGAGTGTAAAATGAGAATTTTATTGCGGTAAGAACTGTAATAAGTAACCGGTAATAGTTTATTGGGGTGACTAACGTCCGCCTGTTCGTTGTAAAATGATAATTATAGTATCGTAAAGTAGATATAAAATTTACGGCGCATCTATAAACGCGCGTGCGTGAAAATTGTGATGCACGTGACGACGCGATGCCACGATGCCGCGGGACGAGACGTTACGCGACGGGGTGGTATGGGAGGCGACGTGAAACCCGAGGAAATGGGATTTCGAAGCGAATCGCGGTTAGAGTTACGCGGAATTAGATGAAATTACAACTCTTCTCTAATTACGGAAAGGGGACGGACTTTTATCCCGATTTATTTGCGTCGCGCGCGCGCGAGGATCGTTCCTCTCGCGGACCGTTTTGACCCCCCGACCTCGTCGCGAACGGCAACGAAGGATTATCATGCAAAAGTCCGTAACGATGCCGGAACCCGCGGCTCTCGAGTAGGTACTATTATTTACGCGCGACTTCTAATTACGAACGACACTGGAGCTACGCTTTTCCGCTCGAACCGAACGTCGAGGGTGCAGCTCGATCGGACCGGATTTTTCCATTTTTTTTGTAGCTTTACTGGAATTTGCGCGAGTCGAACGTGTCGCGAACGTCGAACTATCGAGAGCCCGACTCGGGGGGCTCGGAGAGACCAGACGAGCTTAGTCGTAGAGCGGGGATAGATTGCCAAAAGCTGATCGCTGGTACCGCCGCGGATGGACGAGGTTTTCGTCGGGATGATCCGATGATGATGGTTGCGCGCGGGTAGGCAAGTACGCGGAGGTCGAGCGAACGCGCGTGAGATCGTGTTCGGTGTGTTACCAGCTCCCTGTCAACCGTACGGGTACGTGAGATATAACCCGGTCGCCTGTCGTACGATACTGCAACGGCAAATCCCGCGTATAATTCTATAGGTTAAAACCTTCTCGTCTCTCGAGGTCCCTCCTCCCGCGTCAGAGTTCCGTTTCTTCGATCGCGGTCGAGAACTAAGAGCTCGCCAACGCTATTTGCGGTCGAGCCAACGTCATTTTTGCGAGGGGGAATATCTCAGGTGCGAGTTGTATCGCGGGCGTGAGAATGCCGGTGACCCCGTCTTCGGCTACGACGCGCGAGCCTGTCTTCGTCTCGTCCTCCGAATCGCGCGTCTCTTCCGCGCGTCGACGCACTCGGCTAGAGGAAACGACGGAGGACCGAGAAGGTAGAAAAACGTTGCCTCGGATTTCCTTATACGCCTTCGGCTCTCGCTTCTAGTCTACCACTGCTAACAACATCAATAAATTTTTGGTAATACGTTCGCGAGACTTCTTGATCAGCTGCCGTCTGTCAATTACGCATTCTTCGCGAATATCTCGAAAACCGTTGAACTTTCGGGGAAAACGTATAGAAACGAATTTGTAGCCAAGACAATTTCCTTCAAAAAAGATATCTAGCGTTTTTTTCGTAGGAGCGAGCGTTCGCGAGATAATACGACGTTTCGAAGACTCTCGCCTATCACGGAAAGTTATATTCGGTCGTTCCCGTGAAGAACATGCAGCATATCGTTCGTGTAGCGAATCGTTTTGGCTGCAATTTTGTAAAGAGGTATTTCTTCCTCAAAAAAATGAAAGGTTGTCGAGATATTCGAGAAATATTGTTATCGGACCAACGATTGCCTAAGAGACCTGATTCCAATGTACGTCGGAAAGTGTAGCCAACGACAATGGAAAACGATGTCCAACTTTGTCAGCTCTTTTCCGCGTGCATTTTTCTCCACATTGATTCTTCGCGAGTGCTCCGAGGGCGTGTCTCTTCTATCTTCGAAATAACGGTAGAGTCTTGTTTGTCGAAGAGCCGGGAGCCCGAAGCTCCATGGGAAACGCATGTTCTTCTTAATGAAATCTCAATCAGATCATCGTACGAGAGGTGCAACGCCGCAGCTATCACTCGTCTGGGAGCGGAGTGATAATTAAATTAAGTCCGTTTCACGTACTGCCTCCGCAGACGCTTCCCCCGATCGTGTCCGTGGCTCCGAAACACTCTCGCTGTACCTAGCTTCAAAAATACCGAAGAAAATTGCGTAAAATCCAATTCCGTCGGTGTACACGATCTAGTTCGCGAATAAATTGACAGTCGACGTTTTTTCGCCTTTCTAACACGTAGAAAATACTTGCTCGACGGAGCCGCGAGATTCGAAAGGGTTCTAGTTGGCGTGATCCTGGACGCGAGGGACTGTTCGGAGTGCACCGGGTAACGGGACGCTGACACATCGCCCGGTCAGGCTGACCACCATGAGAGATGGAAACAGCGGCGAGTCGCGGATGCATAAGCGGCTCTTTGCTTCTCTTGGTCCTCGGTCATGCGTTGTGCCGTGGTACGTTCGATGCATCTGACACTCGAGGCCGCGCGCGCACGTTCCTCGAAGCACAGCAAATTAAGATTGGTAGTTCCATCGCAGACTTCTTCTGTCTTTTACACTCTCTTGCACAAAATCTCTTCCCCTATTTCGTTCCAGTCACCATTTTTTCATCGTTCAAAGAAGCAACTCTCGATTATGGTCGGTGTATATCTTTCCAGTTGTTACCCTTACGAAGCACGGTGGCCGATTTTCCATTCGATCGGTTTTAACCTCGGTGACGAGGCAATTCTCAAGCGAATGCAACAACCCTGGTTCTAAAATACTTCTGAGTAATTGTACTTGTCGAGAGTATTACTCCTTCACCGTCAAGAATTATTTAAATAATTTGGTTTAAATAACTGATAATTATAGTAGGTAAAATGGATTTTTTGGGGATTTTCTGTCAACTCGGTGGTTCATTTGAAATTGACTAGCCCAAACTCGTGCCGGGATACGATGTACCTATTTCACTTCCTATCGCGTTTCCTCTCATACCATCCATTTCCCACTGGCAAAATGACCTCTGACAAAGAAACGTCAGCGACGTTTTCCGCACAATTTTTTCCCTAGAAACGATTGCGGTATGCTTTTTTTTTTAATTTTGAGATTTTTCTAAATTTGTTTAGAGAATCTTGGTTTTTTCGATACATAATGAGAAAAAAATTCGGGTACAGTTATTGCGAACTTGTTTTCGAATTCAATATTCACTTCAGCCTGCGATGAGTACATGCTCCAAGGTTGCGCGAGCCTCCGAAGATTTCTGACGATTCCACGAACCAAAACCGGAAAGGAGCGAGACTCGACAAGTACAACTACTTGCTAGTCTTGTAAAACCAAAATGGTTTAATCCGAAAAACCGACTGAATCTAAAATCGGCCACTGTGCGACGTTTCGGTTTACGATCGCAAAACTGTATAATTTGTTCGCTTTGTCAGTTTTTCTACTCGTAACCAAGTACATTCTCGGAGCACTCCGCGTATAACGGGAAATAAGTATCGAAACTATGAGAAACAACGAGAGAAGGTCGTTATTCGACTTCGCACGCGTTGCATAAAGTAATTGCAGGAAACAACATTCCTCGCAAGATATTCTCGTACATTCGGTAGTTTTTTCTTCAGCATTTCTTGAAAGTCCGTTCGCCCAAGTTTAGTCATTTGCTGCAAATATTTCCACGCTCCGAAGGTCATTTGAATACTTTTATATCCCTAGTTCCGAAGTTTCGAAATTAGCTGGGTTTTCGAAATTCGAGTAGCTGGTTTTTGAGGCAGCCTGTAGAGACGTACGAGCGTTGCGGGCGTGTTTGTTAGTTAGTTAGTAGCCACGTAGATCCGACTTCGTCCGATAGGCGATATCTGTAAACCTGCGCGGAGAATTCCAGTACAGATAAAGCGATATTCCCTGCATTTTTTTCGCTCCGAATGCCGCTCTGATTATTGTTATTTTTACTGTTACGGTTATCGCTCGTTCCTTTAGAAATCAATGACCGCGGTGGCCCGCGTGTTCGAAAAGACGCGAGAACTCTACGTATCAGCGCCCACCGTGTGTCCGATGCTTCTTGACTCGACTCTGTTTCCCATCTCGACCCCCCATCTGCCGCCCTTTTGATGTGCAGAAATCAACAGTCGCGAATTTGCAATTTTTGCCTCGGTCCTTCCAGTGATAAGGCCCCGGGACAGCGGCGACCGCGCACGCGTCGCCGCGCGTTGGGTTGCATACCTCGCAGGCGCTCGCCGTTCTACCTGAGCCGATAGCCGTTCCGCTCACTCGCCCCGCTCGTACGATTTGTCAGACTATTTTGTCCTGTCTTACGCGTATTTAAATACGTATCTAGCGTTCGTTTCCAGATTGATATTTTTTTTTTCAAATTCATATGGAACTTTTTTTTATTATGGCGCTTTCGCAATTCCGAGATCGCGAATTGAGAAAAATGGCGGGATGAAAGCGAGGAGAAATGTGGATTCGACGTCGGCATAAAAATAAGACGGGAAGGAATTGGAACGAGGGAACGAATCGCGTCGTACGATTCTATTTCCGGCGATCTTTACCCGCGCGTATTCCGTTGCCCGTAAAATGGCGAATACGACGTTACGTCTAATTGAATGCGGTCGGCAAGGAGCTTATCTAACCGAGCTTGCGCTACCGCAAGCTCGCGCTCGAGCCGAAACGGTCGCTCGTTTCGCCTCGCTACGATACTCGTATGCTAATTTGCTGGTGCCACGAACCAGCGAAGATCTAGGCGTCGTACCTCGATTACCAAATATACTTGGTCCGCGATGCTCGAGGAAAAATAGTTTTTACGCCGTTGACCGTGATGATCAATGGAAATTTCGACGAGATTTATTCTCGCAGGCTGTTTTTCTCACTACGCGAGTACTCCACGCGGAGCGTATTCGATAAGATCGGAAAGCTTAGATTCGAATGGGCGAGATAATTCGCGGGATTGAAAAATGAGGGTAATAAAATGTGAGGAGACGATAAATAAATGATCCGTCGATAGAATCGAGGCAATTAGGTTCGTCCGGCAAGTTCTGATTTGTTCCCATTAAATTAACGTCTCCGAGGGTGACACGCGAAGTGGATGTTATATACGACCATTACACGTGTTTCATTTCGTATAATGATCGTTAATTACAAGTCGACGGTTGATTTTGTCGTTCGGGTTTCGCGTAACGCGCGCTCGAGCCGATACCGCGAAACGGACAAGGGAAATATCGATCGATAAATCAGATGATCGTTCCCTTCGAAAACAGATCTCTGAAGGCGCGTGTAGCGTTCCTCACCTTTCGAACGAATAACCGGGAGGTTTTCGAGAGATTCTTCGAGATTCCGATCTAAGAACGCACGTATATACATATGTAAACGTATATACGGGCTATTGCACGCGAAATCGGACGGTTTGAATAATTTGAGTGTTCGATTGCCTTCATTTTTTCATACTTTCAAGTACCCATTCAAAAACTCTCTCTGGCGAAGTTTGACATTTTTTTTATCACCGGTTCAAAAGACGCTCATTTTCGGTTTTTTGCTAATAACTTCTACAAAAATTGCCGAAATTCAAATTTTCCGTTGTTGACCTTTTTGCTTTCTTACATACTCCTCAGAAAAAAATACAAAAAAATTATTCAAAGTATTTTTGTATGTGATTTTTTTTTTAGTTTGTAAGTTACAACCTTGTTTTTGAAACTGCACCGACTCTTCGATTTTCTATTTCAAACTCGTTTATTCTACAAATTTGAAGACCAAGTTGATAGTGGGCCTATGATAACTACTATTTTTTCCTTTCTCTCTGTCTCTCTTTTTCTCTCTCTTTCTCTCTCAGGGCATTAATTTAAAACAACCTGTACCAGACTCTGCATAGTCCGATGATATTGCTATACCTGCTGCCACTACCTTCGAGCCCGTTATCCTAATTACAACCGGGGCAGAGTTATAGATCAAGTCTCGCGTACCTACGAGTGTGTAGGTTTTTCTGCTCGGAAAAGGACGACGATCCTCGATGATCCACCTCCCTATCCCCGCGCGTCCGTATCTTTTTTTCCGACGACGCGGGGATAAACTGTTCGTGCCGCATCGTGTGCCCCGCGCGACAAATGCGATCCATCGCGAGAGATCCGCGCGTGATACGCGCGCTACTCACACGGCGAATCCTCCTCTTTTTACCTTCACGTGAGTTTATATTATCGCAGCCTTTATTCATCCCCCGCGCTCCGTCTCGCCCCTGACGCCACCCTCCGCTCGAGGATACAGATGCGTCCGATTTGTTCGCGTCTCGATTTGCTTCTCCTCGTGTTTATTATCCGCAGGAAATTATTTTTAGCCCGCTACAAGGCAAAAAAAAAAAAGATCAACAATTCCAACGAATAATTTGGATGCCAACGTTTTCTTCGAATTTTTGATCGATACGCTGGTGAACCGTGATAGAAATTAGATCTGGAAATTTTCGGAGCGTTAGAATTTTATACCCTGCTTTTTTTCCTCGTCGCCTAATAATTATGCAGCAATAGATAATTCCGTCTTCTCGAAGTTCGCCAAGTTTTCACATTTCCACGACACTTTGATCGGTGCAAGTGCATTTATTTATCTACTTACAGTTCTCTATTTTTCGCTCGGATCCACTTTTCAGCGGCGAACCAACGTTGCTCCTCTCTTTCACGTGTCAAGGACACAGAAATAACATCCTTCTCTAATCTGTTCTAAATGTCATTTCTGACGGGGTCATTTTTCCGTGTTTATCGACAGAATGGAGACGTTTCAAGAGGCTGGTATTCAGATGCTGCGAGAATTTCGGGCGCTCCTACAACACTCGCCGCTTCCTTTGCCCGGGACGCGTTTGTTGCAGTTGCTGGCGTTGAACATGTTCGCCATCGAGACGACGCAGCTAAAAGGTGAGTTTTCTCGTTTGTCGATTATTTTTTCCTCCCCTTTTCCCCGTTCTTCTCGTTCTGCTTCTTCTTCTGCTTATCGCGTGGAATGCTATTTCGAGCAACGACCGAGCGCGGCGAGTAGGTAATAGAAGGGGAAATTGGAAAGAAAGTTATTACCGCTAGGAGGCGAGCGGTACTCGAGATTTTAATCTCAACCTCCGGCGTGCATCTCGATCCGAGATGTTATTCAATGTTATCGGACTCCCGGACAATGTCTGTGCCTCGTTGTTTTATATAGCCGGCAGTTCCGATTCAACCGACCGTACGAGAATCACACTCCCGCGATTTTCCCCGTTCTTCCAGCAGACGCTGCTTCTTCCTCCGGAAAACTCGTTGCCATCCCCGAGCCCTGTGAATTCTCAGCATTTTCCTCCCGCGTCGCGACGCCCATAAATTTCGCGTCCGCACCATTCGAAGTCACAGATTTACCCCGTGCGCCGCTTTTGCACCGTGCGTCAGCGTCATTAGTATTATTTTCAAACGCTGATATCTCGAAAACGGCTCACCCGACGAATCTTTCACCGAGGACCTATTTTGTACAGCGTCCAATTTCCGCCAAAAACCGAGGATTCAAATTTTTCTATTACCAACCGTTCCAAAGTTACAAAAAAATTAAACAATAAAAAACAAAATTCCCGGGTTATTCGAATGGAAAATAGAAAAATGGATCGAGGTAGAGCTTAATATTAATATTATGCGCTTGCATACGGACCAAAAATGCTATTTTTCGGTATACTTTCAATTTTGGGAACATGAAAAAAAAATCGTTTTTCCCCCAAACACCGTAATATACGTAGATTTCTCATTTTTTGAGCGTTTCCGGAGAAATGGCGACCGAAGCGGTCGAATCCGACCGAAGGATTTGTGTTTCCATCCGCAAGTACGAAATCTTTACCCTCGACTATCGCGATACGCGTACGCGCGGCAATTAGCGAGCCTCGCACGTTGGTAGCTCGACGTCGAGCGACTCGCATAATCGATTCTTGCGCTCCTCGTCGTGATTTATAAACTGCACGGGGATACGGAATTTCGAAAAATATCGAGCGACGAACTCTGTTCCGTCGCCGTACGAGACTGTTGGCCGCTCTCGCGGTCCGGTGAAGTTTATGTCGTCGACGGAGTTCATTTATCGAGCGGAGAAACTGCTCGAACGCTCCGCGATCGCTGGACCAGTTGATTTTAATTTATATATTAATTTATATCTTTCAATTAAATCGATTTAACGATCGTCACCCATCATTTCGCTCGATGCAATAAGAACAGCGACGTAATCGAGGTCTTTGCAACTTTTTTACCCTTCGTTCGACCGTTTTATTACCTTTCGTTGTTCCTCGTCGCGCGCGCCGAGAAATTGATAATCGAGCATTCGCGAAAAAAAAATGAAACGGAAGTAGCCAACGAAATTGGAAAATGTCAGCTCCAAAAAATCCTCTCATCGTCGTTCGTTTTCATCCGGGAAATTTGCTTTAACGATCCTAGATCATCTTCATCCAGTAAAAAAAAACAACGACCAATCGGGGAATTTCATTTCAGCTCTACCAAACGCTTCTGCTCGTATTCCTCGTCACTCCTACGACTCGAATTCGTGGGAGTTTGCGGTCGAAAAATGTACCGGCGAAACTCACGTTTCGATGTGTCCGAAAATCGCTGGCGCGTCGAATGTTTCCTCGTCGTTTCTTTTCTCACCCGATATTCTCGTTCGATTCTTTGCTCGTTGCAAGTCCAACCGCAGCCGTTGAATTCGAAGACGATAAAAATGCCTCGGGCGTGCCTATAATCCAATGATAACGCCCGTTCGGCAAGTCGAATATTAAACCGAATAAGATCAACGATTGACTTTGCCTACCAATCAAAGTCTGTGGTTTTGTCGCGCCGCGTCTAGTCTTCTTTTCGCAGTCATCACATTCCGCGGTCGCGCACCTGTGTCCGCAGGTATTTCCCACCCGTGTCTCCGTCTCCCCTTCTCTCTCTCTCTCTCTCTCGCGTTTCCTCGCTTTCGCCATTTTCCTATCACCTCGACAATTCCTCCGTTTCCTTCATTTTCCCACGCGAATATTCCGAGTTTCCTCACGAAATTCGAGAAAAACCGACGAAAACAACCATCCATTTTTATTATTATTGTTATTACCGATGCCACGCTATTATTTCCTCCGAACCTTCATATCTCGTGAACGGTAATTCCTACGAAAAAACCGTCTGAATCGTTTTTATAGCAAATTGTTTCACCTATAAATTTGCAAGGGGGCAGTTTCGTCGAAAAGTAGACCGTTCTCCAGATATTCGAGGAAAAGCGTTGCGGCGTCTCTCGACCCCGCTCAATCGACTCCCATTCGACTGTTATTGATGGATAAAAAAAATCTACGAATAACGCGCAACGTTTCGATTCTCGTGGTCTCCTCGGTTTTCGTAACATTTTTTGTTACGCTTCAACTTTCCGGTTGAAAATTGGAGTTACGAATTTACCGGCATCGATATCGATTTCGTTCGCCTATCGTTCTCGCGAGACGATGGAAGCTATCCAATTCTACGTCCATCTGATTTACAAATCGATCCGGATATGGTAGTATAATTAAAGGTTATCCGGATCATTATTGCGCGGATCTTGCGAGTGATATTGGCGGTTGGCCTGGGTACCCACCACCGATGACTACCAGTCTCATCGGCTGGTTGTCGATGCAATCAGTGGAAATCATAGTCTCGTCCGATGTCGATCGTTGCTGTTGTACGATATCGCGTGGAAGGGAACGCCCTCGCCGCGGAGAATCGAGCCCGCTCCTGGGGTTCGATTCGATCGGCGTGAGAAGAGACGCGAGAGACGAGACGGGAGGCTTGTAATTTTGGAATTCCCGTGGCGAAAAAATCGGGCTTTGCTTTCGCTGGACGCGCGCGTAAGGGGAGATCGCGCCGATCGGTATTACCTCTCGCGGTAATGCATCAACTTTGATCGAGCCCGCCGCGTTGCGAGACCAGTCGTCGTACGTGACACGGAGAGGAGAGGAGAGGAGAACGCGCGAGAGTTCACGATCGCGAAAAATCATCCGCGAAGGTTACCGAAGCGATGGCAAATGGTCGAGCGTGTTATATGTACAGTTAATCAAAATTGATGCTCGTTAGAGTTGGCGCGAGAGCAGAGCAGAGAGAGAGCAGAGACGCCGATGACGAAAGTTGTTATCCCCTGGCATCGAATCTCCCGTGTGTCGTGTGAAATTAGCCAGGTCACATTTTACCGCGTCGACGACAAATTATCTACGGATCGCTCGACTTCGATTCATCCTCGGTATAAAAACGCCTCGTTTTCCTATCTCCTGGGGTGGAACGAAGCTTGCGATCGGTCAGGGAAGCCGCTCGGAAGCTGGGCGAGCTATTTATAGGGAGCAGGTTGCCGTGTTGTACTCGCTACCACCTATCATCGCGCGAGGTTCTCGTACGCGCGATGGTAGAGGAGAGAAGCCGATGCCGGGTAGCGGAACCGGTAGAGATCCCCGATCCGCGGTGGTGGCGAACTCTCGATGCAGCGAAATAACGAAAGAGGTCGGCGTACTCCGCGGCGAAGCTTCGCGAGACAACAAAAGCGAGTCCCAATTAATTGCAATTAGCCTCTTACAATGGGGGATTTCGTTATTCGACGTTGTTTTATATAGAAATCGTGACTCTTATCGAAGTAACGGTTATTCTCGCGACAAAAATCAGCAACAACAAAAATGCGCACACCCTCCACGCGGAGTACAAAATTACGGTCATTGTGCGAAGCGTACAATTTTCGATGTAGCATATCGAACATTTTAGCGTGTTGATCGGCGCTGCTCTCACGGTTCGTTTGTCAAGGCGTAAAAATGTTACTCGATACTAAGGTAACTTTTTTAACATGTTACTCTGCCCTTGGTTTGCCTTGCTTTTAACACGCAGCTGTGATACTCTTAACCTTTAGTGGACGGGAATTTGGGATTTTTGATATCTCTTGCCTTTCTACAGAAATTGGGTAAATGTGATATCTCGTAGATACCTCGAAACCGAGGTAAAATAGGTAAAGCGTCTATCACGTTAAGAAAACTTAATTTTTTCACTTTTGATAAAAATCGATTCTCTGACTCGGAAAATCAACTGATTCGCACCCAATTCGGTGTACCAGAGCTTTTAAAGTTGCTGATTACGAGTGTGAAATTAGTTTTGGAATATTCTCACATCCAAGATGGCGGACACGACTTCTATCCTCGGCGGAATATTCATAGCTTCTAAATTTTGTTTTCTGCGCCGTATTCGACCTTCTCTCGTCTGTACACGCGCTCGCAGCTCTGCGAGTTTCGTCCTCTCGTGCAGCGCACAAGCGCGCTCGCGAAATATTTATCGAAATGCCGACTTGGCCTCTTCAGCAGATATTTTTGAAACCTCAAGCTCGAAGAAAATGCAACCAAAGAAAAATCGATTTTTTCTACCATGTAGTAACCCAAAGCAATGCTAGAGGAATATCCAAAAAGTGATGCTTTCCTATGAAATAACATTTTTGTAACAACCCGCTAAAATGTTAAATATTCTACACAAAAGTTTGTACACCTTACACACCGATCGAAATCTTCTACCGTCTACGCATGGAGTGTGTTGAAATAATACCAAATTTGTGTGAATAATAGTCGTTGATACACATTTTTGTGTGAAATTTGACGGAATTTGTTGTATTGTGCACCGTTTATTGGAAGAGAGGTAGTACCTCTCTTCGTTGACCGTTCATCGGTTCATCGGCATCGGAAATTCGAAAATCGGAGGCAAGGGAATCGATAGGGGATAAAAAAAAATAGCTTTGAGAATACGAATAACCGAGGTAACAGCTGCTAGGGCAGCGGATAAATATAACCGCGGTGAGAGTACTGGGAGCAAAAGAGATCAGGATCGCGCGGATTAAACGCGATGGAAAAGGTGTGTCGGGGGAACAGAGCATCGGCGAGTGTTGTACGGGGGTGAAAAAGTGCGAAAGGATTGGAAAAAAGTTGAAGGGAAGGTGGAGAGAATCGGGAGAAAACGTAACGCGCAACAGGAGTAGGTACTACGTATAAATAGCGCCGGAGCGAAGTATCTGCAACGTTTAAAGCGGTGTATAAACATGTTACGAGGAAATTGTGGCCTCCGTTCCCGTCTTTATTACATATTACCGCGCCGCGTTATACGCTCGTATAATTCGCCTATTCATCGACAATACGCATCCGTTATTAAATCGATGCGTGGATGGTTATACGCACCGCGATGCAACGCCCGACGCCTCGTTATTCCAAATCTAAGGTGGACTAAGGTATTATCGTTCGCCACGGATCGCGATGCCCCGGCAGGTATACCTGCTGCGACGCGAATCTCATCGCAAACAGATCCGATTTCACTATTTTCTCAATATGACAAACCCAAAGCGCGGCGGTTTTTTCGAAAAAATAACCTTCGACGTTCCTCGCGTCGATAGTAGTCGCGAAAACCTCGCATTCGGCGGTCTCCCGTTTTGTGGCGTTACTCCGAAAATAGAAAACTTTCAACTCGCGTCACCTTAACCCGTTGAGTACACAATAGCGTGATTGAAAAAAAAAAAATATTTTTTTTATCTTTCAAACAGGCTTAAAAGCTTCGTTCAGGCATAAAAATGAAACCCTGAACAGATTTTTATACCGCAGTGTTTTATAGCTTGTAATGTCATCAATCGGGCAGTCCGCGTCGCACTTTTCTATTTTCCTTCAGAATAACATTTTGGCTGTTCCTTCTGATTTTTATAACCAGCGAATATCGCGTGGTAACGAAAGTATATATATATATACATTTTTTGTACAGAATTGAACGCTCTACAAAAAGATCCCTCGGCATTTTTCTCCAAATTCATTGGTTCAAAAGTTATTCAGGGTCAAAATTCAACGTGTCCGATTTTTCTATATTACACCAAAAAAATATTAAGAGACTTTGCTTTTTTCGGTGAATAATTTCGCAGACGTGCAGAGTTTCGTAGAAACAACGCGCTGTCGATGAAAATATATTAGTTTAGCAAAAACCCGCTGAATTTTCTACGCTCTTCTCGTTTCTCGAAAATCCTCTTTGAATGGATCGAGAATCGTTGATTATCGTTTCGCCACCAACGAAACTACGACCACGAGTTATTCGTACGAGTAACGAGTAATCGCTCGCGGCGGGAAAAAAGAGCAGATGAAAAATAAGAGAGCAAAAAACGATAACGAGACAAATTTCCCGTCGAGTCGATGTATTCCCGCTCGTTGCTTCAATATTTACACAGTCACCGTGAAACGGTCTGGCACATCTAACGTTTTTACATATTTCGCGAGAATGACTATACAGCTCAATCGCCTCGATTACTATTTGTTGTCTGCTCGATGCCGCAGTTCGTCAACCGGTAACAATAATTGTTATTAGACGAGCGCCCGACGGTCGACCACTTTTTTTTACAACTTATTCGTTCGATTGGTCTCGCCATTTTCTCAGTCCCGCGCGTATCGATTTTTATAAACGATCCGAACGCCGAATCCTCGTCGCTTGTTTGTTCGCAAAACACCGAGGAATCGCGCCGGTTCGATCAATTAAATCGCCGATTTTTCCTCGACGCGCGAGAAAAATATTGACGGATTAATAACGTCGTAGTACTCGTTTTTCCTCCTTTGTTCGTTTGTTTTTTGCCATCGGTACGAAAATAATCGTTCGTATTTATCGCGATTTCGGTGCCCCGAGCGCAACGTTTCGCGCGTCGACGGTGCGCGAAAAACGAGACGCGAACGGGATTACCGCCAGCTGGGCGATTCGTTCGGGTCCATTTGATTCGGAAAATAGCACGAGAGACGGACAAAGCTCGTCGTACGTGCACCGAGCAGATGTGCAGAAGCTTGTATCACTCTGCGAAAAAATAAATAAATTAAAAAAAAATTAAAAAAATGGCGCACGTAACGATATAAAGTATGAGAGGCGCTGGTTTATCCCCTCGTAACTTCGCGCGCGCGCGGTAGTCGAACACCTCTCGCGAGGTGTACGCATCGAAAAATCGGAAATTATTGGCCAACGTGCGCGCGATAATGCCTATCGGCCAGTAGATATAAATCGCGATAAATGTTGCTCGATTGAAATCGTTCCGTTGGCGAGCCGATACATCGTCGAGCTTTTTTCCTCCCATTCATCTTCCACGTTCCCAATTTTCTTTGCCCACTCGATTATTTCCCCCGCGTCGTTTCTCCTCGATTCGGCTCGTCCAGTTTTCTCTTCCTCGTGCTCCCAGTCGCGTGCTCCCGATGTGGATGGGTGCACGGGGGCGGCGAGGTTCGCGACCACGCGATGCCAACGGGACGAGAGGGCAATGCTATCCGACTAGGATAGCGATACCGGAATATTTCGTACGTCGCGTTTGTTCGCCAGGTAAAGGTCAGAGGTCATTGTACGTCCGTAGGAAAGGTCACGTGGTCAGTACGGAACGGGGTTTGCAGGCCCGGGGCTTCGGGCTCCCGCTGCTTGTCCATCCGTACGTACGGTGCCCGCTCTTCGCTCTTGGTACCGCGCCGCGGCTCGCTCTCACGCGCTCTCCCGCTCTCTCTCTCTCTCTCTCTCTCCCTCTCGCGATGCGTGTTCCCGTCGTCGCTGTTCGAGCTGCCGAACGAGCTGTCCATATATATATATATATATATATATATATATATATATATATATATATGTATATTCAAAAACTCGTCTCTCGCCAATTTTCGTCGCTCGTTACCTCGAGGGGTGTATTTTTGATAATTTATTCCCTCTCGAAGGAACCTGCCAACCCGATTTTAAAACGGTCCAACGTATACGACTTCCAAACGGCGATAAATCCTTCGCCGCTCAATATTTCCCACAGAATTTTTGCCCCCCCCCCCCCCCCTCCCATCGATTACGCCGAGGCTACACGATTTTTTCTTCCTCCTCGCCGATTCTTCGGATGAGTCGGCTCGAACTACGATGTCTCGGACGATTTTTCGTCGTCGTATTTCTCCTGGTGTCTACCGACCTAAAAAACCATGAAAATTCACAAATCTCATCGAATCACACTCTGACCTGAAAAAGTCACGAAAAATCAGTCTACCCGCACATTTTTCTAAGGATTTCCGCAACGCTCATCGCAAGTGCCTATTTTTCGGTGAACTTATTCAAAATGATTTCACCGAGCCGCACAGCTGACTCGTATTTTTTTCTTCATAAACGCAAAATGCGCGTTTTTTTAACTCAGTGATTCGCTTTCGAAACTCTAGTCTCGTGCAACAGACTTGTTGTACATTTTAAGAGAGTAAATGTAATCGTTTGTCTGTTTTCGATGTGGACTAATTTTGTGATACTCGTCGATACAGAATATGGATAGTTGGTGGGAAACAAATTCGCTTTCTCCGTAGATCGTGTCATTCTTGTTATTCGTGCAAAGCGATTAGATGACGTTGCACAGAGTTCCCAAATTTGTCTACATTATCCTAAATTATATCGCGTTACAGCGAAGAACGTGGCTTATAGTTTGTACTACGCGTGTAATTGTACAGTCGCGATATTTCCATTCGGGTAAAAAATTAGACACCCTGGTACTCGTATTTGCGCTTCCTCGTTGTCCGCGTCGTCCTCTCCTCGCGTTCCTCGTTCGAGGCAAGTCGTAGCGAATATCCATGCCTAACGGAATATCGCTTTTCCAATCGTTTGTCAAAATCGTGGAGATCTTGGTATGGTGGTGGTTCGTCGGGTCGATAAATCGGCGGAATATGGTAATTTTTGCGGTTGTAGCGATAATTTACCCGGGTTCTTGCGACGATGACGGCGGATATCGACGCTCTCGATCGAATCCGGACTCGATCCGATCGCTATTTACGAGGAGCGAGCAATTAGCATTTCTCGGTTATTTTCTTGGCTCGCGTTTCTTTCTCTCCCCGGCGTCTCGTATCCTCGTCGCGTCGTAAAGCATCGCCGGAACGAGCGGGAGACCGAGGGGAATAAAAAAAGCAAACGAAAAAACAACATTAACAGCAACAAAAAAACACCCGGTGCATTCCGCGCCGTCGTTTACGTCGCGACGATTTCGTAACCCAGCGCCGATCGTCTTCGGCATCGGCGATGTTTTTTCGCGGCTACAAAATCTTCACCCCGATTTCTCGGAGCATGAATCGGTAATTATCGCTACTTTTGTGCCGTTCGCCGCGATAAATCGGCATAACCCGTATCGGCCGCGGATTATCGGCCGAACTCGCCGATAGAGACGACGCGTGTGTCAACGATCGGCAGCGATATGTTAATTGCGAAAAAGTATCGGGCTGATGAAAAATACCGGGCCAATTAGTGTCGGTAACCGTTAGGCGAATCGGACTGTGAGGTCCAGGAGTCGCCCGGGCAGATCTCTCCCGGGAGATCGGTAACGATCGCCGAGACGGTCGTGATCGGTAGATCTCCGCGTGGCAATCGTCGAAAAAATCCGTAAGAATGGCTCGCAATTCGATTAGTTTTACTATTACATACGTATCCGTTCGAACGAGCATCGGCACGCCGATCGGTACTTATGCACCGTAAACTCGGCGCGAAAAAAATCTCGCCTCGGCCATTCGCGCGGATGATTCAGCTACAAAATCGAAACGACGCGTAGATTCGAGTCGTCGATTTAACCGACAACTGTGAAACGCTCGATTCCCGATCTATCTAATTACCTAGACGATTACGACCGATCTTCACGACCCATCTTCGTGAATTCTTCGTATCCTCGTTTTTATTCTCCTCGCCTCTTCATACCGCGGAGCAAACATCCAAAAAATCGCTAACTGCGCTGGAGAACGATCGCACGCGGAAGGGTGTCGGAAATCGGTAGGAAAAATTGGTCGTCCCTTGGTCGAGCGTCGTTCGAGTTCGAGGCGAGGAGCGCGACTTGGACCGTTTAATCGGACGACACGCGATAATTTTTTCCAAAAACAAAAAACGACCCGTTCCTCTTCCCCGCGGATCAGCCGTCCATAAACATCCGTTTCCGGGATTCGGGGTTTCCCACACTCGCCGTTCCGTTAATTTTTCGAATTTCCGGCATCGAGGGGATGCGAGAAAAAATGACGCGAGATTCCTCGCGAAGAATTACCGTTATCAATTTAATTTGGATCCGACGGCGATTCGGCTGAAATTGCCGATGGCTTCCGCCTTCGTTAGGCGAGAAACCTCTTCGCGCAACGGCGAAGCGTATCCGTTCCTACGACCAGATTGCATCGGCGATTCGCGACGGAGCGTTAATGGACGCGGAGATCGGTCGCGTTACATTCGCGAGTGGGATTTCGTGTATTCGTATCGAATTGATCCGGCCTTGAACTGACCTAACGAATAAATTAGAAACGGGCAAAAAAAGCGAACAAAAAATTCGAACCACTAATCGGCTCTCTCTAATTTTCCTAATTTGATTCCCGACCGACGGGCTACCGATATCACCTGTCACGTTATATTTGACATTTGATTATTAGTCGGTAGCCACGAACAATTTACGTCTCTATTCATTTTTCTCGCCCCCCCCCCCCCCCTCGTACTCCCGTTTCCCCCGCCGTTTCCCTCCCTCCAGCGCTATTTCGTTTTCGTTCGCCGCTCCCGCCCCATTATCCGCGCGGTCGAAACACTCGCGCCGTTTCGCGGTCGGCTTTTGATCCGGTGAGGAAATAATTGACGATCTATCCGCGAGATTTTTTCTCCTCATTACGCATCCCACGACGGGACACGGATAATTCGGAAGATGGCGGCCCCACGAAATCATCGAGGTCATTGACGGCCGGCGCGTCGGACAATTTGACACGTTCGTTCGAGCGGGGCGAAAAAATGCGGGCGCACGAACATTGTTATTACCTCTCGATGACCACTTTGGACTTCGCGGTGTATCCTCGTCCTCAGCACGCGTTGCGTCACGGAAATACGATATTATCGGCGGGATGTATCGGAGAATATATTCCCACACCGAATATCTCCGCGTGCGAACGATCGTCGCAGCGCGCGCGACCGCCTATCTTTCAATTATTATTCGTGGTTAGACGTTCGAGGCCCGAAATCCGAATCGTCGGATCGTACCCTCCCGCCCCCCCCCTCTCCCCCCTTTTTTCGTACCCGGCCGCTTGATTCTCGCTCGCTTTTCAATTATTCCTCGATCCGATCGACTACCGATTCGAACACGTACCTACGCAAATCACGCCGATTCCCTCGCGCGTCTCCTTCGCCATCCCACGGACCTTGGCAAGGTCGCTCCTTTTTCACTACTCGCGCTCCGATTTTTCTCCCCACGAGTCCAACATTTTTTATCCACATTTTTTCCCCGTCACCCACTCGCCAGCGCGAATTCATCTCGCCACCTCGTTCGCCCCCACCGCGGAGGATTGTTTGCGGAGAGAAAACGAATACCGGCCTTTTTTCACGGAGGCAAAATTAACGGAACGAATGAATTTCAAGACGCAGAACTTCGCCAGTCGTATTGATCTTTATTCTCGCCGTATGGATACGATTTTTCGTTTCTTTCAATAACCGTGCAATCTTTTAACGGATCGCTCTATTATCGCCGGCGACGACCGGTTTTTACCGTCAATTTTTTCCCCCCAAATCTAATTTCATATTTACGGATCTAGTTTTTTTTTTTCGTCGACGGATGATTTAATTACTCGTTGGCGAATCTGGTCGGCTTTTTTTTCTCAAATCTCCTACGACTCGTATATTAGTTTTGCTTGCTTTATTTTCACACGCGAACGTAGCGTTTTCTTCTTCACACTTTAAACCAGCGTCGTTGGTTTTTTTTTTACGCGATGTTTTTTCTCGTCAACAAATCTGCGGCTACCGAACCTGCCGGACTTTTTATCAAGCGTCACAAAAATCCGCTCGATCGAACGTTTCTTTGTTTGTATTAATCGACGATATTTCCTTCCTCCGCGATTGCCAATTTTACCAGTGTTTTTCTCCAGCACATTGAAATAGCTCGCGACGGTTCGCGTCGCATTTCCGATCGTATCGGCATATTTTCATCAGTTTCACGACCGATTCGATTTTCATCTGCTTACTTAACTTCGCGGCCTCGGGCCGAGTATCGCGTGCGCGCAAAAATAATCAATCCTCGGACGAACTCCCGATGGGTGGCGCGTTTGGTCAGCGCATAGCCAAGGATTATCCTTGGCGATAAATCAATTCGCGGCGCACTCGATGCACATCGGAATATCCTCGAATTACGTAACGATATCGCTAACGTGTCCGCGTTTCCCTCTTCGTTTCCGTCACACCTATTTTCTCCGACGTCCCTGAAAAATCTGAAACATGTCAACATTTTGTATAGATCCTCGACACTTTTTGACCTCGAAACAATTCTTTTCATTTTTTATTGAAAAGCATTACGAGATTATAAAACCAACAACTATTTTTTTTTTTACTCAAATAGTTGTGAGATTGTTCTCCGAATAACGTTGTTTGAAAAGAAAAAAATTGTTCGGAAGCCCAGATCGACAGCGAAACCCGCGAATACAATTGGAAGAAGAAAGTCGCAAATAAAATTGTATCGCGGATGAATTTCGATCGCCGCTCTTCGCCTCGAAGCGAACAGTTTTTACGGAACATCCAAAGATCTCGGCGGGTAATTTTCGTAATTTATGAATTATACCTTCCACTTCATGATTCCGATAATAATTAGCGTGTCGGCAGTGATGGCGAGTGCAGCGCGTAGGCGTTGTGAATTCTCGTTCGAGTTCATCCGGGTTTCGTATCTCGGAAACTCTGCTATATTTCTACACTTTTTCCGCAAAACTCGTCCTCGTATAACACGCGTGCTTTTCCCGATATCACCAACGCGATCATTCGCGGAATTGGCTTCTCCGATATTCTTTCATTTTTCCAAATACGCTACGATTTATTCATTCCGCGAACTAAACCAGTTTCTCAACCGCGACGACGACGACGAATTCAACTTGTTAGCTTCCTCGCAATGAGGAAGCTAATTTTTAACCGCATTTTCAACTTCCCGATCTAGAGGGAAGTTGTTGCAATGACCTCGAAAATCGAAAGTGGAAGTTTCACATCTCCACGTTTCAGGACCTTTAGAATCTTCCTCTGACATTTTCAGGAACGTGTCCCTGTGAAAGCTCCTCGATTTTCGCTTTTTCCCCCTATTCGCGCTATTTTCAGACTTACTCTGTCGAGTATCCGCGGAAATGCCCGAACGAAGCCGCGATGATGACGAATAAATGAATAATCACGCAGAAATGGACAGGTAGGCGGAACGAGAGCTGGAGAATTATTGCTTCATCCTGCCAAACGTTCTCGTTATTACGCTCCATTAGTCGTATTACTTTGCCGAGGTCTCCTACAAGAAATATGAGAGGCGTCGGCAAAAAGTAATTGGCTTTGAAAAAAGCGCCGACGACGCATGCACGGGCAGAGGTTCGAGGAACGCCGGAACGATCCGCGGTCCTCGCGAGATCCCATTTTTGGTAACGAGATTCGATTCGTCGTGGAAATTCCCCGGGTCCTGCCGCGGATTTCTCGTCGAATCGCGGCTAAAACGACGACGATAGCGTAGCGTTTTTCGAAACGGTTGGCGCGATATTTCGAAAACCGGACGACCGATGGTGGCGAAATTTATTCTACTCGTAGAAAACACCTTTTTCTATGGTGCAACGTAGGCTCGATCCGATATCTCGCGTCGACGGACCTCGAGCAGCAGCAACGTCGCCGTTCTGCACACGTTCGCCACGAAATTCCATTCATCTCACCCGTTCGAAAATGCGTGGATGGCGGAAGCCCTCGTTTCGCTCCTCGACCATCGAGATTCCTGGCCACTTTTTTACCACCCGCGTTTTTTGCTACCGCTATTTTCAAACGAAAACGATCTAACGGCCCTACGATGCTCGATCAGCCCGCAACGAATGCGGGTGTCGGGAGCGAATGAGGCGCGGCGTTCGTCCGATTCCATGAGTATTCCCTTCCATCCAGCTCTCACGATTCACGGGAAAAATCGGATAGGCCTCGGTAAGGCTTCGTAATCGAGGATCACTTCGCGCCACGCGCGAACGCCCCGGCGCGCTCAGCCAAAACCGATTAAAAACTCATTATCTCCCGGAGGCACCTCCTACTCTTTGCGTATCACGTTTGGTCCCCTCGGAAATATCATTACCGCATTTATATGACTATTTGCTTTGAACCCTGCGAAATAAAAAAATTGACAAAAAATAAAAATAAAAAATAAAAAAATACGACCGTCGAAACGAGCGTTTCGAACTCGGAGTTTCTACCTCGTGTCATCGAAATTTCATTGTATTGCAGGTAATTTCGCTAACGCGGCGAATATATCGTGATTTTTTACCGCAGAGTTTCGAATCGTGTCTTCGGTAGAGTGAAAATTGACAGATTTTCCACGTCAATCGGTAAATTGACGGCGACTCGGTGCCTCTCAGACGTCTCAGGGTTCCACGAGACACGATGAGTGGTTTTACAATGCAAACAGAACCAAATAAAGTGTTATTTCAAATAACTCGGAGAATTTCGTTGCGGATTAACGAAAATTATTTACAACAATTGACATCAAGCAACCTGCACTCTTACAATCACGTCAATTTTCTCCTTAATCACTTTATTCTCGTATTGAAATTTATTTATCACTTTTCAGTTCCGTTTACCCTCCAAGCGTGTTTTCTAGTTTTTTTTTAAAACTGTAACTTATTTATAATCTAATAGCGCAAATGCTTTTTTCTAGCCCCCAGTGACGCGTTTACGATTCGTTGAGCGTAGATTTCGAAGACAAAGTTTGAGCTTGCAGAAACAAATCGTCCATAATATCGGGTTTTCGATGGTAACAAAATGTAAACATGCTAAAACGCTCGTTCTACGCGAAACAAGCGTAATTTAACTCGAGCGTAATAAACAAGTTAATCGACGCCTGTAATAGCGAATCGATCGATTTTTATTCGTTGGATTTGTTTTTTTTTTCTTCAAAGATAACAGTGAAACTTGCGAAGAAGGAGAAATCAAACCGGCGAAATCACAGGCTATCGCATATTTCGAAGGTATAGAAATCCATTTACGATCGGGTTGGGGTTCCATCAAGTTTGGAAATCGTTCGTTTCGATTACGGAAACGCGTCGAACGTCGTTCGTCCACGGCGGATGATGACGGCGACCCGTTTCGCACGCTGTCATAGCCACGGGATTCCTTATCTTGACAGATATGTTAATGCGATAAACCGAGAGAGTTAAATTGCACGTTATAGGTAATTGGCAATCTCGAACACTGTCCGAGACCTCGGAGCCTGTTATCTGCTCCAGATACTCGACGCTGCGCCAGGAACGGTCCGGAGATCTATTCCTGGCTGAAAAACATCGCAAAACAAACAATGATCCTTATCGTTCTGTTTATGGATCGTGCGTTACCACGCCGGCTCTATATTTACACGCTCGCGAAACCGGCTTTCAGAGATGCTTCTTACGTGATCGCCGCGTAAGAAACTCGGGGTAAAAATAATCCGACCGATTTACTTACGCGAGCGGCGACTCGCGCCTCGTCGGCGTCGTGCCACTTCGCGTTTTCGCCTTGCCCGCCTTTTTCGCCGATTTTTCATCCATTTTTCACCGACGACCCCGGATTTGGTCCACCTGGTTTTGCAGCCCTCGGCGAGACGAGTTCAACGAGTGGCGACAAACTGTACTTTCGATCCGTCATCCTCGAGATATACATACGTTCTCGAAGTACGCGGGAGCGGCGACGAAAAAACGTGCGCGCGCGCGCGCGCGCGCGCGAAACTTTCCCAACCTGTCGGAGATCGCGCGGTCGACGCCGGTGTCGAAATATTGTACGGTAACGGCATTTCGTCGATACAACCTTGACCGAGACATTCTACTTGTTTGCATTCCTCGTGCCTTATTCTTCCGCTTCGCATACTTCGCCGCAGTTGTGACTTTTTCGATGAACCTACCGCTACACTCCCATTGTATACCGAGCGACACCCGGTCGCGCGCGTCCTTGATGGAATTATCGCGGCACAAAAATCTGGGAATCCCTGATTCGTTCTTACGGTATTCTCATTTACGATATTTCTTTCGCCGTTTCTTCTCGCCCTTTATTTCGAACACAATCCAAACCTCGACGCGATCGAACCTTCCTCGTCGTGCGAGGCGGGCGGAAAAATACACTCGAAAAGTACCCTGAAAAAATAACATTTTTTTTCCAAGTCCTATCATCTCGAAAGCTTCTGCAAGAAATGAAAAAAAATCTCTCCAATGCTTGATATTTCAATTTACTGACGTTGGCCGTCTTTCTAATGCTTCTGATCATTAATGTCGAGAAAAATTAATACGCGCTAAGATTCATTAAGTTTATAGCGCTTACCCGCTTTGCCTGAGCAGCTTCCCCCTTTTTAGGCCCCTATTACGGGCAAAGCGGGCTTTCAAGGAGATTTGAATTTCGAATAATAAATTATTACTTGCTACGAAATAACTCGATTATTATTTATTATTTTGAAGCTCGATATCCCTACTATTAAATAAAATCAAAATTATTATCATAACCAAACGAAAACTAAGATTGTGTTAGGCTTTCATCGTTAATCTACCCGCTTCAGGCCACTCTCCCCTAACTATCCTCCTCAGAACCCACTTAGTCGCGAGTATTCAAAACGCGATAATTTCTTACCTCGCTGGGATTACGAAAAAACTGTTTCAGAGCTTTTTTTGTAGATAATTCAATTTCCTACAAGAATATGTGCGTCGAGATAGAAAAAAAAATCCGAGTTCTAACGCAGAAAACGGAGAAAACGAGGAAGGAATTTTTTCACGTGCTATGTGTACCTATGGAAAAACAGAAAATGATTGATTATCGAGGTGCCCATTGGGGAGAACGTTTTTATACCTCGGAGAAACTTTTGAGATGATAGGGAAAAAGTGTGATGATAAAAATTGCGTTTTCGAGGAGAAAAAATGATACCTCGTAGCAAGGAGAGAGAGAAGGAATCTGGAAAAAGTGTCTACTGAACGGAAAATAATAGGGGAAGATGGTTTTGATTTTTGTGCAGTTCTTTAGCGGGACTCCGTGCTCTGGAATGCAGGATAATCCGGTCTTGAATCTGATTTTATTACTACAAAAAATCGCAGAAAGAGACATTTACGTGTTCTAATGACTCGTCTCTACGGTGAATACACAGTCCCAACGAGCGCAAATTTTCTTCTGCTCGGGGCTTCCGCGGGCAATCAGCAAGTCTGTAATTCATGATGCTAAGAACTCTTTCTGCAAATTGCAACGAATCCGCGTATAAATGTAGGGATAGCATTTCCGCCCGTAGCGTCAGCCCGGAAACGACAAAAGCAAATCGGTTAGCATCGTAAAGCAACGTAATAAAATAAACAATAGGTAAACGTAAAACAGCCAGAGTCATCGAGTCGTTTGACCGCCCGTAGCCATTTCCTGTCCGGACAATTTTCCCTCCTCTCGCTCACTTTTTCGCATTTTTCGCCGCTTACGCGTTTTTCACGCGTTGTTCGCCTCAAAAAAGACGAATCCGAAAAAATGCGGAGACCGGAAGCCGAATTATTTCGAAACGACGAGATGGTCGCGAATAATCGTTGCTGGAGCAGTCGATAGACTGCTCGTTATTTGGCCATCGTTGCCCGGGAAATTCGCCTCCTTGCGACGCAAATAATCGTTCGTTCGATGTAGCATCGTCTGCCTATCGATTCGCGATGCCGAAACTCCCATCGCGAAACATCCTGCTGATTGTATCGTAAAAGTTGGATTATTTATCGGTTCGCGGCTAAACGTGGATCCTAACCGTAAATTCGTTTCGGCTTATAGTCGAATTAATCTACCGCCACACATTTATGTCCCCTGAAACGGGACGATCGTTACGAATACCTACTCTCGAACGGGGATCCAAAAGTGCCGACAGCTTATCCAAATCACTTTTATTACCACGTCCGTAAAAAGGTTCCCGCGGAACGCTCGACGATTTCCAAATCAATACTCTTCGTGTTCTCTTCGACGAGCCCTGGAAAAATGAAGAAGAAAGATAATCTCGGTCAGCCTACTTCGACGACATTGCTGTCAATTCTAGCACTTATTTACTTACTTATTTATTCATGCAACTTACGGGACAGGCCCATTATACAAAAGTGTCGGTCTTGTACGAAAGATAATTCAATGTCGCTCGGATGGCGCCGCATAACTAAACAAAATTCATCGTAGGGAAATAAAAAATGTAACAGTATAATAATGTTATCGTTCAACTATACGCGAACATCTACTTGGATATGGCTGGAATTGTAAATATCGAACCAAACACAATTTTTGTTGCATATCTCTGTTACTCTCGCTAGATCGAATGATAATTAATCTCATGCCTTATCAGTGATGGTTTGAGGTATGGATGATTGGGTAAATATTTCGAATCAGGGCTGCAGCTCAAAACTGGTCCAATTTTTTGAGTAGCAATCCTTATCGTTAAAAAATGATGTCCCACGTAGTGCGATATCCCGTGCAGCAATCGTTTCGAGATGACGAGAACTCGTTTCCCGTGCCTCGAGTTTCGAGATGATAAAAATAAATTTGAATTCATTTAGTCGGTCGTAAATTGTAGTTTCTCAATTCCGCGGGATTTGTCAAGAGATCTGTGAGATGCGCAGAAATTAGTAGCCATTAACGTTTCGTCGAAGACCCGGGATCCATGTTAATCGCCAGTCGCCGGGACACCGAAGCCCGAAAGAGCAAATTTATCCTGGATGCAATTTTTCTAGTCTTTTTTTTCCCCCTACAATTTATTTTCGCGTCTCGTCATTTGTCATAATTTATCTCGTTATTTATTGCAATTGCCATTTATCATGCGTCGTCGATGATGTTTCGTCGCGGCGAACGAACGAGCTTTTAAAGCGCTGCGACTTCGTGCCTCGCGAAACGTATTTATACGGCGGCGTAACGTCGATCGTCGCGTGTTCGTTTCACTTATTAGCTTCGATTTTCATCGCATCGCGTGTCACTTCTCGTCACTCGCGCCGGAGAAACGTGCGTGCGCGTGTGGTGTGCGGACACCTGTCACCGTCGAGATATTTCCCCTCACAATCCATTCGCTACCGAACGCTGTCACTCGAACGTCTACGGTCCGTTTCGCGAGTGTATGATAAAAAGTCGTACAACGAATGACCAAAAAATAAACCCGGGAACAAACGATTTTTCTACTCCATTCCACTTCGAATCGAATCTTTTTGTCTACTAATCACCGCAATTCCCAACTAATTGACAAACAAAAACTGTTCCCCCCACCGGGTTTTCCAATTGTCGAAAGCTTCAATTTTCTCCATTTTCTTCGCTTTTAGTTTTCGATTTTCGTCCCATTGGATTTTTCGTTCTTGCTCTCTTTAGCCGCGTTAAGATTGTCTGCGTATGCTGATGGTGTTTTCTTCTCGTTTAGGACGTTCAATATTTTTTTTCTTTTATCGCAAAGGACCCCGCACTATCCTTATGGGATTTGGGATTCCGTGAATTTTTTCTAACTTAGGGGGAAAACGTATGTTTTGTCTTGCTGATCAAAAGCGTCCCGGGGCACAAGATTCAAAAATGCCATCTAAACCTTGTAAATAATAATCTCCGAAGGTCGTAATTTGCTGGTGGACGAGCAGGCCTGATATCATGATATAGCAGTGATGTTCAGTTTGAATGATAATAACGCTTAGATAAGAATGATTCCAATTGTTATTATTGGAACTATGCTTACAGTGGCTTATTATTCTCATAATCATCATCATCCTAGTAAATCGAGCGATTGGTATTATTATTATGGTTGTTGTTATTATCGTTGCTAAGTCATACTACTCTATCCATTGAAGCACGCATACACGTATACACGCATACGCACGTGCGGCTATACCCACCAGCACGCACATACGCATACAGGCACTCACACCCATTCATACGCTTAAATAAACAATTTCGATGCTGCAGAAGTCTTCTCAAGGTCCAGCATAAGGATAGAACAAATAACGGCCTTCGGAGGTCATTTACAAGGTGTAGATGGCATTTCTGACCATTGTGCAAGACAAAACCTACATTTTTCCCTCGAGTTGGAAAAAAATTCACCGAAACTCAAATAGGTACCACGAGGATGGTGGGATTTGATACAAAGTCGACGGCGCAACGCCATTAGTTGTAACGAATATGGAGCAAATCGAGAGACTGATCGGCAACGCGTCGATCTCGTACCGTTGCCTGCTGCGTCGTTAACAACTGGATCGATATTTCGTTATTTATACGCCGTAAGTCTTGCGATAAATCAATTCTTCGGTTCGTCCGCGCTCTCTGTCTCCTATATACATGTATATATATATATATATATTTCTTTCTCTTCCTGCGCAGCAATCGTCGCGGTTTGACCGTTGCGTCGAAAGCGTTAACTCACCGTAGATATATCTAGAATTGTATAGCGGTATACGTACGGCCCGTAAAATCGATGGAGAGATATACCGATGCTACCGATCGCGACGCCGTCGTTGGCCGATCGAAGTCGAGACCGAACGATCGACCATCCTTGAGATCTCGAAACGGGATCGGTTACGTATATTGGGTGGCGATCGCGTTACGCGACGATGCGCGAGGTGGCGCCACGAGAGTTTCGGTTCTCGCGAGCGACGTTCACCGCGAAGAGCATCGAACCATAGAGGCGTAGCTTCAGCCACGCTTACTGCTATGTTGCGACTTGGAATGGAATCGGGTTCGGATATATTTATGTTTATAGTCCACGTATAAAACTGAAGTTACCAAACTATTAAACTAAAAATGAAAAAAAAAGCACATTGAAATTCTGATACTGGTCGCATATTTTTTACGCTGGAATCGGGTAGAAAATCGGTAGAAGGAAGAACGCGAGGAATTCGTGAATGTGGAAATAATATCAGAGCTATCGGTGGGTGAGGATGATGAAAAAGATCCGGCTGAATCGGGGAAGGCCTCCATTCGGGGCTTCGTGTCGGAATAATCGTATGGAATGTAAGCGGATCGTTGGTTCGATCGGTTCGAGCCTCTTCGCGTTACAATCGTTTAACTTAATACTCTGCAATCGAAGCGCTATTATAAAATTAATTCCAATAGCTCGCGGATAAGACGTAGCAGGTCGCTTGTAGAGCTGAAACCGCAGCTCTTCGTGAAAACATCGGAGCTACTCGCTCGGAGGGTCGTTGCACGAGTTGGCGAACGTGCGGGAGAGAGAAATCGGAAGAGTCGTAGGAACGAAGTTACGACGCGAAAAAGAGAGCCGCGCGTCATCGAGCGTGTGCTCAGCTGCGAGCCCGAAGAGATCGGTTTCTGTTGACATTTAAATTTCGCGCGTCGAAGTACTTCGACATCGTGTAAACTCGTCGGGCAATAAAAACGGTCAAAGAGTCCGCGACGGGAAGCGTGCGAGGTCGCCGCGGCGCAGCGCGGTGCGAAAAATCGACTGTGATCGAAGAACTTGGCGAAGCGGTACAAAAAAGTGATCTGGAAACTGCAGCCGAAAGCGTTTCGCGCGAAAAAGTATACGTATCGAAATCGACGAAGAAACATTCGCCGAGGATACGCAAAGTGCGTGAGAAAACGTCAACGCAGCCGGCGGACTCGAGGATGTGGAAGAAAAAAGTCTCCAAAATCGGTGCCCGAAAGATCGATCGATCGCGATCGAGGAAGAATATTCGGTAAAGATCGGTAAAAACTTGCCGCGATTACAACGGTACGAGAAAATCGGCAGATCGGTTCGAAAAATCGGCAGATCGGTTCGAAAAATCGGTTGAAAATCGGTAGGGAAATGTTTTCTGGAATCGATCGAGCACTGCGAGGACGTATTCGTGGAAATCGGCAGAAAATAATGGTTTTGGTTCGGTAAATCGGTAGATGAAAAAGGGCAAAAACTGAAAATAATGGACGGTAGAAAATCCGAGGAAGCGGTGAGTAAGCTGATGACGAATAAAATCGGCGACAAATCGTTAACGAAGAAACTTGCTTGAGCAACAACAAAAAAAAAAGAAAGAGGGAGATCCCAGGAGGAGAAAAAGAAAAGAGAGAAAATTATGCTCGCCAGGACGTGGAGCGAAACGGGATTTGGGGGGTAAAACGCGTGGTGAGGGAGCGATGAGTGCATTTTCGTGTATGACGTCGGCCTTGAACTTGCATGACGCACGCGTGGCGATGCGAGCCGCGTCATCGAGGCGAGGAAAACCCAGGGCGTCGATCGTTAATGTCGCCTCGCCTCGCCTCGCCGTTTCGCGAATCCGAATTGGCGTGCAATTCCAGCCGTTCATCTCGCGACTCGAATTATTCGCGCGCCATCGGGGGTACCGCACTGCGTCGAACGCACGTTTATCGACTATCGACCTCGCGACTAACTACTAAACTTGCCTCTGCTACCCGCGTCCATATATACGCACGATCACGTCTAGCATCGAATTCGCGTTCTGCCCTCGCAAGGAATCCTCGACAGGATCACGCTACTCGAAATCGATTGGCGCAGTCTTTTTATCACTTGCAGTGTTCAGGTGCAGGGCACCTGCAAAAAATAGGGGGTCCTAAGTGAAAAAACAAAGCTGACGCGAATTGTCCTGCACGCGAACGCTCCGCGTAAAACAAAAACTGCATCAATAGGTTCCCCCCTCAAAACCAAGAAGACCAACTCGGGTGGTCGAAATCGTGTCGGTGCAAAAAAAGGGTGTTCGGGTGTTGAAAAGACAGCCGTTGACGTGTATTCCCTGAAAATTGCGTGGAACGATCTTCGATATTGCATCTCGTGTAATAACGTGTCTCGTAGCCACGTGACCCAGGTGTAGCACGAATTCTACGCGAAATACACCCCGAAGCACATATTTTTATCCACGGAAGATTTTTCGATGAAAAACTTGTTGAGTGAATAAAAAAAATGTCAAAACGTGCCTCACGCCTTTTACCTCGAGTGTCCGAAGCTCTGTAATCTTAACGCAACAGAACTACGTTGTCGATCTGGTTTATGTTAATTTCCAGTTGCGCCCAGCTCGATAGGTAGTTTCGAAAATTGACTGGAAACACACGGATTACGGATGAAATGAATATTTATTATCCGGACTCCCGACCAAATCAATGTTTTGAGATACCAATTTTGTCCAACGTCCAATTCGATCCAATCTCCATCGGCGTACACCGGATTTCGGGGAATATAAGGAATAAAAGAAAATCCGTTCCCAGTAAATATGCGTGGCTTTGAGAACGAAAAAAAAATCATCTCGGTTCCCAATTATTTTTTTTTAACAAAATTTTCGTTTATATCGCCTTATTTTGCGAGTGATGAACATTTTTGGCTCGTGCGAAAATTTAAGCTGGTGTCGCCACAATTTTTTCTGGGGCACCGAACTATTTTTTCGCGGGGTCGCGAACTCGAAAAATTGCGTGTCGAGTCATCAAAAATTTATCCTCGTCGCAGAAATTTTGTTTCCACTGCCGACGAAGAGAGGGGAAACGGCGAGGGAAATATATACATATTTTTTGCCGGCTAACGGGTACTCGGTGCGACGTAGCGGAAGTTATTTCTACGATTCGATAAATTTGTTCGCTTTCCTTGTTTTTCATCGATTCCGCCGAGCCGTGGCAAAAAATGTGGATGGATGCGCGCGATTTCGCGCAAAGCAACGCTTCAAACCGCAACTCCCAGGCAAAAACGAAAATCGTTTGATTTACGATAATATCTCGCGTCTCGGATAAGCAGCGCTCGATAATTCGAACCCGCGCGAAAGATTCTGTCCGGCGAATTAATTTTTCGAAATGTCTTTCGAAAAAACTGACCCGTTACTCGCACCGCGCGCGGACATGACGCAAGATATACCTTCAGAATTTATAACTCCCAGCTTCGCGTTCCACGCTACACCACAGACGCGTTTCTCTTGCGGTGAATTTTTTTTATTTCTCCTCGTTCCCCCGCACAACGAGCAACAGATTTTTTCCCCGGGCGTCACAACACGGAATTCCATCTCCGTTACGCGGGAAGAAAAATCCTCGCTTCAATTTTTCAACCAAATCCCCAATAATTTCCGTCCCACTCGGCGCTGAAAAATTATCTTTCGCAACGATCGTTCCTCTGCTTGCGTTTTTTTCCCATTTATTTTTCATTTTTCCTCAAGGTCACTCGATCGATGACCGCGCGGCGCCCGGAGCCGCGTCATTAATCGAATCGTATTTCGCTGTTTTTGGCGTTTTTTGAGTACAAAATTCCGAAAACCAGATGGAAATCGTCTTGCCTCGACGCTGTTTCGAAATCTAGGTGCAAACCGTATTCCAATTTATTAGCCTACCGCGAAACGTTACGTTTTTTACGTCGTATGGAAATTTTTTTTCAACACGATCTGGTTTCGTGAAAGATGCGTTTCAAACTTTTTACACGCTTGGAACTACAATTAGCGATACTCGCTCGGTTTAACGAGCTCCGGAAATGGATCGAGATGTTTTTAAAGCTTCCTCCGCATATCGGTTCATTTTTCTTGTCAAAGTTTTTGCTCCGTCTTTATAAATACGTTTTTCAATGTTACGAAGCCGGTTGATTTCGCCCCCCCCCCCCATTTTTATGGCGAGCAGCAATCTTTCGTTTTTATTTCCATACATCATCGATACGACCTTGAATGACCTCGAACGACCTCGACCACCGGATGTTTTTTAAGCGGCTCGAAGATTGTTGGCAAAATGGTAGCATTCCAATTGGAAAAGTGCTACTGGGACACCCTGTATATTGGGCGCGGAGAATTGGAAAAAATCAGCTTCGCTATCGATATGCGAGATGTGCACAGATTTGCGTCGTTATTTGCGCATACGCGCTTTTGTAAGAACCGGGAAAAGGCACTCGCGACTACCCTGAAGTACAAGTCGGACTTCTTGCGAGTTTCGAAGTACGTAAACGAGTCGAGCGTCCGTAATTAACGGTAGTTGACTAACCGCAAAAAACAACTCGGCGCCCAACTAAAATTCCCAACGATTAGGCAAGCTTACCTCGAGTAGAGTTTGCCAAAAATGCAAATGACGCCTCGAAAAGCGGAAAAAAAAATTAAAAATAACAACAACCGCGACGAATTCTCCGATACGGATGACAGGTCCTCTGTCGGATGTATGGAACCGTGAAACCAGGTATTTTCTCATGCAAGCTCGCGACAAAGTATTTCTACATTTTTTGGAATTTCACGTCTACGAGAAGTTGTTCCCCATTTTACACGATACATTCGTAGATGCTATTTATTGAAAAAACGACGCGGTCAAATATATCGAAAAATGAATTATTTCTTCGCGACGGTACAACAAGCACTTCGCAGCACGCGGAGTTGCAATTGTTATCTTGAGACGAGTGTTCCACGATGGCGGCATATAACTTTGGGTACGACGACCGAAATTTCGATGTTACAACCAAATGCTCGGTACTATTAGCTTTGGAAAGAGCAGCTAATCGTACACGAACATGCAACCGTTCCTTTCGGTACAGGAGAAAAACTATTTTTGTGCAATCAAACCACTTTGGCTCACAATCTGGCTCTCCGTGCACGGTATCTCAAGGCTCGTGAAAAGTACTCTGCGTACAACAATTATCGTTCGATCGCGTGTCGTTGTTCCAAATTTGGTGGAGCCACCTCGAGCGATCGTTTCGGTGAGTCTGTTTCGATCGGATCGGGACGACGTGAACGTTTACAAGCGGACAGAGAAGAGGAGAACCGAAGAGCAGCGCCAACAATCGCTTTCGTCATCCTCTCGACGATGCCGCGGTCCGCGGGCGCGTTTTCGCCGCATCGATCCAAGTTCCGCGAATCATGTGGGTGTTCCGGATGTGAAAAATGTGGCGAAAGGTTGGCCATTTTCGAGATCACCGTTGATCCTCGTCCGAGTCGAAATTAATGAAACTGTCATCCCGACTCGCGAGGACGGCGAACGGCAGCGGAGCCGCGGCAGCGGATTATTTATAGCACCGATCTCCTCCTCCTCCTCCTCCTCCTCGAGTTTCCGTGGAATACCGATCGCGGGTGTGCGTGCGTGTGCGGGGGGCACGGAGCGAAGTGTAGGCATCACGACCGTAGGCACGACTCGTAGTCACGGCATGGACGAGGCAGAACAACCGAGATCTCTCCTCGTCGGTGCAGTATATTAGAGGGAAACGGGTGCAATGCGCCGAGAGACCGTGGCCTTGACGTGGGCCGCTTGGCGAGGGCAAGGACGACCACAACTTCATTTTTATCGCGTGTCTCTTTCGCGACGACGACGACGACGACGACGACGACGACGACGACGACGAGCGAGATGCGCCCACGTACGTGCATCTCTGCATCGCGAATCCGCCAGCCTCCTCTCCAGCTTCCGATCGAGTTGCGATTTCTTCTGCGCCGATCTCGCGGCGATCGGCGAACGAGCCCCAAAAAATCGGCACGGATCCAAGTAAATTTCCTCCCGTTCTTCTCTTCTCGCGCCTAGAAGCCGAATCTCCGGAGCGTAGGAGATTCGCGCAGGTCCGCGTAGTCGAGCGATGTCATTGCACTTCTCATCCTCCGCGCCTTTCGGCGTACGTTTCGAAATTTGGATTACCAGAAGCGTCGAAATTCGACCGCGCAACGAACGCAGGAGATGCAACGACCCTGGAAAGCTGAAGACATTGGTCGCCCTGTTGTACTACCTACTGCCAGCTGTACGATACGAGGAGACAGTGGGAACCGCACAGAAGCGAGTCCTCGGCAAAAGAAGCGGCGGAAGAAATCGAACTCGATCTCTTCCGATTCTCCAAAGCCGAGGTCACCGGCAATTTTCAGCGCTCGGTCCTCGCTTACGCCATCGCGCGTGCTCGCACGCACCTCGCGGATGGTGAACCCGCGGGGAACGCAACGCAGCGGGCCGCGGAACGCAACCGCACGCGAGGATCGAGCTCGACTACGCGCGGCGCGCAGGGAAAATCTTTACGCCCGGTGTTCTCCGGAGCATGACGCCAGGCGTTGATTAGACTTCTTCTCCTCCTCCTTTTTCTCCTCCTCCTCCCGCCGACGTCCGGTCCGCCCTCCGCGTATACTTTTGCCCTGCTGCGCTCGCCGCTCTCTCTACCTCGCGCGCGCGCCGAGATCCTGCTTCCTTTTTGTCTTCGCTCCGTGACCTTGCGAAGGTCGGGTGAACGAACAGTCGCCAAGACCTGGCGCGGAGCATCTTTCTCCGGAGTCTTATCTCCCTCTATCTTCGCGACTACTCGTTCCTCCGTCCTCCTCGATTCGGCTCCACCTCGCGTGCGTGCGCCAGCTCCGACGAAAGGGAGAGAAAGAGAGAAGGAGAAAATAAGAGAGAGAGAGAGAGAGAGAGGCTCTCTTTTGCTCACCTCTTCGGGGGCAGCAGAAGATGAGACTCGCGTCGTCGTCGTCGTCGCTACTCCGCTTCGCTGCTGACGGCTACAGAAATAGTTTAGTATCGCCTGGATCGCGAACTTCGCGGTAGACGCGAAAATGATGGTGCCGATTTCTCCCATCCCTGTATTCACGGGAGGAGATCATGCGATCCCCGATAATCCAGCCGCCACGAGTTTCGTGGCACGATTGGACGGATTTATTTTCAATTAAATCCATCGCAGCTGTACAGCCATCGTCTCCTACGTCCCCGGCTCCAGGCTAGTTGCGATACTTCACCGCGGGTTAAGTTCTATTTTTTCTACAAAACCGTAAACGCGAGACGGTCCATTTCCACGGTGAACAATAAATTTCATCTCATCTGTTTTTGGAGAAAAAAATCGTTGGATTATTTATTCGATGAGAACTTTTTGGTAGGATGATTGTACACTGCTGCGAACTATTTTAGCAGGTATTTTTGCGAATGTAGAAAAAGACTGAGAATTGTTGTATTGTTTCACCCGATGGAAGGTCCAAGAGGCGTCGGTGCTGTAAGATTTTCGGTGGTAGCTGAAAAGAGACATTCGTCTTCGGGAAAAGCTTCGCTGTTTTTATTGCCAGTGACAAAGTTCGCAATTGCGACCGGCCGTTAGCCGAAGCCTGCGGCTACCGTGCGAGAACCAGAAGACGTATTCCCTGACGCAACGATCCTATTTTGCCGCAGCAAAACCTGCTTCGATTTTTCCAACGGTTTCTCGTATTTAGATGGTTTTACGAGTCGAAGAAACATCAGCGTCGACGAGGTCGCCGAGATAAACATCCGGGGCTGCTATGACGGGAGTGATAAAATTTATATGACACGTTCTAATGGCTTCGTACGACGCTGAACGGACGTCGTTCCTAATTGCAACCGCAAATAACGTTTCTTCGAGTATTAAAGCGTCGATAAAACTAATCATCGGCAGCCACCTACGTTCCAATTCTGCGGGACGATTCTTCGCCTGGCTTATTTTTTCGTCCTCGAAAAAAAAAAAAACAGCGGAGCCACGTCGCGTCTCGACGACGAACAAATGGGAGATGTTTGGAAAAACAGAAAATTGGGAGAAGGCGAGCTTTTTTTTGGGGCGGAACAAGGTCAGAAAATGAGAGGCTCGGAGCATATCGTCGTAATTTGTCTACTCGGCGACCCAGACGATCCAAACTTCGTTTTGCGTACGCATCCTTTGATATGCCGTTGAACGTCGCCCTCATATTTCAAAGTCAAAAATCCTGGACAAAGGAGCGAGCGCGCCGGGTTAACGACGACGCGTTGCGTATCATCGCGATAAAGTATCCCGTATCTTTTCGCGCGCGTGTCACTCGTGTCGCGAAATCCTTGTAACACGGGCTTAAACTGGCGACGGGCACGGCAAGGAGGCAGAGGAATCGTCGAAGAATGGCTCCGCGCATGACACGAATCACTCATCGTGCTCGAGGTTTATCTTTGTTTGGGATCTCACGTGAATATAATGTTACATGGTTAATGTCCCGATCTCGCCAGGTACCGTTACGCTCCTCCCTCCGGGAGGCGATCCTCCGGCATTCGGCACGTAGCTTCGCGATCGAGAAACGAAACAAACGGAAGAATATCGAACGTCCGTCCATCTTCGACGATACGCGCTTTTCCTCTTTCCACCGTCGTAATTGTAAACCCCATTTCCACAAGGTGATGTCAAAACTGTTGCCGTTTTTTTATTTCGAAATTCGTCCCTACCAACTCTAATTTATTACGCTCACGAACATCGCATGTGTCCAAAAATGCTGCCTTATTTCAAGGTCGTCCATTCCAATTCGTCGGCGATGTCTATCCATTGCCAATTTCGATATCGGATTCAAACTACAGGTGGACAGATTTCGTTCATCCTTCGGATTATGTTCACCGCAAACGCGACAAAATTTATCAGGATCGTTAACGCAAAATAATAAGAATAATTTTATCGGTGCTTTGCGCAGAATAAATTAGGGTAAATTAGGCAAAATTAGGGTAGCTAGCAAGCTGGCGGGGGAAATAACTACTACCGCCGGTATCTGGCTATTATCTCGCTTATCTACTAACACGGAACTGAACCAAGGTACGCAAAAATTTTATTTCTTTTTTTTTTTACATAGGCTCGCCTATTTGTCCGCGAATTCGCTTGTCGACCGACCACAGCGACGCGCAGTCAGCCGTAGGCGCGAGACGCTAAGAGTCGAGATGTGTTACTTATTCGACGTCCCGGTTGGCGAAGCTTTATCTATCATCGAACGTGTCACACGCGTCGATTTACACGCTACTTCTCATTCGCCCCCTTGCTGTACACGCGTGGTCTCTCGCGCGCGACGATCGCGACTCGTCGAAGTCGAACGTCAACGGTGACCGATCTGGCGATATGACGCGGCTCGTTGACACCGGTCGATCGGTCGCGATCTCTTCTCTCCTCGGCCGCGTGATTCTCAGCTTCCTTCTCGTATCACTCGAAAATTGGGCCACGTCGCTGGCGAAGCTGGATTTTTTCTCTCTCCAACGTATTCGAGCGGGTTCGCTGCTAGATTCTACCAGATTCTACTTGTTAGCCAACGACGCGTTTTAAACGCATTCGATCGCGTTGTTTCCGAAGTAACTAGATCCACACTACGCTGCAAAAAAAGTTCTTGATCCCAAGTAAATTTTACCATTATCATTATTATTATTATTATCGTTAGTCTTTTGTACGATTTTTTTAAAGAATATAATATGTTTAAATAAAATGATATTTTCTTGTCGCGAGAAATTCGGGCCCATTAAGATAAGCACTTTCCTTCTCTTGATGCATTATTATGTTTGCTTATTTCAAGAAAATTATTCACTCGCAGCTATCGGAACGTGGATCTTCTTCCCGTGAATACTTGGATGCTTAGACTCAAGATAATATTCTCTCATTACGATAAGAGTTTCACTTTTTTATTCTAAGCCCATACTTTTCTACAAATTAGAATCAGTTATCTTGGGAGAAGAGAATCTTTTCTCGTGTACCTCACATGTCCCTTTGGACCATGCTTCTCTACGTACAATGAAATACTTATTCATTTTTACAAATATTTTCGTGAGCCTAGTCGATAAAATGCGAAATATTCAATTTTCTTGGGACTAATACAATTTTTTGAGTGTATGCGTGCCTTTTTTAACCGGAGCATGCGAACCTGCGGTAGGAAGCATGGGTTCCAATTTGAAGCATTGAAGTTGCCCTATATATTCCATCCAACTGATTTACTTCCAAAATCATCGCGTCCACAATTTTTTGGCGCGAAAAACGAGAGAAAAACTAGCTTGGTCAAAGATTCAACCTAGTTTCTACGTTTTTTCTAAGCTTTTCATGTAACCCGATCGCTTCGCGGATGCGCGAGCTGCTCGTCTTGCTGAAATCAAATCTAATCATTTCGAAAACGAGATACGGTCGACAATGTTCGAATTTCCAGTGTTCGTATTTGAAGTAGAATGGAGCTTTGAATTTTGGATTTTTTCGATTATTTCCGTGGCATCGACGAGCTTGCTCGAAGCAAAGGATAAATAGCGCTCGCGCGAAGGACGACGGCATCGAGGGACGAGCTACCGGTCGAGAGTGACGCGAACTCGTTTCCCATCGAAAGGTTCGCTCGTAGATCAAGCAGGAAAGTGAACGTTGGTTGTAGGAAGTTACGCGGCATAGAAATACCCCCGAGAACAGCAGCGGAAGCGCGAGATCTCATTTCAGGGCATTTCGCCCCGTTCATTTTCTCTCGCCTCCTCGTTCCTGTTCTCCGCAGTAGTCTTTCGCGCGGAGCGAACCGGTCAGCCATTTGTACACGGGCAGTAACTTATCTTCCTAAGAATAGTTTAGCCGGCCGAGTTAATGCGAGCGAGCAGAACTCGTCGACGATATATTTTTTTCTCCGATTTTCCGACTCCTCGCGAAGGGCGCGCGCTCGGCGAACGCGAGCTCGAGGTTCGAACAATGGAAAGAAATTTTCTTTTACGACTTCCTGCGAGCGGATAACTCGAGACGTGCTCGATGACGACGAGGATTCGTTTCTCGCTCCGTTCGCGCAATCGTATCGCGACAATTTTAACGCGCGGGAACCGAAGATACGCGTCGACCTCGCGTGTCGATGTACGCAGATACGCGTGTACCGGGGATGTAACGAATGCTCCGTTTCCCACATTCCCACAATATCGGCTTTTTACCGGACTGTAATGTTTTTCGAGCATATGTATACCTGCATGCATACAGTCATGCAGGCATTCGTGCACGTATGCATGTATGTATGCATGTATTACGGTGGTCGCGGATATAGTGATTCTGGAATCCGATCCATCCCCCCGCTCGTCATTTGACAGAGAAAAAACACAAGTTTCGAGCCCAATTTGGCGCCTCTATCTCAAGAATTTTTTTTTTTTATTGATTTAACATTGATTTTGGCTAATTTTTTGGTAAATAAATATTTTGGCTCTTTCTAAATCATTTAAAAATCTAAGAACGACGAGATATTCAGGAATAACTTACTCCAAGCGGAATACACTTATCCTACTTTACCAATTTATTAAATAAATGTTAGCCATCCTAAGTAGTTCAAGTGTCACCTATTTTTTCTCATATATTTGCATGTATATATAGAAGGCCTAAGCGGTTTTTAGATTTTTGACTATATTAACAACTACCCTAGTATGTGAATATATATATACAGTTATTATTAGAGTTATTTGCGGCGATTCCACCACTGTAGCCCCAACAAATAAATACATCTGTTTTGTCGAGGTGCGTTTTTTGCCCTGCTGTTTCATAAATTATTTTCACTTTTCATTGCCAAAGACAATCGCAAAAATTCGCATGATCTATCGGGAATGCGAATATTCAAGAAAAAAAAACAAAAAAAAGGGGACTGTGAATAGTGGTCACATCACTAGCGTGCACGGTGCGCGTGAAATGCGAGGTTCTCACGCGTGAAATGATGGAGCGCGGAGAGGACACGACGAGGGAGCTGTAAATAATTTATGAGACTCTGCTAATTCCTCCGCCGATAGCTCGATCGCAATGAGATTCGTTATTCAAATCGAGCGTCGAGTTATCGAGTCGAATCTGAGAACAAATTATATTGTCTCGGAGCGCGCCTCCGTGAAATATCAATTCTCGACCGTGCGATACGCGCGAGACGATAACGAAATTCCGTTAGACGTATCGCCGATTCGATTTGTGTACCTCTTTCCATTTCTCAGCTACATCTATCGTTTCGGTGGACGCGTTCGCTCGTTTTTTTCCATCTCGCGCCTCGGGACGCCTGACCTTGATTGACCTTTCGGCGTCGTCATCGGTCGCGATCATCGCGCTCGATAAAACGACTATCGAGCGCCGCGCTGTCGAAATATTCGGTCGACGCGTCTCGATATTTACGACTATCGAACGAGCCAATAAATTCCGATGGAGTAGCCACCGAATCGCGAACTCTTCTCGTGTTCACCTGCCGCAAAAATCCAGCGTCGCGTGGAAAAATTGCGAGAAATCCAACACATGTTTATCCGTTGCGGACATTTTTCGAACATCATCGTCCTCGTTCCGCGTTGAAATTCGGCACAGCTCAAATTTAAGAGGGCGTCTCTAGTCTTTTGCACATATTCCCAATAATTTTTTTTTCCCCAGTAAAATTTATTATTGAACTACAATTTTTTCACAAATGCACAAATACATGTTACAGCGTATGCACAATTTTTTGGGGAATTTTTATCATCCAATATGACCCGGATATGGCTGCCACAACGCAGCCTGCTGTTTTCCTGGTTGACGTGATTTCTCGACTGGGGAACCTCCGAAATCAAAAATTCGGAATGCATATTTAAGTATAACTAAGTCGCTACAGCCCATGCCAAAATCAAGAACTTCGAGTGAAAAATAACAAAATGGCGGACTTTCCGAGTTTTCGACCTATTTTTTGAGGTTATGTTGTTTAAAAAGGTGGTTAAATGACAGCGGATATTTGTGATTCCGCTATGGGCTGTAACCATATGTGCGACGAGTAACCCTTTAAAGTTTCAGCTCGATCGGTTAAATAGTTTTTGTAAAATCGTGCCAACCAGGTCAAAAAATGATGTCCCGAAAAAATATGTTTTTTTTAAATTGTGTAAAAAAAAATAAGAACCTTCCTGTTCTTCGGAGAACTCTGTTTCCGAATGTATACCGAACGCAAGATCGGTGTTTTTGGAAAATCGATTTTTCCACAAAAAAATAGACCAGAGAAAAATAGACCAACGGATCGCGCGCCTCGCGAAGATGTCGATTCGAAAAAGTGGTAGATTTTTTGTTCCTCTCTCGCGCAGCGCTCTCAGGATTTTCGCGGGAAAAAGTCGAAAGCGAATCGCGATGGTGGAAAAAGTTTATTATCCCGAGAATTTCCGAGCTGTCGTGACTCCGCCACTATGAACTTCTTGCACGCAGCGTCCTTCTCAAGGTCGTCGCTCGTATCAAATCGCGCCGCGAGTGCTCCGATTGAAAGGAGACGGCCGCTGCTTTATGGCAGCGCCCATGGAAATACTCGGATCCCCGCGAGACGAATTCGCGTCATGGATAAAAAGCCGCGCCGGATATACGATGCTCGCGTATCAGCTGGCAACAGCTTCTCCCGGGGGATGAAGAGAGAGGCGCGCGCGTTCGACGCGGATAAATTTACTCGCGTGCGAGCATTCGTCGTTCCTTCCTCTCCCTCCTGCCTGCCGTCTTCCCTTCTTCCATTTTTCACGAAGGTGTTCGCGTCGATGAAAATTGTAGGGGGAGGAGGGAAAAGAAACAACCGTCCGCGTCGTGTGACGCGGACTCTTACCCCGTAATCACGAGGTGATATTTCACGCGTTTCAGCTTCGGAGTTTGCTCGGCGCGAAGCTATTTCTCGGGCGAGGATCGGCGCACGGTAGGTAATAGGGGGTAAAGCGTGGCGACCGCGGTAATCATGCGAGAAAAGAATCTGCATTGGCGCCTCGCAGAGATTACCTTGCCTCTCCGCGAATGACGTATCCTCCGCCTCCGTCTCCGTAGGGGGGCGCCAGGTTAATCCTCTCGCGTCGCGCGAGGCGGAAAGACCGAAGCGACGAGTTGAAAAAGAAACGCGAACGCAGCCGGGGATCAAATCTCTCGCCGGTGTCGTCGCAAACGCGGCGAAGATCCACCACCTACGAGGGAAGACCGCTTCTGCGATGAAGAATTTATAGAAAAATCTATTTTTCTGCGATGGTCTAATGAACACAATTAGATTCCAACGCGGTATGCCGATGAGCTACAAACGTAAGAAGAGTATAAGCGACAAGTGGGTCGGAAACGATGTGACAAATAGGCCACGATAGAGAGACGATAGTAATAAATGATTAGTTCAATAAACGCGCCAGAATCAATATAGTCATAAGTGACGTTCGATCAATTACAATCCTCGACGGACGAAATGTCCACGCGACCTGATTTTGAATAGCTCTAGGGAGGATGCAAGTCTGACTGCTAAGGGTAGACCGTCCCGAAAGTACACAGCATCGAGTGGAAACGAGCTTCCGT
>OZ018312.1:15611777-15633090 GCA_963969455.1 Arge pagana | reverse complement strand
AGAGAGGAGAGAGAGAGAGAGAGAGAGAGAGAGAGAGAGAAACGCAACAGCGCGACGTTTTGCGCGGAATTCGCAGGTACTTTCGAACAGGCGCCTCGCGGAATCCCTTCGCGAAAACTACGGGACTACCGTGTACTCGCGGGTTCGGGACCAGGCGTGGCTACCCCCACTTCGCTACGTGTCGCGACGCTGACGGAGCCCCCCCGTCGTGGCGGAGCGAGTCCCGAGGTTTCTTCTTCTATCTTCTACCAACCCCAACGTCGAGGATGGAATCACGCCGGTAACCCCGCGAGACCTTGCCAAGGTCGTACGTTGAGCTCGACTCAGTCCAAGTGAATCTGCTACGGCTCAGCGTGATTTCCTCCATGCGACTCCCGCGACCGAGCCCATCCCAATCTCATCCCGGCAGCTCCTCATCCCCCACCTCCGCTTCCCCTTCCTCCTCCTCCTCTGTCCTCCTCTTCCTCCGCCCGTTCTTCGGCCGCGAGATTCTTGGAGTCCGGAATAGTTCGTGACTCATTTGCGCATCTCTAACCAGATGAAGAGAGCAGATGTACGACACGTTCGGTGGTCGGCGTACGCGAGCGCTGACAACCGGCCGCGGGCTCTCGTGATAGCAAATTGCGAGAGGCACGTACCGCGTCCTCGTTGCTGGAAGGTTCATTAGAGACACTTCAGCCGCGTCAATTCATCGAGATAAAGTTTCTAGGAGTTGGCCGCTTTCAATCGTATCAACCGCGACAAACGTCCAACGAAAATCCGGTGACGGAGCATCGACGACTCGCGAGAGGTCCGCGTCGCGTCGCTCGTCGTTGTTGGCCTTGCCGTGGCTGTTGTTCGTAACGAGATGCGGGACATACCGGAAATGAAACGCGAGAGATGCAATACGTATATATATGTAACGCGCAGTTATTGACCAAGAAACGATATGGACGTCGCGAGGCGAACCAGTCGGCTCTGCGGAGGCCGGTGGTATCTCCGCGAGGGAAGGACCAGGGTGTAGGAAGATGCAAAACGGAATTAGCTACGCCTATCTCGATGCGATTATGCAAATCTAGGTACGGCAAGTCAAGCGTCTTACAAGCGCTGATTGTGAGCTTAGAAACTACCAGAGGTACGACGACGCTCCATATACGAGTTCCGCCTCTCCGACTGCGAGTGAATCTGATCAGCTAGTTTAGCCGGTCGGAGCCAGAGCTCGCTCCGGTTGAAAATAAACGAGCATATATCGAGAGACCCCTGGGTTTCTAGCCGCCTCGGTGTCATCGCCGAAGAAGAAGAAGAAGAAGAAGAAGAAGAAGAAGAAGAAGAAGCAGAAAACGAGGAAGGCGCAGAAGCTGAAGAAGAAGGAGAAGGAGGAGAAGGAGAACGATGACTCGAGATTCACGTCCGCGATCGGTGCATCGCGAAGTTAATTTGACAACCAATGAAAAAGTAATTGGACTTTTCTCGCCTCTTCTCTCTCTCTCTCTCTCTCTCTCTCTCTCTCTCTCCTCGTTCTCGGCATATTCGAAGATGCGGACCGTTAGGTCATTTTTTCGTCCACCGATACGCCAAACCGGTGCCGTCAATTACGGCGAAAGTGTTTCCGTCCATCTCTCCCGTAATTACGTGCGTGCACTGCTATTGCGACACGGTTCGTTGCTTTCACAATCGTCACTTCGAGACAACCTTCAGCCCCGAGTTCCAGGTCCTCGCAGCACAGAAGAATCTCATTACACTTCGGCGTGCTCGTCGTTCCGTGATTTCGAGAGCGTCAATCCCGAGCGTGAGATTCGAACGGCACACGAACGGGGACATTTTTTGCCCTCCACGTGCCTCACGTTCTTGCCCCGAGACGCGCCAACTTCCGTCCTCGTCCCCGCGACGTTATCGACGACGCTTCTGATTACCGATCGCGAGCGGAGCATGGGTCCACAAAAATGTGCCAAAGTTTCGCGTTTCGTTCGCCAAAGCTGCGCCGAGCAAAGATGCATCCCATCGTTGAGCTGCTGTGACGCGATCGGAGTCGTAGCTCCCTGCCAAAGTCGTTTGTCGCTGTCGTTCAACGATTCTGGAGAGGCACGCCGACTGGTCGCGCGTAAGACGGAAGGTTTTGAGATTGGATTTATTACGCTGGTAGTGGCCGAGTCTCGTTTTATTAGCGCCGCATGCCGACAGGTGGGCCTACCGTTATCCATCCAATTTTTTGTGGCTCCTCGCGTTCGCTTTTGGAACGATCGGCTGCCTCGCTCCTCCCTTCCCCACGAGGCCTTGCCTCGACACAGCGAAAGGTAGGAAAAAACTTGGCAGAATTTTCGGAATCGTTGCGAGTGGCAACAAAGAATTGATTGCGGGAAGAGAGACGGAGAAACAGAGAGAGAGAGAGAGAGAGAGCGAGCTCCCTCGAGGAACGGGACGCGTGAAACGAAACGTAACGAGTCGTCGGACAGCTAATTGCCAGTGATGAGATCTCTCGAATTGAAAGGGCTCGAGTTAGGCATCCAATTCCGTCAGGTATAATAGAAACTGAAAGTCCGAAGGGAGAGGAAAGGACAAAGAGGCGGTACGGATCGTTGGGACGTAATAACCACCTGATGAGGCCAGGATACGAAACCTCGTTGTTATTGACAGGAGGTGTGTCGATAGCCCGGCCCAATATCTCTTCAGCTTCCTGCGGTTGACGCGAACTGACGTTAATTGAGAACTCGATGCTGCCCCTACCCTTCGTCGGGCACTCGATCGTTTCGTACTAAAGAGAAAAGAAACAAAAATGTGCGATGAATTTCCGAACCGTCGCGACTGGGGAAGCTCTTTGCCGAGTAACGAAGGGTCGCTCAATTTTCTTCCCTTTCTATTTCCCCGCGTAATCGAGTTCGTATCGAACGTGGTGAAACGAAAGGTTGACCAGTCGCGTCGTTCGCTTCGTTAGTGTACCCGTCGCGAGGGTGTTGGCCTTGCTCGGGGAAACTGGACGAGAGTACCAGCACGCACGGAGACGAGAAGTTAGCCGAGGACCCCGACACGCGAGGTCACCTCTTTAGGCTCGGGCAAGTTTATGAAACGGGATAGTCCTGAGTTGTGGTCTGCCGGGGTGGAAACGCTGCGCTGGCGGTGGCGGTCGGAGGACGGGGAAGTGGCGAGAGAGAAACGACCAAGGGAGCGCGACGTGGGCGGAGAAGGACGAAGAGAACGATGTTAACGGATGGACGAGGCAACGCGGATATTTCGAGCCTCGCAGGCCTGCTGCGGATAAACGTAGAAAAGAGACACGGCTGGACGCTCGAAGACGAAGGAGGCACGAAGAGGATGGGGGATGTGGCGAACCTTGGTTACGGAAATGCGGGAAAAATGACGTCCCGCCGAGGAGGTAGGATCAGCAGATGGCTCGGAATGGCGCGCGTAACGAACGATCTCCAGACCTCCCAACTGTCCTCGTCGAATCCCGGAGCTGCGGTGTAGATCCGAGCTAAAGGCTAATTATTATCTTCCTTCGCGTGATAAATTGACGCGACCTACGACTCTCGACTACGCACCCCGTGTCTTCGGAGAATGGAAGGTACACGGGGAAGGCGAGGAGAGCTAGTCGCGTCCGTGCGAGATGCCTCAATCTCTTCGTGGGCGCGGACCCGTGGAAGCCGCGACTCCGACGTTGGGTCGATTCCGACTCGAGCGTCACTCGAGCGCCGGTGAAGCTGGACGACGTTGATCGTGGAAGACGAAGCGAGGAGTCCAGACAATAAATTATGGATGCCAATCACCGATTTCCCTTCGTCTCTATCGCGGTCCCTTTCTTCTCCCCCTCCTCCTTCTTCCTATCCCTCTTTTCACGCCGCGTGAAAGAGGCGAAGGGTTCTCGAATGACTAATGCCTTTACGATCTCTCGGAAATGACAGACGATCTTGCCCCGATCACGAGCTGTTTCGCGCTCTCTCTCTCTTCTCTCCACGGATCCAAACGTGAGACTACACACGAATAGCTCCCCCTCCCAGTTGCGCCGAGAATTACCACCGGAATATCCCGCGGCGATCGTGAAAATTCCTCGCGGACGGACGAACTCGACGGATCGTTAATTGTTCCGCGTTTTGGAATATTCCACCGCGAGCGGAGGAGCAAGTGAAGCGGGGACACCTCGGCGTATCGCGCCGAGACGCGTGGACGCGACGCTGAGGCGTGTGAACCTCGGAGCCTCTGGACTTTAACGATCCGCGGATCGCTGAGCGATGAGACGACGATAATTAGCGGTCGGCTTCCTGCTAATAAAGCTACATCGATATACAATCGACTCGACCGGGGCAACCGGGACGAGAAGCTTCGGTCTCCCCGACGGGGACGGAGCAGTGGCAGCAGTATTCGCAGTATTCGCAGTATTTACGCGACACCGGACTCTCGACGTCGCTCGTCGTCGCTCCTCTCCCCCCCCCCCCCCCCCCCCCCTCGAGAAAGATCGCTTCTGTCCAACTTCTGTCCGCATCCCTGTACCTCGCGGTTATCTTCCGGTATCTTTTCTCCTATCCTCGGCCATCTTCTGCTATCTTCTGCCGGGTCCGGTGGATGAAAGAGGCCGCGCAATGTCGCTCTCGTAAAGTAGTACCGCGTGCAGCGGCAGCTACGCTACGTGCGCTTTTCTACGTCCACGTTGGTGCCTACGCGCCACGTACGCGAGAGGCTGACCTAGCCCAACCTGGCTCAGGCTGACCTCGATGCCAACCGATGCCAACCTGCCGACCTACCTACCCTAACCCGATGGAAAGTTATAGGTATGCCTCGCGCGGAGTTAAGTCACGCCGCGGCGGGAGGGGAACGGATGAAGAGGATCGTCCGATTCCTCGCGGTACGCGTGACAGATATATGAGATAATGAAATACCAACGGGATTGCTTCCGTGTCTAACAGTCGAACGCTTCGTACCCGCGCGCGCGGATTACACGCGCGTATCCTTGGCCTACCTGTCTTCGGCGTCCGCACCATCGCTCCCCACCTTTTTCTCTCTCGAACCTCTTTTCCAATTCCCTCGATTCCCGATTTTATCCAACGATCCGTCCCGACGAACCCTTTGAGGGGCCGTCTATCATGATACACGCCACACCGCGCTTTGTTCATTGCCGTCTCAATATTTCTTATACCTCACGCGATTGTTCCGTATCGCTGAGATGTTCCTGCCCATACGTGTAGTCAATTTTCTCCTTCTATTATTTTTTCATAATTATTTTAAACCAAACAGGCGTGAAAGCAGTTAACTCTCTTCCCAAAAAATCGGTATCATGAAGTTTTGCCCATCGAGAAGCTGATGTTAGTCATGAATATTTATTCTTGGGGTCCCTGCTCACGAATTTGTCATCAGACCCGCGAAAATTCAATATTGCGCACGAATTCGGCGCATACTATAAAAGTAAACGGAACTTCGAGTAATTAGTCTAAATCTTGTTTGGGTTTATTACGAATTTGTCATCAGATTCGTGAAATTTGGGAAATTCGCGTGTTCCATCCGATTTCGCGTTTCCGTTTTTTGTTGTACTTTTAAGCTACAACAAGACTAATAAAGTAAATCGTTTCGCGAGGAGCCTGAGTTTTGAAAATTATGCGATCGGACTTTTTGCTTCCATTTTTTTGTATTACACCGGGGAAAAAAGTTTCGCGTTGCAGGAAAATTCGTGAAGAGAATCGAAGAATCGTCGGTTGGAGAACAGTGGCGTGGGAAAGGAGGGTAAACTGGAGATCGCCTTCGTGGAGCGATGCAAGGTGAATGCAGCGGGAGGAAAGTGGAGAGTAGCGACGTAGGAAATTTTCGTGAAAGATTCTGGATGTCGATCGAGCATCATCCGCGTATTACGACGTGAAATTGAACGCGCCTCGATAGGATAAGGTTGAAGGCTCGTGCGATTGGCACGTAGCCTTGATATAACGCGCATAATGACGGGGGTAATACGTAATGTTATTTGCCACGCGTGATGCTGCAGCAGCCTTCGCCAGGTCCGATGCTATGCCGTTGGTTCCGTTGCTTCCGAAGCTACCGTCCTGCCCCGTTCCAACCTTTCGCATGTACCCATGTACGTCGCGACCCGACGTCTCCGCGTCGGCGTCGATAATAATTTCCTGAAAATTGATGCTCCCTCGCCGGCGCGGCGTACCGATGCACTGCATCCGCTGCTTCGAACTTTCGTGTGCTGCTCCCCAGATTACAAGCCTCGAGGACTACGCTTGCCGCTTGGACGAGCCTATCGACAATGCACGACCCCGGAAGAAAACCAACGAATGTACTATCGCGTGGCAAAAATTTACGGGAAAATTTCACCTTCGACGACTAACGAGCTTTATTCTCTATTCTCCTCGCAGACTCGCAACTGGAGCCTGGATACAGATCCGAAGTTCAGGAACGCGCCCTCGTCGTCTCCCTGCAGATGTTCAGCTTGATCCTCGAGCGTGGCGTCTCCCTGCTGAGGCAGCAGCTCGAGCGCGTGGAACATCCGAGACTCGTCGTCGACGAAGATATGCAAGTCTTACTTCCTGCCATCAAGGTGATTCGCCTCTGCCTCCCCCAGTCCACCGTCTTTCTTTCTTTCTTTCTTTCTTTCTTTCTTCCTTCCCGTCTCTTCCTCGTCCGATCTCCTAGCGTTTTTTGATCTTGCCTTTTTTTCCTCATCGACGCTCGACCGGCCGATCGAACGTTTCGCTCGTCGTTGCAGCTTCGCCGGGGCGTGTTTGTGCCGACAGGATTTATGAAACGACGCGTTGTCGCACCCACGCGAACCGCCGGTGGTCAGTGGTCATTGGTCAATGGCTGGCGGTGGTCGGTGTCAAGGTAGAATCATCTCTCCAACGGGCCTCGATGTACCATCTCGTTATGCAACTGTCCACATCAATTCGAGCATCGGGACGCGTTATTTCCCGCGGCGACTCATCCGTTCCGAACTACCAACCGCCTCTCGTTTCGAATCTTCTTTTCTCGTCATCTGTTACCCCTCCCCAAAATATTTCCCAATTCTACTCCGAAACCCACGTAAATCTTCGCAATTTTTTAACACGCTTCCATCAGCTTGGTACGTACGTAGGGGAGACCGGGGCAAGACGGCCCACCTAAGCCGATTATTATTCTTTGTGGCTTTTAACCATCAAGTCGATTTACTCTCGTCCAACTTTAACTCAATTCACCAAAATTTTGGTGAAGCTCCTGAATTTTTTTTGGAGGGGCAAGACGGCCCCCTCCGAAAAAAATGATTTTTTTTTTTAATTGTAAAAAAATTTCCCGCGTTATAAATGTTTATATTTTTCTCTTTAACAACTGTATTTACTTTTATATTACTCGAAATAACCTTTTTTGATATAATACGAGTAATTTGTTCACTTCTGTAGAAAAAAATTGAGTGTTTTAATTTTTTTCCAAACATATTACCAAATACTGTACAACTGGATTTTAATTTTAAAATTTCAAAAATTTTTGGTTAATTTTTGAGCTGGGCCTTCTTGCCCCAGGGGGGCCGTCTTGCCCCGGTCTCCCCTACGTACGTAAAAGAATCTTCGAACGCGATTTTGACCCATCGGAACTGTGCCCGCGTACCGAGGACCGATGACAATACAACAACATAGACAAATAATTTGGATTTTTTTTTCAAATTCGAATTTAAACATTTCGAAAAAGTAGAAAACAAGGAAAAGAATTGGAGTTGAAAGAAAGTAAAAAACACGCTTTTGTAGTAGATGGCAATTAAGATATAGCTGAAACGGACTAACGCGACTCTCGTTTAACTTGCAGAGTTTTTGCTCAGCGTATCGAAATCTGGTGCGACATTTTTATTCGTCGCTGTGTTCTAATCCGAGCCTGGTTTTCAGATCTGGTGCGATTGGATGCTGTGTCACAGTACCGTATGGAACCCGCCGCCGTCCTGCGCCGATTACAGAGTTGGGTGAGTTCGATAATCGATCGTTGATGTGATACGCCATTTCCATTCTATGTTATCTTTCTTCCCCTTTCAACGTTATCAACGCGATCTCGCCGATTTTCCCAGCCACCGTCGAGGTTTCCTATCGGCGCCGGCGAACTTTATCGACGGGGAAACCTTCGTCGCCGCGCGTGCACGTTATATAGCGCGTTCGAAAATTTGCATGCACCGCGCGGAACGTGGATCGTATCGTCGCATGCCGCTCGAGAACCACGTGCAAATTAATTAAACTGCCTTTGCACTCGAGTCATTAATTATTTCCCTGACCAAACGGCGCGACAGGCGACGCTTGCCCGCGCGTATCGAACTCGAAATTTCCATCCGAGGGCAAAGTAGCTATACTTATTGAATATTCATAAAACTCGACGCGAATCTTTCGAACATCGAACGTTTCCGTTCCTCGCCTGATATTTTTTCCTTTTCCGTCACCTCGGTTTTTTTGCCATCCATTTTTTTTTTACCAAAAGGTCAACGTTCTCCAGAACAAACAAAAACCAAAGAAAAAAAACAATTGTAAGCTCTTTGTCGTTGAGTTTGAAAACGTGTGTTTTTCTCGCGTTAGCTATCTTCGTCAACTTTCAAGATACAACGTCGAGCTTTGCAGTACAGTTTTACGATCGCCCTATAATACCAATATAATACCATCATATTTTTCTTCTATAAAACAAAATAAAACAAACAAAAATTCTCAAAATAGGCGATCGTGTCTCGCGCAAAAAAGCGACGAGCTTTTGGGTTAAGACCGGCCAGTTGGATGTAAGCTTTTCCTCGTTTTACAAAAAACGATCTGCGTTTTTTTCGTCCGTGGAAACAGATAACGGATTTTTCTCTCCTTTCGTCCGGGGAGGAAGTATGTTGCTTGCAAAAAATCGTTGGAAACATTTTGTATTCCATTGTCGGGAGAAATAAATTCGATGCTGCGGGAGAATGTTTCGTTCGTTTCCCTGGAAACGCCGTTAATTACGATCGGTATTGGGAGCTCGCGTTGCGGAAATATCGCTTGGTTGACGTGGACACGGATGGTTAGTCGAATGGTTAACCGTATGAGACTATCGCGCAATTTCACCCTTCGATGAGCAGTCGAGTGATTCGCCGTCGGTTCGTATCGCTCTGCGAGGCGAGTAGGTCACGACTGACCTGGAACAGCGACGCGTTAAGCCAGATGCTTAAAAATGACAAAAATGCGTGGGGTAATCGGACCTACGTACAGAAAAGCAATAAGAAAAAAAAACAATTCGATCACCTTATCGTATTCATTTTTCGTACTTTTTCACTTTTGTATTAAATCAACAAAAGGCTTAACGAAAAATTAACATTTCCAAAAGTTCCCACACCTGTCGAGTAACGAGAGCCACGAATATAAACTTTGAACCACTTTTTATTTACATTATCACAAAATATTTACTTATGTATTTACTACTGTTCTACTTCGCTAACAGTAACTACTGATCGCATGAAAAAATACAGCTTTCGTCACTTAGATATTACCCGAAATGCTGTCTTTTTGTGATAGATAAAAATTCACAACGCAATTTTATTCTTACCTCTGTTAACGTTTTTCGAGAGTTTTCGAAATACCTTGAATTAGGTAAAAGATGATCGCCAAATACGGTTTGCCGCCATCAACTTGCTGTCGTAGACCGTCAGCCCACCTTCCCTAAATTGGTAATAATCGTACCGCGGATGATATTGCGCCACATAACTGATTATGAAAAATGAAAAATACGCTGCACTGAAAATGTAATTATTATTCGTACAATAATAACTTCACCAAGTTATTCAAGTACGGAGATAGTTGGCTACCGCCAATCTGCGTGCCCTTCAAAAATTGTGCACGTTACAACAAACTCTTCGCAATTTCAAGAGGACGTTCCGACTATTAACCTTCACGATGTTACATCATTTTTACCCATCTACAAGCCGGTACCCGTCCTTAGGTTTCACTCCATTTGTATGCCGATCGTTTTTTGGCGATTTAAAAAAAAAATGAAATGTCATTTGGTATACTCGTTATTGTACAAATAATAATGACATTTTCCTGAAAATGTCAAAATACCTTACGGGGGTATTGCCAATTTTGGTTTCGTTTCAAAATGTAGTTTATTTCGAAAGCATATCTGTGTAGGTACATATATAAGTAATGAACAACCTCGTCCAACTTATTCAATAGTTACTCGTGTGTTTGGTTTTTCATCTAGTGATGCGTCTTACCAATTAGCTCTGTGCGTAAATACATTTATTTTTTGCTCATCAGGTGTACATTTTCGGTGTGCGGTGTTAAATACCATCGTTAGAATAACGTAGCTATGGGAAAAAGACATTTTATAAAAGACCATCGCCAATTGGCAATTTCGGTGCAGTGGACTGACGGCCTATTACCGTGCTGCTCAGCTATCCTCGAGCGATGCAACTGGACATTGCCGATTTCCGAATCACCGACGCGTTGCTATTTACTTTTTTGGTGCAAGCTCTCGTTACTCCGCATTTCTCTACCTGCCATGTCGCCGTGGTTGGTAGACAGAGAGAAAGAGAGAGAGAGAGAGAGAGAGAGAGAGAGAAGGAGAGTTCCAAAGAAACGCAACGCTCCGTTTTCAACTCGACTCGCACGCGCTTTTTTCGCTGTCCTCGCCGAGCGCTACTACTAATTAGAGATTTCCCCAATGCGCGAATGTATATTTCATGAGAGATTCTCGTTGCGGGGCTCGATTAAGGCAATTGTGACGAGACGTGAGCGTGATGCGATCGGCAATCGTCATTGAATGCGCGACGGCCTTGCATCGATTAAACTCTGTCCTCTCGGCCGCTCCTTCTTTCGCAACGTCGAATGTTCCCCATATTTTTCCTCGTTCGACCGCGCTGCGCATCGTTGCATCGTCGCGCTAACGCGCTCCTCGGACCATTCGTCACTCGAGATATCGATATCGCATCGCGCGTTCGACGGCTGTACCGTTCGAATTCTTACCTCGTAGCGTTTCCTCGCCGCGTCATTTTTCACGTGCCGAATACGATATAAATCCGAGATACGAATAAATACGATAAACGTATTCCGCCACATAAAATACCGACGTAAATACATTCGCGTTGAAATTTGTACGCGTGAAAAACATTCTCATCAAATTTGAACGAAATTAGCAAAAGTCACGCGCCAGGATAGCTAACGCCGTTTTCAAACCGGAAGTCGGATCGGGTCGACAATGAAATTCGCACATCTTCGGGGTAAGAAAAAAATCCTCTGCAAGTTTCGTCAAAATCGGTTCGGCGGTTCCACGCGAAAAATCTGCAAACGAGAAAGAAAATAACAGATATGTTTATAATGTCAGTTTGGTTCTCCTTTTTTCCACAATCCATGCTTTATCTAGTTTGTCCATTTTAAAACCAAAATATTCGGCATAAGTCTCGTTAACAAAGTCCGTGATACATCTTTTTTGTTGTTTTGTTATATCACCACCGCAAATACAACAAAATAAATCACTGCTATATTTACACTGGCTTCGCGACGAACTTCTGTTTTAAATAACAAGACAAATATATTAGAATGGGCATTCGGCAATTGAAACGAAATATCAACACGTGACAACTAATCCAGATTCACGTGTAAGTACTTGGAGATTATCAGATAAGTGAGATCTCAGCTGTTCTGCGGAGCAAGGAGTCGAGAGTAGAAACAAATAATGAAATATATTTCGCAAAGTACCCACGCTATTTCCACAAAAAAATTGGACAAATAGAAAGATATTGTTGCGAGTATTACTTTTCCACGCTCGACGTTGCAAAATCGCGGTGCGTTTGGATGTGGTTTATCTTGTTTTCGAAATTTCTCGGGAAACGTGACAAAGTATCGCCGGTGCGGGGCGATCAGGCAAATGAATCGCGTGTTTGCGAATAATATATTATGACGCGTTAGAATGGTGATAATAATAAATAGAGGCTAATAAACGTTGGAGATTAAGCGAGTACGTCGAGGTGAGCAGCCGTGCGCGTTGCGGCCTAGAAGAAGAAGCACGTTGCGCGGGTCATGGTCGACCGCGTGTGGCTCCTCCGACTCCGCGGTCGTCGCAGCTTCGTTGACAAAAGGAGAAGGTGGAAAGAAGCCGGGAGGAACTACGCGCGATAAATAATAATCGCCGGTCATTTCCTCGTTAAGCGCCCGTTGTCACCAGAAACGAAATCGACGGAGGAGACTCGAAAACGGACGATAGCCTCCTTCGATCAACGTCGCGTCTTCCATTTCGTTTTATCGCGTCGATAAAACCTCGGAGCGCGTCGTTTCGCCGCTGGAAAAAATTCCTCGAAGCAATTGTCGTTCGACTAAATTATTCTCAGCTGTTCGCCTCGAACAAATCCCAACGATCGTTGCTGTCGCGATATCTGCTGCTACGTTGAAAGATTTTTTTGCGTGGTACCGACGATTAAAAAGCTACTGCTGCTGAACTATGCTCCGATATGCCAATTGAAATGAAGTTAAAAACGTGGCGATTTTTTACAAAGCAAAACATAAGTTATCTCGGCGGAAAAGGCATCAAAAATCCTAGTAACAAAGAAACAGTCGTCGTCGGGGGTGAAAATCATTCGTGACCGCGAACGAAGTATGGAAGTGGAATTCTCCTTGAATTTTAGTTCGACGAATTTTTAATAACACGAAATTGGTGAAAAAAGTCATCCTATCATAATTGCCATAACAACCCATCGCGTTGTCAAGATTTGTCGTAAGAGCAAATATTGTTAGGGTAGCAACGTTCGTAACCCTTTCCTCGTGGTATAGATGAAAATGGGAATTTTCATTGTGTCGATGTAGCTATAATATTAGAATGGTCCAGAAAAAATATTTTTTTCTTCGATTTCTATCATCTCAAAAGTTTCTCTACGGTATAAAAGGCATTCTCCCCAATGGGCAGCTTGATATTTCAATTCTACGAGACGCTCGATTATTTTTTGTTTTTCCCCATAAATAATATGTGACATTTTTTTTTCATTTTCTCTGGTTAAAAACTAAGAAAAATATTTTTTTTCACTTCGATGCATATATTCTTATAGGAAATTCAATTCTCTACAAAAAAGCTGCGAAATAGTTTTATCGTAGTACTAATAGGTAAAAAGTTATCAGGCGAATATTCAACATATTCGCAACTAAGCAAATTCTAAGGAGCAACTATTTAAGAAATAGAAGCCTGATAACTTTTTACCCATTAGGACTACGATAAAACTATTGCAGACCTTTTTTGTAGAGAATTAAATTCCCTCTGAGAACGTGTGCGTCAAAATGGGGAAAAAAATGTACGTGCTATTTTTATGGAAAAACCAAAAATGATCGAGCGTCTCGTAGAATTGAAATATTAGGCTGCCCATTGGGAGTTTTTTTTTTCATAGGTGAGAGAAACTTTTGAGACGGTAGGACTTGGAAAAAAAACGTTTTTTGGACCACGCTACTATGCTACATTTGTTTGAGTCGTCTCTCGCGAAATTTGTAGGTTACATGAAATAGGGAAAATAAAAAGGAGAACAGAGAATTGTCGTGGCCATTAAATTCGCTGGTAGCCGATTTTATTTCAGGCGCTCCGAGCTGTTCCACGTCGAATTCTCGTTACCGTTGCATAGATTTGTCTGCGCACAAATAAAATTCGGAAGTTTGCCACCGAAGGTAAAAAAAATGCACAAAGATATTTTCGGTAATATTTGCGCGAAGTCGAGTTGCGATTATGATCGGTATTTCATTTGGTGAACGGAAAAAGAGAAATACGCGTCTAACGTATGCTCGCTCGTGCATACCATCGGCCGACCAATTTTTTTCTCTCCACCGGCGTCGAGGAGGATTTCAACCCGAAGAACGCACCGTGCCACGTCACAGCCGGTTTTCAAGGTCGCCGTGGAGGTTCTAGTTGACGCGTGTCCTTTTTTTCGCGGGAAGAAATTGAAATGGCGTCGCGTCATGCTTTTTTCCCTCGTCTCCGCGCCGCGGCCGCATCTGCGGAAAGATGACGCCGTTCGTCGAGAATGCAGAGATTTTTCTCCCCTGAAAGCTCCCTCTGAAAAATAGCGACGATCTTTTTTCTCTCCTCGTCCTCGATTGTTTTTCATTGCCGGCGCGTTTTTTCAAGCTGCGCGCAACTCCGAACAGGTTTAGATCGCCGAAGGATGTTCTACCAACGATGAGACGTTGATTTTATTCAATTTATTTATACCCGTCGCCCGGAATCTCCGCTCCATCCGCTACTCGTCTTTTACTTCGACAATTTTCAGGCGAATCGACATTTTTTCTCACCTATTCCTTTTCGTTCTCGTTCACATCTCCGCTCCGTAATTCTCTGCCGCCGCTCGATTTCGGATTTAATTTCGGTCACCCGCCACGTCGAGGCCTTCGCGTTCGAAGCCTCGAAGATTCGCGCGATCCCGTTCCCGCTGGATTTTTTGCATACGCTCCTCGACGCGCGTATTCGGCCTTTTTATCGCAACGTCACAGGTGTAAGACGCTTCTTGCGACGGTAACACTTGATTAACTGTACAGCTTCTACTTATCGACGCTTGTCTCTCCGATTACCGCGTTATTATTTCACCCGAACGATTATTTTCGCCACGTAAAGCGTGGAGAACCCGTCGCGAAATAACATTCCGCGTCGCTCGTCGCCGATGCCACTCTTCTCGGCGAAAAATCGCGTCGAAAAACAAAATATTGGGGCCGCGCCACTCTGAGAGGCTGAATCGAGACTCAATTTTCATGATTTTTTTGGAGCTAAAATAAAGCGCCTATTTAATTTCTGTTTTCACACACTTTTAACGTAACATTTCAGCTTTCCGAACGTATTTTTCTAACGTCAGAATATCTATAATGGTCGCAGATAGTCGCCTTCGCGCGCAGCAACATTTTTTTTCACCACTGCTCCGCGGGAATCATAACGGCCTCACGGTTCATCCGAAACATGTGCAATGAAGATATGTTCGTTAGTATGGTCAGATATATGGAACTACCTAGGATCTTCCCAAAAAAATCAAAAATGGATTTTTGGCAGCACGCGGAATCTTTTTTTCGTTTTTCGCGAAAAATTCCGACCTAAAAACATCATTAAAAAAAAAAACGGTTACCAATATCGAAAAAATCCAGCGTAGCACCGTAGATAACAGTGTTACAAGCGTGTGGTATAAATTTCAAGTCGATCGGAATAACCGTTGTCGAGTTATCGTTTCCGCAAACTCGAAAAATGTAGTTTCAAGAAAAACGCGTTTAAAGTTTTCACGCGGTTTCGGTAATAGAAAGCGATGATTATTCGGAGCTTACCTTGTTGTACGGTTAATCGGCGCTTTCTGCTCCATATCGGGCTTCTTCCTCGGCAAGTTGCTGGTCTTCTAGAGATAATCTCGACCTTCTCCGAGCTGTTCTGGCCTCTTGTGACGTTTCTTTCGCGCGTTTTTCAGCAGGCGATATGCGGCATTCGTCTTCGGCATTGCTCGCGTCGTGAGAACTAGGTCCGATGGTTACGTTTAACACGTGTATTATTAACAAAATACTGCCGTAGCCATCATTGTAAATACTTGTAGCGACGTAAGTAGCGCGGAGCGCTGCACGGTGGTGCGATATAAAAAAAATCATATCTTCGTCAACATTGTAGGTACAGACTTCGTTTCGGGCTCAAAATTTTCCTCAAGATTCACGTTACAGGAAAAAAAATGAAATCGATTTTTTGAAAATGTCAGGGTGGCGTAACCCCTTAATCTCGTGGAACGTGACGTGGCGTATCGACGAATCGCCTTCCGATTTTCTGCCACGCGAAGGTACCGTTTCGTTCGAGAAAACGAGCCACGAATTTCGATAGTGACGCGGCGAGAGCCATAAGATGAGGCGTGACGAACGCGTTACACCGTGAAAATGCCGGGATATGTGAACACCGAGTTCAACGCTCGAAACAAACCGTGTCACGCGTACAACGAGCGACCAGTGACACGACGTTGAATTCAGCTCGGTTTTGCCACCGCGATAAATACGAAAAGTTTTCCCTGCCCCACATTCTTCGAAACAAAAACGGCGAATCGGCGAGAAAAACCATCGACTTCGTTCTCGGAGAACCGCTGAAAAAATTCGAGGAGAGCTCTGTTTCCGCGAGCAACACGACCGTTCAATAAAAGAAACGACCAAACAATTATACAGGGTGGTCCAGCTTAATCTTTGCCCTTTGGAGTCGGAAGATTCGACCAAAAGCCGTAGCATCTAGAGGGGCAGACAATATTCTGCAATTTTGATCCGTTCAAGGTCAATCCAAGGCCAAATTTGTATTTAATTAATAATGGAAAGGATACGATCGTCCTTTGGGAGAAAGATGAACGTTTATTTGTAATTCGGTTTATTCTCATAGTTTGAAGATTAGCAATAGTAATTTTCACTTTGGCGAGGTGGCGAGAAAAAATTGACTGCTCGACAAATTGGCGAGTGGAAGCTGCAGGCAAACTTACGATTATATTCACGATTTACTTTGTTATGATTTTTTTTCGTTTTTTTGCAATTCGTTCGCTTCGTGGAAGGATGAGAGATATTTTCGGGAGAGTAGAGCGAGTGAGGAAATCGAGCGGATCGATCGAGTCGAATAATGAAAAGAATGGCGGAGAAAAAGTTGTTGACTGGTGGAATGATGGTCGATCCGAATCGCTTGGATCGGAGATTTTTATTGGATTATTATTTATTACCTGGTCGTAACTCTGTCTGGAATTCGTTATTGCACAACTGAGCGGACCGACGGAATGTTTTTCACGCATTATTTGTTGCGATGATTTGTTTAACGGAAGCGCGCCGAACCAATTTGAATAAAGATGCGACGGGACCAGCGTTTTTCGACGATAAAACGTAACTGTGATCCATCGTCGAGCCTCAAAAAATTGCATCGCCTTATAATCGATCATCGTCCTCGAATTCGGAGTTTCGATTGAAACGTGCTCGTCCCATCGGCAGCAAAAACCAAGAGTACGACTTTGATTATTCCTTCTTCGAGGTCGAAAATTTCTCAATTGCTGCAAATTTCTCAATTGAAATGACGATTTCCAGCCGAAAATTCTATTCGAGAATGTGAAATCCGATACTATGGTGTCATTTGAATTTAAATTCGACGAAAAATCGGACGCGGAACAGACTCGTGTAAAATATTTCTTGCAGCTCGTGGAAGTCGAATCTCGCGTTGTATCAGATGTTTCCAATCAACGGCCGTTTGTCGTCGGACGTTTTGCGCGTCTTCTACTTTTGTGTCGGTTTAATCGAACAACGCGGCGACGCGGCGTTGTTCCTCCGCGGAACAGAAGGGCACACGCGTCTCCCCGCGGTCGCTTTTCGAAGGAGACGTGAAAGAAGGAGGGTAACAAAAATAGGAAATAGAAAAAAAATGTAGGAAAAAATTAAGGAGGAGAGAGAGGGAGGGAGAAAAGAAAAAGGTGAAACTTAAAAAAAGGAACGTCGAGCCTAAGGGGACCGCGTTCGACTCCTCCTATTCGTTATTCGTGCGATGCGAACGGAGCCTAAGATCGATGGATCGATTTGTCGAGCATCAAATTATATGTAATCACCTCTCCGAACTCCCTATCATTATTGTCGCCGTTATTATCCTTGTAATTATTGTCGTACGTATCGCGACGCTGGGGAACGAGGCGCAGAGGCGCAAAGGCGACGGGGTTACGATCGATCTCACCGTGCCGATATTTTTCAATATCGATTCTCTAATTGCAGTCCGCCCGGTGACGTCTGGAGTCGATTAGCAACGATGGTGAATCTGTTGGAAAAATTGGACCATCAGAAGGCTGCCTTTATCAGTGACAGCGCTGCCGAAGGTAAGATAAATCAAATCTACCGATGATACGAATTAAAAAGCGCAAGATCAACGCCACGCCAACGGCCAATGGAACGACGAGTCAATCGTTGCCCCGCGACCGAGCAGCGTTTTATCTCGCTCTCCCAGCGCCATCGAACGTTTCGCGAAAATCGTTCGCTACGAATCTCTACATTTATGCGAGCAATTTGATCCTAGGGAAAAATTGGGGAAATTTATCGGTAGTCGGGGTTGGAAGAAGTAGATCGAGTCGCTGAAGATGAGCCAAGTTGACGGATGAATTAACGGCGAGGCAACGTCGAGGAATTCGAGTGGGTGACAATTTTTTTTTTTTTTATTATGTAGTTTTTTTTTCATTATCTGCGTAAGCGAACGATTTGGAATTTACGTTCGATTCCGAAGCTCGCGGGATATTTTGGTAATTAAAAGCCAGCGAGGATTCGCGTCGCGGCGGAGGCAAGAGGAGGTAAGTAGCCAGCCTCGTTGGCGGAGTAGTTACATCTCTCGAGAGAAGTCTTTGGCCGCGTGGTGACCTCTGGTGGAAACATTCGCCGTAGGGTAACGGTGAACGTGTCTAGAGTACAACGTACTGTAGTCGGAGTCCGCTATATACTCCGCGGGCGAGAGGCTCAGCATCGTCGGCGCTCGGTCGGCGAGAGATGATCGTTCTCAGCTTCCGAAGGAATTTCGATTTCCGTCGAAATTGAAAAGTCCGCGATCCCGCGCCATCTTCCCGGACGCGTGGTCCCGGTACGCGGTTCGCGCCTGCGAGCGCGTCTCGAGCCTCCGAAAAAAGCTCGGTCCCGGTATCGTCGCGGGAAAAGGCTCCTCGGGGTGCCTCGAAAGATTCGGCGCCGATCCTTGAGCCGCCGGTCGTGGAGGAGGAGGAGGAGGAGGAGAAGGAGAGACTCGGGGAAAAAACGACGTACCGCAATGCCAACTTGTCGGCACGACTGCGCGGCGTAGGATCACCTTATTTCATCTCCTTCATCCGCACGTAACGCCTCACGGGCACCGGACGGCGGACTGTAACAACGCAACCACCAACGGCACAACCACCGTGACCGGATCGCGCACCAGCGTTGCCGTACTTACCGCGGTGACGGACGGATCGAACAAAAGGTCCACGATGCCGAGGAGGAGGAGGAGGAGGAGGAGGAGGAGGAGGTAGGCGATATCTTCGTCGCGCGTCACTGCTGCAACTTGCTCTCTTTTCTTCGGTGAAAAGGAATGTTATTGCGTTTCGGAAGATCGAGAGAATTTTTTTGTACCCTTCTCCTCCGCGTCGCGAGTAGGACGAGGAGGAGGAGCACGCCCGGCACTTTGCCTCCGAGTCTCTTCTTTGCGCGACGAGCGACGAAGAGAGGCGCGAGAAAGCGGACGAAGAGGTAAGATGACTCCGCTGGAGCGAGGAATGAAGAAACTGCGTTAAGAATCACGCGTTGCTTCTTATACGCACAGAGACACGCTTCTTCTGCGATTAGTTCTCCATACTGCTGCGTGTACGGAGACCCGTGTACAGATGCGTACCTCGGTCTCTCGTCTCGTGATTAAAAAAAAAAAAGAAAAAAAAAGAAAAGAGAAAAAGAGAAGACGAAAAGAAAAAAATTACTACCTCGACGACTTGGCGTGTTGAACGCGATCAAAATTCGTCATAACGCGAACCATCGAGGGTGGGGACTGCTTAGCAAGCTGAGACGCGGACCTCGACTCGTATCCTATTCTTCTTCTTCTTCTTCTTCTTCTTCTGCTTCTTCTTCTTCTTCTTCTTCTTCTTCTTCTTCTTCTTCTTCTTCTTCTTCTTCTTCTTCTTCTTCTTCTTCTTCTTCTTCTTCTTCTTCTTCTTCTTCTTCTTCTTCTTCTTCTTCTTCTTCTTCTTCTTCTTCTTCTGCTTCTTCTGCTTCTTCTTCTTCTTCTTCTTCTTCTTCTTCTTCTGCTTCTTCTTCTTCTTCTTCTGCTTCTTCTTCTTCTTCTTCTTCTTCTTCTTCTTCTTCTTCTTCTTCTTCTTCTTCTTCTTCTTCTTCTTCTTTCACTTCTTCTACGAAATGTGTAATTTCACAGATTTTCGAGGAAGTCGCGTTGGAATCTAATCGATTCGGCTTTGGCGTCGTTGGCTCTTCCCGGATCGAACGGCGAGAGATTCCTTCTCTCATCGGGGCGCGCGGAGTACTTAGCGGCGATGGGGAACGGCTTGGAGTTTGTTGGCGCAACATTCCTCTACAGCTGTTCGCGAAGCTTGCGAGATCGTTACATATTTCGTTTCCATACGCGGTGAACATTGACTGAGCCGTTTACGCCGTATTGTCTTTACATACGCGTACGTGACAAGCAACGGGTCTATTACAATACGGTATTCGACCGCAGCGAATAACGATAAAGAGGCGCTTCCAGAGGCTCCGCGAGAACGCCTTCGCTTGCTTCCTCTCGGCGCTCACAGCGATACTTTGCCCTTTCAAGAACACACAATGCGACGCGAGACTTTGTACTTTGTATAGCCACGGGGCGAGAGTTGGTAGCCGCTATTCCACGAGATTTGTGCCTTTTGTTTTATTCGGAATTCGAGGCGAGGAAAAACGATTGAAAAAGACGCCGAGGTACGGGGAAGAAAGGAAGGAAAAACGATCACGCATCCCGGGAGCCTGCACGCGCGTTTCTGGGACGCCGCGACGAACGAGGCGCGCGGATAATAAAGCCGAATAGCATTATCATACCATTTCTATTCGTGTTCAGCGATTGGCGATAGTCGATTGTCGCTAGCAATGGGCCATTGGGAACGCGGCAGCGCGATGTGGCCGCTGCTCGGTGATTTTTTTGAAAATAACGAGAAAAAAAATGATATTTTCCCCGCCTTCATGGTACTCGTTTCCTACGTTTTCGTGGCCAAGGAATCGATATCCGATGGTTTCCAGTCGCCATCTCGATCCCTTTGCCAGTTACGGCCACCCTATCGCGCGGGGCGTCCTTTTAAAAGCGGCATTTTTCTGTTGCAGGTGTCGAACTCGTGAAACTGCCGGAAGACGCGACGCTTTCGGGCTTCACGCCTCTGATGTCGAATCCGCAGGAACCAATTTTCGTCAGAAAAGACGAAGACTCGGTGAGCTTACATTTTTGTTCTCTTTCCTCACGATCTTATCCGTTCGTCGCCCCACGATCTCGGGTACCTAATCTTCTCGTTCGAAGCACGTAGTCGGCGCAAATGGCTACGGTCAAATAGAAACGTTCCTCACCCGATGTTTGCTTTTCTCCGCGTTCGCAGGAAGTGGCGCAGGTTTGCCTGAGGATACACAAGATTCTCTTCTTCGGCCAAGTTTTCCTCTGCGGCCTCGAAACGCCGGTACTGAAGCTACAGAAGTGTGAAACTGGCGACAGCGAGTACGTTTCCGTCGTCGAGACGTCCAGCTCCAGCTCGCCAAGTTCGCCACCCGAACAGGTAGGTCTGCTGAAAGGAGCCAAATTTAGCGATTCCAAGCCCCGACTCTCCTCCTCTTCTCTCCTCTCTTCTCGCGATCTTCTCAATTTTCATTGTCCGCCCAGAGTGACTCGGAGCTTCTCGTCGAGAGCTACAGCGAGGGCGACGAGGACGAACCGATGAAAATCA
>OZ018312.1:15443940-15611577 GCA_963969455.1 Arge pagana | reverse complement strand
CGCCGTTTGTCTTCTATAAATAGAGACGTCACGGAGGTGTATTGTCAGCCATATCTCTCCCCTGCGATATCTCCATTTCTCCATTTCTACCCGCTCGGCGAACCGATGTTACCTCGCGCTTTTTTCTGTCCTTTTTACAGATTTTTTCCAGAGCGCACCTTTTTTTTGGGAGCGGCGTACCCTCCAGTCTTGTAAAACACGTTTCACATCTCGTACATTCCGGTATCATCGCGCACGCACGACGAGTCTTCCCTCCTAACCTCGACTAAATCAACAGATTACACGGCGACGCTTTGGGTTCTCGTCGATCGGTTTCTCCGTGTTCCTCGCGACTCCCTTGTATTTATTCCTTATCCTGTCTCGCGATAACCCGCTCCTTTTCCGTTGCTCTCAGTTGTCTTTTTCGTTTTCATATCATCTCTCTATTTTCCTTCGCTCGCCAGTCTCCCTCACTTGGACTTTCTCACTGGCAGTGTTGTAAAAGTTACTTTTCATTTGGTACCCAGTTCCAAGTACAGGTACTCGCTGAAACAAGTACCCAGGTACAGGCGAAGGTACTATACGGAGAATGTACCTAAATACAGGTACAGGTACCCAAGTGGTGCCTACTTAAAGGTACCGAGGTACTTTTCTTACATTAATGATAATAAGGATAATATAGTAAAACAATTGAATAGGTTAGTTGTATCTACTCGCTGCCATGGCGGCTACTTTGTAAGTCCACAAACGAAGCTCAATACCGATCCCTCGCAGAGGATGGTCAGCAGTATTATCAGTATAATATCCGATGACAGATTCGTTACCAGCGACTCTAAAAATTTTGGGTCTAGTAATTTTGGTTGAAAAATACTTCCCAATCGGGTTGATCTCGTTCGCCCGTGGACAAATCTCCACACGAACGACGCGCCGGTCGATGGGAAAATAAGACGTACCTTTTGGCGTGCTTTCGAGATTCGGGGACGAGCTCACGTGCCGCGCGAGGTCGAACCTGCGTATTCGTCGTATCGGGCCTCTTCTTTTTTCTCCGTTCCGCGAATATCTCCGTTTTTACAATCCTCCCCGTGTTTATCTCGGAGGCAACCTTTTATATGGTTTACCTTCCGCGCAAATTACACTCTCGTTCGCCGAAAACACGACGAAGACTCTTGCCTACGTGACACGCGTCGCGAACGCCGCGAGGATGCGCGAAGAAGCAGAAGAAGAAAAACAGGAAGAAGAGGGTGGAAAAAAGAGCAAGAGATGCGGGGCGAGAGCGTCGATTGGTACGAGGAGGTACTATAAAATCTCTAATATTCGCCGTTCTCATAAATCCAGCCGGCTTCGGCGCGAGACTCGAGTCTCATAAATTAGAAAAAGTCTGGTGCAAAGAGAAATGAAGAGCGGGCAACACGAGAGCTGCGAGATTTATTATTTATGCGTTTTTCTCCGACTTATCCTCCGCACCTTCGCGATCGATTTCTCAGAAAATCCGAATACCCCGCTGTATCGCGCGCTCTCAGATTTATACTCGCGAGACACCTTCGCGCCGCGACCTACATCTACGTCTTTTCGCCGCAAACGCATCGCGAAACCTCCTAATAAACTTGTATATCTTCCTCCTAAGGCTGCTTGCCATTTGTCTTTCCCGATCCTTTCGCGCCTGCCGATGTCCTGGCGACTCTGCCTCGCAACGCTATCAACTCGGTATCGAAGTTCTCGTGTTCTCTGGCCTCCGGATATCCACACCGAGCGAATAAACTTCACGGCTTCTTCTTTGACCAACACCCAAACGCCATCAAACTCAGGCGATTCGGTACGATTTAACCCTCCGCAGTCACACTACCAAATAACGTCACCGTAGTCAGGCGTGATCGCAGTTTTCAAAAAGCGATTGTGAGCAAACTATCGCTCCAAAGTAACTGGAAAAATTACAGAACACGCTCCAAACCTTCGAAATTACGAAAGTAAAATTCATTTTCTGAAAAAAAATTGGCAACTTTCGGGAAAAAAATCACGAAGAGGTAAAAATGCAAAAAAACACTTTTTCGCCTGAAAAATCATAACTCTGTCAATTTTCAATATTTTTAAGCCAAATTTGGACATTATACTCCTGAAAAACGCTGCTTTCAGGAAAAAAATAGCACGATAGCACGCGGACTAAATGTTCCATTCAAACGACTGGAAAATTTTCGAGATACTTGAACTTAAGCTTGACTTATGGGTCAAATGGAGGGTTAAACGCGTTTTTCTCGAGATGAGATTTTTCAAATTTGCTGACATTGCAACTCGAAGAGAAATTATCCGATTGACAAGGTTATTATTTTTCAAGCGAAAAAGCGTTTTTTTCCCAATTCGATCTCTGCATGATTTTTTTTCAGTAAGTTGCAATTTTTGTTTTTCAAAACTAAATTTTACGACCGTAATCTAGAAACTTTGAAGCGTGTTTTGTAATTTTTCTAAATACCTCGGAGTGATAGTTTGCGCACAATCGCTTTTTGAAAACAGGCCGGGTCAAATTGACCCGCGTGCCAGTGCGGTGATATTATTTGGTAGCGCGGAGGGTTAACGATTGAACTATCGATTTCCGCGAGATGAAATAATATCAACCATAAAAACTGCTAATCGGCTTTAGCCTCTCGAGCATCTCCATCGAAGTTCTCGAAGAACCTGCATCTCGAATGGCGATTTTCCCCGATCGATCCGGGAACAATTGAGAAGCGAATTAACCAGCCTCGAAGGTATCTAGTTTCTCTGTTCAGCGTGCATTTTTTCGGCTGATTCTTCGCTCATATTTCAATCCCATCTTCGCGACACCATGCTGCCACCGAAACGCGAATCGAACTCTTCGGGATCGTATTTCGCACGTGTTTCTACTCGCCAGTCGACGAAACGAGAGCATCAAAGATTAATCACCTCGAACACTTTCTGGCTAGCGAAGGAAATCGAACCGGTCGCAAACAGTCCAGTTTTTCATGTGGGCCATCCGAACATTTTGGCCGTAATCTTCGCTAAACCAGTCTTAACGAGGGAATTATGTCACTGTGCGACGTCGCCTCGTTTTACTCTGGTTTACTTCGTACCTCGTACCACGAAATTTTCCCGCAGCCTTCCAAAATTCTCACGACTCGTCGACTCGTCCTCAGTTTTCGCTCCGTTCCACTCGCAAAAATCGTCGCCCATTGGCATTGCATCGCCCGAAGCGAATCTCTCATCGTATTCATCATCGACAAAAGCACTGCTGCAGCTAGAAGAGATATTTAAAGTCGAAGAAAGCTAAAACCCTGGTCTGTAGATGAGCACAAAAATCGTTGAAAAGCTGAGCATTATTTTCAATGCAGTACGACTAAATTGTCGATATTTTCATTCGATCGTCATTCCTGTTGCGATTAATTTATATCCGTTTCGCGAATCTCGAAAAGTTCCTGATTCGGAGTCGCGTAAAAAATCGAGGGTCGTGCTCGAGATTTTGTTTCGCGTGCCTTCAACTCTCTGTTTTCGCGAAGCGCTCAATTTTCGCTGACTCTTCACAAAAAAACCAACGAAAATGGAGGCTCAATTCCTGCATCCAGAAAAAAATGTATTTTATGCATGAAACTATTCTATTACCCGAGTTCTCATTTTTTCTAAATGACAGTACTGAATTATTTTTTTTTCGTGCACTGTATGCGTATAAGGAGTATTTTACATTTTTCCATGAAAATCAAAGTCGCCCGAAGACACGAAAATCACACTTTTCGTGTTTTTCAGGCGAAACAGTCTGAAATATTGATTTGAAAAATAAATTAATCATAATTCATAGAGTTATTCCAATGATACTTTTTTTAAAAATGAAATGAAAAACGGTGAATTTTCGAAAATCGTCGCAAAAATGTGAAAAAAGTTTTTCGAGTACCCAAACAACTCGGAATTTTGTCAGGGGTTTTCGAGGCCGCGATGGAAATGGGTGGCCGAGTTGACGGAGAATGCTCGGACAATCGTTGGAATTTCAGCGGTTTCCTTCGATTTCGTCAGATGGAGGAATAAAAAAAGGGCGAGCAAGAAATAAAAATTCGTGGCCCGAGATGAAATTGATCGAATGGGCGAGAGTTTTATTATCGAGCCGTTTGAAATTGATCGCGAGCGCCTCTGGCTACATTCTTGGCAGGATCCATCCGTAAAAAAGCCGGGTCGTCGCCGGCGTATGAACATTTTTTGTCGTTCCGCGTTTAATAACGGTCAGCGAGCGAATCTAGATCAGACGTTCAAGGCTGACGCGAAGGTGAATAAATTGTGAAAATAAACAACAACAATAAACAAATAAGGCGGTAGAGGCGGAACGCCAGCATGACCAATTCTATCGTCATAAATAGATACAGGTCCACGGATCCGTGCTGGATAAAATCATCGAGACGAAATACCAACGCCGATCAGCGCCGGGCGTGACGAAAAAAAATTACACCTCACTCGCGCCAATTTATTACCTTCCAGCTGTGACAAATCGATGTTTCTCCTCATCGCCGACCAGATTTTTTCGTCGCCTCGCTCTCGCATTTTTCCGCGACGCGTTCGAAATCATCGCCGCGGAAATGAGCGCGAAACGCGGAAAAAAGTGGAGGCAAAACGCGCGCCAAATCCGCCTTCGCGTCCGTTTTTCCTCTTCTCTCGTCCGCCCCTCGTTCCACAAACGGCGAACCTCGCTCGCTTACTCTTTGCCACCCGAACAAATTGATCGCCCGGCGTTACGCGTTTCTCGTCGCGCCGTCCGAAATCCGACGCACGTTTTAATTTACGAGGCTCATCGTTAAACCGTAATACAGCACGTCGGTGAAAAAGGCCACGATAATCCACGAAACATTTTTTTCTTCTTCTTTCCCGCGGCATTCTTTTACACCCGTCGATCGATGCTAACAAATCGTTTGCCGTATTTCATCGGCCGGAGCTACTTCCCTCGCCGGATTTCACCTTTCGAACTTGTTTTTTCAGCCCCTACCCCATTTTATTCGATACGAGATGATTTCAGACTCGAACGGATTGCCAGTTTTTAGTAGCGATGCGCGAATAGCGTTCGAATTAAATCAAATCCAATTATTGTATTCGAAATTCGATTCGAATATTTGAATAGTTTGAGCTTTTCCAATAGTTTGAATTATTCAAATTTGTTCAAACAATTAGATTTCTTGTCTTTCGCTAGGAAAAAATCACGAAAAACGTGTCCACTCAAATAATCGTGCTTCGCTTGTGTTTCAAGCTTTCTCGTCAAATTCTCCAGGCGATATTACCGATGTATGAACTTTCCGGAGAAAATGAAATATTCCTAGTAAATAGCTGACAATTTATTTATAAAACTCGCAGCTTCTGCCAAAAATGTCCGCTGAAAAAAGGTCTTAGAGAATTCCGGAGCTAGTTCGGAATCGAAGAAAATTGGGGAACAAAATTGTAGCTCGGGTTTTATTGTTTTAATTGTTCAATTTAATTTAATATACCTAATTAAACGCGCTTGCATCGAATTTCGTGGCGAAAATGGTTTCCAAGATTTCATTGACGTTCCCATTGGTTTCTCTGTCCACCGCAGAAGCAAGTATTCTCGACAACCGCTCGCATCAGTGACTAGTCGCTTCGTTAGCGTTTCATTAGCTAAACGTGTGTTCGCGGAACAAAAGGTCTCGCGTTAAACGGCGCGAAAAGCGGAGGGAAGAGAAGGAGAAGCGATATTAGTTCATCTTCCCCTGGCACTGCGGAGAAAAGAATTACAGAGAACGAGAAGGAAAGTGGGCGAAAAGACATTTTTTGAGAGAATTTTTTCGAGCCTGGGAACATTTTGTAACTCGACGCCGCGCCGCGCCGCGGCTGGTTTACGGACTAACCGGCAAGCAGAGGACTCCGAGCCGGTAGAGGGAGCGGCAGACGTAACGCATGGCTCGTCAAGCGTGGCCACGAATTCATTGTCACCGCAAATAAATTCGCAAGGCGAAGTTGTTGCCACGGTTATGGCTGCTTAACACGCTATTCGCGAGTCGACTGGCTATTCGTTGTCTATCCGAAACTTGACTATACCAATTAAACTCACTCGCAACAGCGTAACGTCGAATTTGACCGCCACGCGGCGCTCGCCGCGGAACCTCGACGCGCGACGCGACCATCTTCTTCGATGCTCGTCTCGCCAACTTCGTTCTCCGGTTCCCTTCGTATTACTGCTACGCACGTTTACGTCGCATCTCGCGGTCGTTCGCCCGTTTTCCTGTCTCGCGATCCGCGACGTCGCCGCATTTTCCCATGGGAAAGTGATTTTTTCACCTCGTCGCCGCTCGCGTGTTCCTCTCGTTCTACTCGATCCATTTTTAGTCATTTTCCCCTCGAGGTCTTCCCTGTTTTTGCCGCATCTTTTCTCCCTTCTTTCTTGTATTTTCTTCCTCCTTTCTCACATTCCAAATCCTTCATTTCTCATCTCGCTATCGCAGTTATCGGCTTTTCTCTCTACTTTCACGATTACTGCCCTCTTGTTCGCTTGTTCTGCACACTGTTTCAAGTATTCGTCGAGTTGTCCATTTTTCCATTTATTTTTCACTCGTTATTATTACTTTCTCGATCAATTCGATAATTCTTTTCACGATCGTTTTCCTTTCCTTTGCTTCTTTGCTTTCGTTTGCTCAATATTCACCTTTTCTGAATATACATTTCTTCGTCGTGCTCCTCGTCGCCGTGTCGCATCTTCTAGTGGTTTTTTCCCTCGTTTGTTTGTATTTTTATTTCGATTGTTCGATTTTCTTTCTGGTCTCGCCGCGGGGAGAATCGTCGATTTGTCTTGGATTCGTAGCAGGTGAATCACGAGGGGGACGGGTTTTTGTTCGATTGCCGAAAAGGAAGAACGAGGCGGAGAGAAAGGTTGACGATCGGATAACACGAATGTTGCTGGTCAATGTTATTCGTATACAGAGAGCAAATCCGTATTATGCAAGGCGGACAAATATTACGCTTAACTATTACAGATTCGTTCGAACTCTTCTGTGTACACTCGTCGTGTACTCGACGAGGTGAATGCTCGCCTCTCCGCTAATTACAAATAACCACCTAGATAAACAAGACTCGCCATCTTCTCTATTTGAATTTATTTATCATCCATCGTTCGAGCTCGTTCTCCGTGCTCCAAATATCACAGCTCTCCAAACCTCTCGCATTTCATTTCATCATTGTCAACAGACCAATCTCAGTAGGGGACCTGGACTCACCGATTTCGACGAACCAACGTTTTTCTTCTAGAATATGGAAAAATATCGGGCACGTATTTTTTGTACGTGCCAAAGCTGACACATGTAGCCTGATTTTGACTTGCTCACTCCAAATATAAATTCCATGTTTTCATATCACGTCACAATTTTTTTTTTTTTTCAATCTCAAATACGTATCGTTTCTAGAGCATTTTATATGAAAATAATACTAGAATGATCGTATTATTTTTCAATCGCGATAAATATTTACTAATTGACAATTTAATGGCGGTAGCGAGTAACGCACAACGATATGGAAATGAGAGATTTCCGTACTTTTACCGAAATATCGTTCGGAAAAAAATGAAAATGAGAAAAATACACGGTAAAGCCGCGGACAGCGACGCTCGCATAATTAATTGTGGCGAGGAACAACGAGGAGCGAAAGGGTGCCCGCATTAATTTTTTTGACGGCCCTTTCAGTTTCTCTTTTCGACGGAAAGCACGACGCGCTTTTTGCCAGACGCGCGTAATTGGTCTAAATTAATTATCTCGCGTTAGCGGCGCCCGCGCCTGGCGCAGCCCGAATTCACCTCGGCCGTGAATTCGTAATCTCCGCGCCTCGGATTACGCATTCATCCGATCGAGTCGAAGTCGGAGGCTTCGGGCGACTTTCGGATATTTTATAAACGCTCATTCGGGATGCGAGGAAGATTTTTACAAGCTCGCATTCGGCAATTCCCCGTAATCGTTTACGTCACGCTGCGCATATGTAAAGAGCCTCTCTCTCTGCTCTGCTCAGGCACGTGAAACGTACGAGTTGTCGCGAAAGTTTGGATCTTCGTTTTTCTCGTTTCCCCGCGAGATTCGACGAAACGCGATGTTCCCGAGTGAAAAATATCCGTTTCGCCGCGATTAAACATCCAATATTTATCGGCCATTCCACCGTTTTTGTCCGACTCCGTTTCTAATTGCTACGCCAACGTCGGAATTTTATCTCGCTCGTTAAAATCGATTTGAGGAATAGTGAATTTTTTATCATCGCGTCGCGGTGAGACGAGGATGCCGAGATCTCGGGATTTTGCTCCGCGAATCGAAATACCCAACGACCTCTTAGAATCTCGTCTTCTTTATCGGCTAACCCGACTACAAATTTCTTTTCCTCGTCCCACACCCGCGAACTAATTCCTGTTTTCCGCGAACACTTTGGAAAACGAGAATTCTGATTACTTGGTCGCGCGTGTTTGTCGCAGCGGCGACCACCGTTTTTTTTTTATTATTTACACTCCTTTCAACGGTTTGCCAGATGCGAGGTGAATAAACAATGGAAAAGCAACCCTCCGCATATTTTGACGGCGTTGTCTTCTCTTAACGACAATGAATTCCCATCGGCCAGTCTCCGATGAGTTGTTTTCATTATTATGCATTATACGATCCGTATAATTAGTTCTACTCCTGACAGAACAATGATCCAAGCTTTCAGCAGATTCATCCGTCGCGATACTCTGCTTTTTTCTACGATCCATTCTCATTCCAATGAGAACGAGCCTGATCGACGTCGAATTTTTCTAGCCTGCAAGCGTACCAAACACTTGACAAAGTCGCGTTTAAGCTCATCATCTTCTACGCCGACGAACGAAGATCACGAGTGCAGAATTTTACCTCTTTCGAGGTACAAATTTTGACGTGACAGTTCTTTTTTCACTGCGTCGCGCAACATGCAATTAACTGCGCGCGAAATAAATTTGGTCGGCGGAAAATCGAGTATATTGGTAGCAGGATCACGGGTATCGTCGCTACTCTTAGTCACTTTTATCTACCGTCCACGAATCAGTATTCCGAGATGAATGCGCCTGCGAGTAGAGTTACGTCCGCGACGCGGGCGGTCAGAGTTTACCGAGGAACGAGCGAGCAACCGACAAAATGCGATTTTCTTTGGCTCGACAAGTGTCTCTTCTCTCCTCACAGATAAACGTATCGTTCGTCGAGACACGGTGATCGCAACGAGCTCGTCAAACTTCGATCGGTTATGATCGATAGACGAAAGAAGTCCGTAGCAAAACCATCTCGTCGGAAGTTTTTCAACGTGCCACTACTATCGTTAGTCCTCGATCTTCACCGCCATTCGTTGCCCCCAGAACCACGCAGAATCGAAGCGATTTTCCGTTTTCTTCGGAAACATATTCTGATTTTGACAAAGAAGAATCGTTCAAAATTATAACGAAATGAAACGAATTTATTATCATTTCTCGGAACACTCCAAAGTCATGAATTCGAATACCTCTTCGTGCGGAACGAGCAGACAGCGTTTGTCGTTCATATCTAGTAGGTAGGCTAGGCAAGTACTTAGGCAATTTTAGTAGGTAGGCTGTGCGGGTTCTAGACCAATTAGCGTTGGTGCACACGCGCACCCACGCTTAAAAACACAAGCTTAGCGTTGAAAACAGGAAATTTCACGCTTAAAAACAGACATGTGTCCGCGTGTGTGCGCGTGCAGCAACGCTAGTTGGCCCAGAACCCGCGCAGCCTATTTACTAACTTTCTTCAACATCGTCTTCGATTCTTCCGTTTCTTTCGCCAACTGCCTCGGAATTCGCAGAATCGCGTGATTTTCATCTCGTACAAATTGTTGCGTAGAATATTTAACATTTTACCGCGTTGTTCTCACAGTCCATTTTTCGGCATACAAACATGCTATTTGATGCCGAAGTAACGCTTTTTACCTGCTACTCTCGCACTGGTTCGCGTTACTTTCAACGTACAGAGCCGTGCTACTTTTTCGCTGCACGCGAAACGGGTCGAAATAGCACTTTCAACTTCGTGTCAGAAAAAGTCGTGGAAATTTCGTGTACCAGGTACGTATAATCCGTCGCGTTCGTCTCTGCAGCTCGATTTCTCGGCGGCACGCGGAAAAACGAGCGCGGGTCGGAATCGAAAGCTAATTGTTTGGAAACTGGGGAAAACGAAAGGAGAGGAGAGGAAAGGAAAGGAGAGGAGAGGAGAGGAAAGGAAAGGAAAGGAAGGTGGAGGTTATCTGGTCCGGTCAATCCCGCGTCGTCTCGAACAATGATACGATGGTCCGGCTCGGCGAGGCAATTCGATAATAGAAACGTGCGCGTCCAGCAGCCCCCGTGCCCCCCGAAGATTCTTTGTTCTCCGGGCATTATCTTCCTTACCTCTGGGCGAGACTCCCTCCTCGCGGGTCTCCAGCTCCGTCGCGTAGGTTCGCCGTTGAATGAGAGAGCTCGCCTGAAATAGACCGGGCCACATCCTGTCTGCTACTGTCTCGACGGCATCTCAGCCATTTGAATAGAATGGCCGTATAAATACCCGGTAAATATATACAATTAGAGTTTATCCCGTGGCGAGTTTGAGATATTCGGATAGGGGTTTAGAGAGATTCGCATGCTTTTATTCCCTCCCATTTACAACGGTAGCTACATGCTCCTCCGCGAGTCGCGAGCTTGTAGCCGTCAAAAGGTAAAATAAATACAGCGAGCGAAGCGAGCCGACGGAAAACGAAGGAAAATAAAAGATCGCGAGGGAAGGAAATTAAAATAAAACAAAGGACAGCCGAGTAAAACAAAGATCTCGTTGCTTTTCCTTTTTCCCTCGCGGCGACAAAAGGACCAGTGCGGAGAGCGAGCGCGACAGCGACATCGACAGAGAGAGAAAAGAAGGGAGCAGCGAGGAGCGCGGGAGGAAAACGAGGGGGAAAAATTGAATAAACGCAGAAAATATCGGAAAAGGAATCTGCTCTCGTCTCGAAAAACGTGGTATCGTGTTAAACGCTCCGTTATCTCGAGCCACGATTACCTCGCGTCGGTCCTCGTCGGAGATGGCCGGCCGGCTGCTGCCTCCGCGTCTATTATTCCGAATGTTTTATACATGGAAATACACTGTGTCATCCCCGGCATCCCGTGGGAAGAGCGTAACTCCCTCGTAACTCCTGGTCCCTGTATCATCTGCCGTTCTGGCAGCCAGAGATAGCCGCCTCTGTCAACCCTCTGCGGGGGAAACTCTCTGGACATCGCGTCTATTGTTCGCCAAGAGGCGAAGTAATGGCATGGAATCTCGCCATTCGCGACCGCCGCGTTGGAAATCTTGCATTTTTATCACCTCGCGCCGTGAAATACCGCGATTACTCGCCGCTAGTTACCTCGTTATTCGCTAGGATTTCATTTTTCTGCTCCGAAAAGAAGACTGACAAATCAGTTTTCGCTCGTCCAATTTTCCGCGCAGAAATCCGACGGATTTTCTCCATCCACAAAAAATCTGAGGCTACTCCTACGACGAAATCTCGTGGAATCTAGAAAATTAATGAGAAAAACGCGGCGCATCTTTTTGGCGTAAAGAGTCGCGATTCGTTTTATTTTAGAGTTTCGTTTCGGTAAGAAAATATTCGATGGGTGTTATTCTCGAGTTTCCTCGTTGCGAAAGAGAACGTTGCGGCGATTTGTGAGTTTCGACGCCGGATTCAACGGTCAGAGCGGATAGACGGGGGAAAATATTCGTCGAAATTGAATGGCAGAGTTTTGTAATTTTATGGGAGCGAATGTTTCATTGGTATCCGCGAGATAATAGGCGTCGAGAGATGAAAAATATTCGTCGAGGATAATTTTAGACCGAGTATTCTTCTGTGATTTTCTCGAAGACATTGAAATTTCACGTCTTGCATAATCGAGCGACGAGCCTCGCGGCTGAATGTGAAACGATCATGGGAATCTTCCTTACCGATGGCTATTTCAATGAAATAATAGGCAGGAGAATCACGAGGACGGAGGAGGGCGACGAGCGATCCTCTCCGATCTACGGGGTGTCCGAGTCATTCTGATGGAAAGAAGCCCGACACCTCGCCCATTTCTTCCGCCGCCTCTACTCCGCGGCGGAGAGAGCTTTTTCGCCTGGGAAATTTCACTCTCGACGACGCGTTCGATCGGAATAAAGGAGTTTTCGCCGTTTGATTGAGATGCTGCGACGCGGATCCGCTGCGCTTCTAACGCCGCGGTAATACCTCGGTGATTAATGAATTACACGGGACCGCGCGCGTCTCGCGCACGGAGATAATCTCAAAAGACGAATCGTTTTGCATAATGCACGAGTATCGGGCGGGATCTCCATAAATTGATAATTTATCAACGTTCGCCGATCTCTCGCCTCCTCCTACCGCGTTTCACGCGCCTGTGCGTGTATCGCGACGAGAAAAGCTTTTTCCCGCCCGATTCTATCCCCGTTTCAGCTACATTTTCCTCGAGCGATTCGAAAACGTGAATTCGATTTGCAAAACAATTAACTATCGTAAAAGCACACGAAAATAGCAGCTGATTATTCGTAAAACAATTATTTTCCTCGATAATTTTCCAGCGCCATTTTGCGATTTGCAGAAAATAAAACTAGAGCGAACAGTCGAATTTTCAGGCAAGTTTAAGCAAAGTCGGCGGATTAACACGCGAGCATCTGCGAAATTGCTCGGTTTTACAACGACGAACTTCTAGGACACGCGTCTCTTTGGTAATTCCTAGAGTGAGTAGAAATCATGAGGGAAATGACCGAACTACGAAACCCGTTTCCGCGAAAAGTACTAGCCCGATTTTTATACAATTTTGTAATTCTCGATTCTCAGCTGGTTTCCATATCTATTTGCATAATGCTTCCAATTTTTGCTGAGAATTATATTGATTTTGCACGCAAAGGTTGCACTATAAAAAATGCTAATTCCGCAACCAGTTTGCTTTCTCTAAAAATAACAAATCAATTTCGTATTGAATTTTTTAAATTATTTGCAATAGCCAGAAAAAGATTGATCATACCAATGGAAAGAATTTTTTAAGCTAACAACTAACCGCTGCCACCGATATTGTATAGTTTTTGTTGTAAATGGTAGTGACAAATGGGAGGGTTCTCGTCAGAGGTGGTTGTACAATAACCATGGTATCGTTGTCACGAAAAAGCCGTTGTTCGTGTTATATAGAAAGTTACAAATGTTGATGACACAAAGATGTGTGGTTTGCTTCCAACTTGTTCGAGCACTTGCTCCCGTTTGAGACTAGGGCGTACAGGCTCCTCGGCCCGTTTGTAAAAGAGCGACTGCCCAAGACTACCGTGGCATCGCCCGTTTCATAATCTTGGTGATGCCTGCTCGGCTGTTTCGCAAGTAGCTCCTCGCATTCCGTGTCAATAATCATTGGTACGGACGGTCGCTACAAAGGAGTTCTCCCTCGCAACAGTTGAGATTTTTCAACAAGTTTCACTCGTGTCTCCCCTCAAATCGCGTCGCAGATGCGGCCTGAGAATCGCGATCGTTGCTGCTCGACGCGCCCAAACCTTCGGGATGAAACGATCGCGAGGGAGCGGAGAACAAAGTTCCGTGAAACTTGGGTCCAGTCGATGCGTCGATTTCGGAGAACGTGGTCCAAACTGTCGTTCGTGTGTGTATTGGAAATGTCAGAAAGTTACGAATAGTTTACGAGATGAAAGAGCGAGTGCCAGTATATTCGTTGGTCGTTCTGTTAGCACAGTCATCGACAGAACAAACACTTTCTCGCGGTCTTCTGTCTCTCGTCCCGTTCGTACTTGGGTACGTGAAAGAAGACTCGAGACACTTCAGACTCGTCGCGAAGGGTCGTTCGGCCCATTCGTTGCGTTGGCTAGGGCAACGTTGTGACAATGTCAATGTTTGCCTCGTTGCGCTATAGAGGAGCCCAGAAGAGGCTTCGTCGAAGTGCGACGTAGCGCGTGTTCGCCATCTTCTTTTCTCCCCCGGAGAAATCATTGAGAAGAGAGGAGAGGAAAAAAAATAACGAGAAGAAGGGGAGAAAAATAAAACACGGCGAAGCGAATGGAATTATCATTTTTACCATTAACTCCATCCATTCGTTGTTATTCACCGGAGCGACGCTCAGGATATCCGGCTGTCCTTGACCGTCAACGGAGATGAGATGAGACGAGAAAGAGAGAGTCACGTGGATCGCTGCGAACTCGAGACTCTTGTAAAAGGCGAGATTCTTCGTTATCCGACGAGAGGAATCGAGATCACGCGTGATCTTTGGCTTTCTTCCGCGTGCGACGACCTACACATATTTCTAGACGCGTCCTTGACGTACGACCTAGGTAGCAGCGGCAGGTACGTCGGGAAATCGTTTCGCGGATCGTATCTGACTGGCCGAGCCACGTGCTCGCGGCTAGTCGCGTCTAAACGTCAATTTCGCCCACCCGATAAACGTCCAGCAGAGATCTTTACGACGGTGCGAAGCTGACGAGAAACCACGAAGACTGTTCTGCTGCTGCATGACAATTTCGCCCGTTCTTCCTTCCTGCCTAGAATATCTGCGCTTTTCGGTTACGTTCGTTCGTCTCATTCCGATGCAGGTCCGCGAGAATCGGGAATTGTCGTTGGACGCGTCGAAATTGAACGATGCATCGAGAAAAATGACTGCTGCGGCGACGATGAATCGATCTTGCGTCGTGAAAATAAAAATCCATGCAGTTATCTCAGCGTGCTGCATACTTTTTTCGCTCCTTCGATCCGAAAATCTGATTTATAAAGAATATTCCCGATGGAAAAAAAAATTCTAAGTAAATTAGAGGCTGTACTTTTTGAAAAATTCGATTCCCCGTATAAATAACCCAGGAAATTTTGTTTTTCGGTTTCAACGCAATTTTTGTAGGACATTGCATTTGGTGTAAAAAGCTTACTCTGAGCAAACGCTGTCCGAACAACAGCCTTTGAGTTGTAGAGCTGAAAATGTGAATGTTAATGATTGTTTTTTAAATTGGAATTTTAAAAAATAGAAATAACGCAGTAAAAAAATTTTACTTCGACATTTTTGTTTGTGAATATCCACAAATTTTTTAATGACAAATCTTTTTGACAAATTTCGATTGAATTCGCTACATAATTATTATGAAGCACTATTCACGGTGACTCTGTATTTTTTGTTACCTTGCGTCGCCTGGAAAAATGTTGAATAAATGGTGAACGGATAAAAGAATTAGGATAAAAATAATAAAAATGCATGAAATGAGATGAAGGGAAAACGATGAAGTTGAAGGACTTGAAATTGGAGACACGAAAGTTCGTCGACTCCAACTCGATGTAACGTACCAGTTTTACAGAATTCTACGAGAAAATGTCTAGTTTTGAGGTGGACGCGGTAAAATTTATTATCAATAAAATATGAATTGCGAATTAAGGAGGATCGTTGAATTTGCGACGTTGCGTGTGGCCTGCGAATTATGCAAATTTGGAACGAGGTAATACGACTTTTTTATTTATTCCGATGCCTTTTTTCCTATTTTCTCCGAGTTTATTCGGCACATCGATGCTGGAAGCGAATAAAAGCCAATTCATTTTCGCGATAAGTTCAGCCACGCGAAACGCGTTCGCGAATTTCTTGGGAAACGCGAACATCGTCGTCTCGCGAATCGCTGCACGTTTAGGCGTCGACGGCGACTCGTCGCGTCGACGTGTATGAGGAATGCGAATCGTTCCCCTGGGTGGAAGGAAAATAAAACAAATCCGGTGTAACTTTGCGAATTTCCATGAACTTTCCCGGAGGCGTCGAGCAAGACTTACCCACGCGCCAGTTTTGCCAACAGAGAAGACGCTCCGCGAGCAGCATCGATTTGCATACACATAAATCGCGCGGGGCTTCGACTTTGCGGGAAAATAACTTTTCTTCGCGGCGGAACGTAATAATAATAGAAGACGCTTCTAGCGGGAAGCCGAGCGAAAAAGTCGAATAACTTTGCACGAAGACTCGTCAAAAAAGGAATTAAAGTTTGAATACAAAGTTTACGTTAGCTAAGGTCCACGTTGGACCGTTCACTTGCGTGCAAAGATATAACAACAATTCAAACAACTATAGCGAAGTATAGTTAAGTACTAGTAATTGATACCAAATTGATACATAGAAATACAATTGTTATAAACAAATAACGAACAGCTACGAATAGCTATTATTATAACGAATGGCTAAAAGTAGTAGTTTCAAATGTTTTGATCGGTTTTCAGGAGAAAAAAAATCGCTCGCGTCCAGAAATAATTACAAATGTGGCGAAAAGCCCTGTTTTTTGGAATATCTCGGAAATGAAGGGTGATGGCACAATCGTGAGGTCAGCTTCGTGTACTGGACAGGTGTGGCGACCAGTCTGGGTTTTTCTGTTTTTGGAAATTTGTGAGCCCGTGCAATCGTCGCGCAGATTGGCGATGCAGTTAGCCGAAGTGTCAGGTCAAATCGACGACGATGCATAATAAATGGCGACATTAATTGCTCGCGTTCGTACGTCACGCTAATTTAGATCGCGCGCGCGTTCCCGCGGCTCGAGACACCTGTATGCAACGGGAACAGAGGTACGCGAACAGGTCGACCCTGACGCGTAATATATTCATAATTAAATAACCATCAGAGTGAAACTTGGGGCTCTTTGGACGCGCGGTTAATCAGGGTATTTCAAGTCGAACCGCGTGGCACGCGCGCAGCGCCTTCGTCTCGGTAGCATTGTTCGTTGTTCGTTGAAGAGGATAATAATTGCGATTTATCGACGCGCCGCGGACGATTTTTGTTCCCGCGACATTCGCGCAGAAATAACCTGGCAATCGTTTACCGATTCTGAAATAACAACGCAACAATTACGAAGGTAAGGCGAGAGAAAAGAATTCGTCGTGGAGATTACGAAGGTGAAAATAAGTGGAACGAATATCGAAACAACGGTGACGAAAATGAGTTTGAAAAATGGGAAGCTAGTCGCGAAAAAAGTTGAATTGGGGGAAAAAAGGAAAAAACGGTCGAGCATCAAAAAACGAATGACGATGAAAATCAGTCGTCGATAAATCGTCGCGGATTAAGAGACGAATAATCGTCGAAGTGTGGTTTGCGAAAGTGAATTTACTGCGGCTTAAGGGATAAACGAGTCTATTTAAGCCGGGAAATTTATTGCCAGTGAACGCGAATTGACGAAATACTCTACACCTTCGTTCCACCCCAGAAAACAACATTTTTTTTCTGCAGCTCGCACCACCCGAAACTATTACTAGTAGGTATCGTAACTTGGTTCCCGGCACGAGATGAGCTCTGTGCGACGAGTCTACGAGGTGTAGCAAAGTGGATTATTTTTTAAAAATTGATTAAAAATGAGGAGGTTAAATTTCTGAAATTCTCTCAAGTTTTGTGGAAATTTCAAACGAAACAGGAGACGTTTAGGTACCTACTATACTACGCGGGATTAAAACTTTTCCGTGCATCCTTCGCGCGCCGTTCGCAGCGATATCTCCATCTCGCGACGAATGTAAATGGGATGCCGTTAAAGTGGCAATCTCTCGTTGCCCTCCTCGCTTTTCGTACAAATCTCTTGGAAATTACCCGAGAGAAACGAATCTTTACCCCTTTATTGCGTCGCCTGTATCGCGATAGCTCGCGCAGCAACGACTTCTCGTTATTTCGCACAAAAGGCAGACACTCACCGCGTCAACGAATCGTCGAAAAATTAGTCGACGAAACTCGACTAAACTCGAACGAAAGGAGTTTCGTTCACCCGGCAGAGAAGTCTACGAAAAAATTGGACGGATCGGTGAGAGGAGAAAAAACAGCGAGTCGCACCATTTTATAGACGAATAATAGAAATGAAAAATGGATACAAAATTCGTCGAACAAAAAGAGAAAGAAACAAAAAAAATTAAACAAATGACAGCGGGAAAAAAATTAACGAATTAAAAAATTAGGAAAAAATGTGAGGTGGGAGAGAAAAGTGCGAGGAAGTGGAGAGAGGAAGAAATAGGCGGCGAGGTAAAGCTTGAGACCGAAGCGTGGAAATTCGAAAGATAGGAGCGGGCTGGAAGAGACGAAGAGACCGAAGGAAACGGTCGGGGCGAAATTCCGCGGAGGGGAATGTTCGAAGGCGAGGAAATATCGGTAGAACGGCAACGGGACGAGTCGATCGGCGGGCCGCGGCTGTCTGTAATCATGCCTCGTCTACGCTCGGGCTCGTCGCGTTACGTTCCGCGTTATACTCTGCCCCGCGTATCATTGCGTGTTTAATATGCGCGGGCGTTCGAGGTCCGTGCGTGATCCGAGCCAAGTTCTCACGAGGAAAGTAGCGGATAGTTCGTGCCGCCTTCGGGACGCCCGTTTGCTACACTCCGCGGCTTATACCTACCAACAACCTCTCGACTCCTGGCTTCTTTATACTCTCGCTAGCGGCAAACTCGTACCTACCAGCGATACACGCGCGATGCGCGGAGCCGGAGGCGAGCGAAGCCACGGGCACGAGGCTCGGGAGCAACGGTACACGGGCGTCTGGTTGCTCGACGATTTACGAATCTTTGAAATAGGAGTAATGACGCGGGAGAGCGAGAGAGAGAGGGACGCGCGCGCAGGTATCTATCAATCGCGTATACAGGTTTGGGCTCACCCACGCGGAGGAGTCGGCCGTTCCTGTGCTCTCGCAAAAGACCCGAGCCTCGAAATACCCGCTTGCGTAAGCGAAGCTAAACTCGACGCGTGGAATTCGAAATGCGAACCGAATAAAATCGCTGTAAAAAACCCACACGATGCTGAAAGGCTAATCGGGATGAGAGGGTCAAGCTTGCACCCACCCGGACCTTTATTTGGAATTGACCGTTCGAAAGTACCGAGCTCAAAACCCCTTCGGTCAAATTTCCAGCTGCCGTCATGCTGCTAGTGGCCCGCTATCGTGAGAAGTGTGTTTTTTCGAAAAAAAAAATAACCCTTTGCGTCGAAAAATCTGAAAAAATTCACGAACGTGGGCTTTCGAGTGAGAAAACACCCTGATTTTTTACACATTTTTGAGATCAAAATCTAGCTCTGGAAAAACATGAGAATTATTCAATGATTTTTTTACGTCACGTAGGCAATTTTTGGCAAACTTGTAAATAACCATTTTTTGCGTATTTTTTCCCGTGCTTTCAAATGCCGGTGTCAGATTTGCCGTTTTCGGACCGGAACAGGCGTAAAATTTGGAGAAAACCGTTTTTTTTAGCATTTTTCCCATGTTTTTGGGAAATTCTCTCATTCTGCTTTAGCCTTTCCCCCAGCTCATCGCGTAATCAGAAATGGCGCGAATATTGCTCATCAGCTCGCCGATCCGTACCCGATTTATCCATTTTTTTATGTCGTGCGATGTGCAATGTTTTTTTTCTTCGAACGTTCGAACGACCAAATATTTTAGGTCGGAGGCTGCGAACCGCGATGAAATCGATCATCGTTCGGTTTCGCGAAAACTGGTCGGCGAGCCGACTCGAGTTTGCGGCGTCGCATCGCGGAACAAAGTTCGTTGACACGTCGACGCGTTTCGCGAACTCGGCGATCCATTTTTCCGATCCACTTTTCGTCGATCCGTTCGCCAACGGTTCGATATTTCCCAGACGTTTTTTACGGACGCGTTCGCCAGGGCGAAACGCCTACGCGCGAGTCTCGCTTATGAATACTCGACTTGCCGATGGAATATCAAACTCGAGTTCCCATTCATTCATGACTTCGGGCTCTTAAACTCGACACGAGGATGAAGTGGTACGTCGGACCCAGCGACAGACTCGGGTTACTCCCGAATTCGAACGATCGTCTCGTCCTCCGTCGTCATGCCCCTCTCCAGAATAGACGACCCTTTTCTCCAAACTGACACCAACCAAATTAGTCGGCAATTAAACGTAAATACGCGCTACTTTACAATTCCCGATCTGATTTTGTACCTCAAAATTTCCGATCGTTTTTTCCATCGTCAATAGCTAATCTCCGCAGAAATGAGGCAAGAGCCACCCGAACATAATTTTTTTTTTACCAAATTTTCACGCAATTTTTGATTTTTTTTTCTTTATTCACCAACTCGAACTATTTCCTTTGACGTGTGAAATTTGCAGATTGGCCAACCACGTAATTCGTTAATTAACTTCTCGAGTATTCTGGAAAGCAACGTTGAAAACGTAGAATATTAAAAATTGCATGAAATCTCGCTAAAAAAAAATTATATCGAGGTGACCTTAGCTTCATTTCTACGGATAGTAACTATTGGTGATGGAAAAAAGGTCGACGATTTCGAGGTACAAATCACTTGGGAAATTCGTGAATCAGCTCGGATATCGAAATACCCCTTCTCACGCTGAGACGTGAATCTACGAATATTAATGTAAACGCAACGCGATATGAACGTTGAAGTATAATAAACGAACGCGAAGAACGAGTTGAAATATACAGGTTATAAGAAAATAACGAAATTACGGTGTAAATAAAGAAATAAAAAATAAGAAAACTATTTTTAAAAAAAAAACAGAGAGGACGGTAAATATGATGGCTTATAGAGCGTCGAAATGGATGACGAAATCGAAGTTTGGGAGAATTGTCGAACCATCCGATCGTCGTGAAAACGAGGAGAAGTGGTCAAAATACGGGGAAACACGGAAGCGTGATCGACCAACGACGTATAAGCTGTAAAAAAAATTCGTCATCGGGAGAAATGTGAATAAGTTGAGGCATCAAAAGTAAGAGCGGATATACCCACGCAGGAATAAAATTGTGGAAGTGTAGAGAGCGAGAGAGAGAGAGGGAGGGAAAGAGAGGGAGCGAGGGAGAGGGAGAGAGAGGGAGAGAGAGGTAGAAATAAAAATGTCTGGTTGATAGTTTTTGGTCGACGCGTGGAGTGAGGATCGGTATGGTAATGTCGATGATAAATTTTCGTCCCGTTCGTCCCTCCCGAGTACCATTCAGCTTCGTTAATTTACAATTCGTCGCGACGCGTGTCTGACATTTGAAACTATGCCGTTGCACGTCTCCCATTCTTATTCCGACTACGTTCCCTGCGGCAATTAGAATTGCTATAGATTCCACGCATGCCTCGCGTTCCGCGGTTCGCGCGACTCCGAGGCTACATATACTAGATAGGTACAGGAAAGTAAGTAGGTACGAGATACGAAGCTCGTCCCAATCTTTCGCCGATCTTACATCATTTCTCGGCGAATTCCGCGCAGAATTCGAACGAAGGTCACATCGGTTAACGATCTTCCGCACGTCACCGATCTATCGTGCGGAACCGTCCGATTCTAAGTATTCCGCCTACGTACCGCGCGCGTATCTCGGTACGGCATAAATTCATCTCGGCGACGTCTACCTGCCCCAGAAATGACAAAAGGAACGATTAGATATGATTCCAACGCTTACGCGCGCCTCGTGACGTAACGTGATCCCGAACGGATTTCCCGTTCATCGGTTGAAACGTCCAACTGAATATTTCTGACCACAAACTTCGGCCATTCATCTTTCCCGAACTCGCCACCGAACTCGCCACCGAACTCGCCACCGAACTCGATCCGTGATAATTTCTTCTTTGAGATTTGATAGTTCTAATTAGAAGTCAGACGTGCTAACGAGACGCCTGTCTTGCTTGTTCGCTCGAAGTTTGCTCAAGGAAACAAAAGAACGAAGATGGCTACTATATTCCATGGGATCCGATGGTTCCTCGGAACTCGGGGAACCGTTACGGTCAAATAAAGAAATGAAAAAAATGATCAAAAAAGTCAGAAAACTCCTATGATTTTTCCACCTCTTGTTCACCTCGTCCTCGAATTTTTCTGCATTCCTTGGCTTTTTTCCTGCTCCCATCGTCACTACTTGCGATTATTTATCCGATATTCTCGAAAACCAATTCGCGAATGATCGAAACGGCGATGTCGAGCAGAAGATACGGGCACCTCGAGACCGGAAACTCGTTGACTTATTCTAACGAGCCAATTCTATAGGTACAATTTATGAATTCATCGTGTGAATTCAGCAATCCTATTGATAATATCTTCACGCTCGCGCACCTTTGTGAGCAGCGATGCCGATCGGTTAGCGAAAATTATCACGTCGATCTGCCATGTGGGACGAATAATTCGGCGAATAATCAAAATCTGCAACGACCCGATGTCATTTTACGAATACAAGCTCGCTCGTCGAACTGTTACTTCTTCTACTTCCGAGTACCCATAACAAAATATTCCACAGAATTTTCTATTCCAATTGTTGGTACAATTTTCACGAATATTTCCTATCGCTTGGATAAATTCTATAAAAATTCTTTGCTCGCAATTTTCTCAACTGGCCCGATATCGCCGGATATCTTTGTCGCGTCGACGAAAAATTCCATTTACTGATATTTGAAAGACGTGAAAATGCTCATCCAAATTCACGCTGCTCGTCGCTAAACGATTCAGAAGGAAAACGAAATGTGATATCGACCAAAAAAAAGCTATCGCAGTAGGTTTGGTTAAATTGTAATGCATGAAATCCTAGATGCGCGCCACGTGACCATGATTTTATTTCAGGCACATTCGAGTTTGATATCCATCTTCGAACCGATCTATCGATCGTAAATCGTTTTTATCGTTTCTCTTTCCAACCGTCGTTTCGGGTCTGTCAAACTCAGTCGTGATTCGTTCCTAAGGCGCACAAAATTGTAGTTTGAGCAGCGAAGGACGTTTTCTTTAAGGACTATACTGCCATCGTCCTAAGAAAAAAAGTTGCTTTTTCAAGATCTCACGTGTATTTCCCCCTTAACCTTGGCGTTCTTCTCGTTTCAGGCAATACTGCAGAAATCCACCGTTTCCGTGGAGATCGAAGTGAAGCCGAGACAGTTGATACCGGACACCAACTGTTTCATCGACTACCTTCCGCAGCTGCAGGCTTTGGCGAAGGCAACTTCCGGCACTCAACCGATCTACACGCTGATGGTGCCCATCGTTGGTACGTAGAAACGCGCGGACGATTGTCCAGTAGTAAGAAGAATAGAACTAGGTACCAGAGATCGGAGATACCCGACTCTCCGGCGTACTTCAACGTTTGTCGCGCTCGCGACCTTGTCGAGAATGATTATCGGGTTCACGGGGTATGAAATTAAATATCCTTCCGCCGGTCATCAACGCGTCAAACTCGCCGACGCTTCTCCAAATTCTCTAATTCTATTCTCTCATCCCCGTCGGAATTGTCCTTGGTCACGCTGCTGCTACCGCAACGTTTTCAACGCCACCGAACATCCATCGTCAATGATTTTCTCCACTTTGCTCTCTCGCGTTTCCAAATCGTTCCGTTTGCTCGATTTCGTTCGGGGCAAGATGGCGAAGATGTTGGGAAATCGGCGGGAATAACGAGCATTGAAACGTAGTCCGTGATAATAACGGTGCGCGCGAGCGTTCTTGTTTGTCCGGATGAAACGGTGGCTCGATCGAGCTTCGTTGGGACAACTAATTCTCACGAGGCTCGCGTAATCGCGGTGACCCAATGGCCTATAGCCCGCCAGTAATAAATGCAATCATCGTTTCAGGACGAGTCTTCGTAACTGCAAAACGACGAAAAGAGAACGCAGATTAGAAAAGAAGCGGAAAAAAGACACGAATCGTTTTCCGACTTCTGTCTACCAACCATAATCGTCGATTCTCTTCGCCTCGTTTTTTCCTCGTCCTACCGGCTATAACCGACATCGACTCTACATTTTCTGAGACAGAGAAACACTCGTCGATCAAAAATGCCTCCTTCCAAATTTCGATCCAATTCATCGCTACGCGATAACGGCGGAGCGATAACGATGGCAAAGTTTGTAGCGTAACGCTCGATATGTTTTTCTGCATGCCAAAGAATTTTTGCATCTACCTTGTTGTTACATTGCGTTACTTGAAAACGGCGAAACTACTCGATCGTCGTAATAACCCAGTCGACGCATCGATCATTTCTGCTCGTTCGTTGCGTACGCAACGATCGTATTTCGAATAGTTTGGACGTCTGATTTTTCTGACTGATGGATCCGACGGAGGCTTTTACGTGTATCTGTCACGCTTTCGATCGACTGACCAGTTTTTTACGCCTAACAGACGTCGGCAACGATCATCTGGATTGTTCTGTGACACGCGATCGCATCCACGACGCTTCTTTGTGATTGATTTGCTCCGTTGCGGAATAATGTTACGCCTCGGCTTCCACGACGTGACCTTTAAACCAACTCGGTAATCTCGCTGATCGGCGTCAACTAAACACCGTCGATATCGCGATTCTCGACGTCTCGCAATAAACGCGTCAAGGACGATTTTGAAAGACTCGACGAAATCTCTTCCTCGCAGCGCAAGTCTGCCTTATCGATTGTTTTTCGCACCGAGCTCGAATAAACGCGCCATTTTTGTTGCGCGTTTGAACAAAAACTAAAAAAACGCGTTAATAATAAATCGAACTAAAAGGTAAAAAAAAGATTTCAATATAACGACAAAATTAATGTCATTGTAAAAAAAGCGTGGGGTGTTATAATATCTTACCATTTCCATTTCGAACTACAGAGTCAGTGTGAGAATGTAGTACAAAGCACTCCACGCTTTTTTTACGGTGACATTAATTTCTTCGTTGATCGCTTTATTCTTTTATTGAAATTTATTTCTTACTTCTCAGTCCGCTCTACCATTAAAGCGCGCTTCATCAGTTCTTTGCAACTGTAATTTATTTTCTTATTTATTGATTTCTCAAAAATTTTAAATTTGAATTTGAAAAATATTTTTTTTTTACATTTTTTTAATACGTTTTTGTGATTGGTCATTAATTCGCGTGGAAAGTTTCAATTTAATTCGACGTTTCAAAGTAGGTCAAAATCACGTTGTTACGGACGAACAAACATACATACCGAGGTAAAAAGAGGAAGAAAAAAAAGAAGAAAAATGGCACCTGCTAGGGAGAATTTCTACGTGACTCCGGTTTACTCGATCCATGTTTCTAAACATTCCTCGAATTCTTTGCCCTGCAAACAGTCGCTAATGCTCATCGCGCCTACGATCGATCACTGTCGTCGTCGTAGTTGGAAGAGTCGCAGGTATTTCCGATCGCTCATATCACGAAACAGATCGTCTATCAAATGCATTGTTAACGCCTCTCCAAAAGTGCGATTGAAAACAACTTTTCGATCCCGACCGATCGATTTCAAAATGACGAGGCTGTCGACGGAATAATCGCAGGGTAATTTCAACGCGTGAAACAGGATTTTTTTAGCCCCTCGCAAACTACTCTCTCGCTTTCATCGATACGTCGATCCGGCGATTTTTGTACGTTCGTAAATCGTTCTCGCTTGCATCGAAATAAATGCAACGTCGACGTATATTGCTTCGTCGTAAATGGTATTTACTTTATCCTCGGGTTTCGATGATTGGTATTTTTTCCCCCGTTTTTTTTTTTTTGTACGATCGCGAAAAAATACTTCGCGATTGGAAGTGTGAGAGGCGCGGACAAAAGCCGCGACGCGTGGAGAGAACACGAGTTCGGTTTAATAATTATTCTCACTCGGATTTCTGTACGAACTTGGGATTGACGGGTGATTCAAGGTTGTCAACGATCACAATCAGTCACCGTCAACCGTCGGCGCTGACAATGAGTGACAACGCGGTTGACAGCGGCGAGGCTGTACAATTGGATACGTTGGAGTCGGAATTCTGGTAGACAGGCTGATTTTTAAGGGCAGAAACGTAGTGGAAGAAGCGTTTTTGAAAGAAGCACGGGAAGCTGGTAGATTTGGTGATTCGTTGATTTTGGTGAGAGTCGGAATGTGGTCCACGTCGGTCCGGATGAAAGGGCATCGCGTCGTTGAGAGGATGTTACGCTCGAGACGCGTGGAACGACGAGGCGAGATATTCGTGAACATTCGATCGATTTCCTCGTCGGATTTGGTAGACGTAGGTGGAGAGGAGCCTTCCGAAGGCGCGAGACACTTTCGAGACGCGAGACGCGCGTCTTCGACGACTCATCTTTGTAATAAATTTCGTAGTAAGAGTGACTGTCAGATTCTATCGGTGATATACAACCGCTCGATTACGGCTCGTGCATCATTCTCTTGGAACCAATCCATCTGGCTTGGATACACTCTGTCTCGAGCTAGTTAAAGGACTGTTAGATCGATGCACACAGTCACAACGATCGTCCACGTGCTCGCGGCTTTATGAATCGGTAAATCACTCTTGTCCGAGGACCAACGACGTCGAGCAACGGTCGCACGATCGTTCTCCGAGGTCAGTTTTTCCTGCCCGTTCGAAAGCCCTCTTCCACCTCTCGTTTATTATCCGTACACCGGTCGAATTTCCTCGATATTCCCGGGATTTCAGAGACGGTCTGCGTATTTTTTTTTTTTAAATTTCAAACCTTTTTTATTTTACTTTTATTGGACGAGAATCGAGAAGACGAATTCGATGGCGGCGTCGTTGTAGCTGTTGGAAAGTTGGGTCGAGTTGGCAAAAAAAAAAGGATTTTCGAGGGTTGGACTTCGCGCGTGGTTCGGGGAACGATGGTGACCAGGTCAAACGTTCGAGGATCGATCGAAGTGGCCGTTCGTTTTTTTCCCTTCCCTATCGCTTTCGTCCCGGTGTAACGAGAACGTCGCGAGCGAGCGTGGAAGAAAGGATTTCGTCGGTTGGATGCGAGAGAAGACACGTCTTTCGGGCTAAGGGTCACTCAGATGAAATCGAAAGGCTCACTGCGGCAGTCATGTAGACGCGGGGAGAATATAGCGGAGAAGAGGTCTTACCGTGTCACGAGAGGAATCCGATGATTCGACTCGGATAAGGGTTGTGATTGAAATGAGGAGCGATACGAGCCGCCGCAACATCGCTGCCTTCTTTTATTTCTCACTCTCTCCTCCTCGGACGTAGTCTGACCGTGTAGAGAGATTCGTCCAACCGATTGCGTCGATCGAAACGATTCCTTAAAACTTTTCGCGGTACCGTCCGCCCGATTGCATCCGCGCCTCTCGCGCAGAGGAAGGGGGTCGGTAGCAAAATGAGCTCCCTAACAATTTTTGGGCAGGTCCATTTTGCCCCACTTCTCGAGATCTGTATTTTTCAACGGACGAAGCATATTAATACCAAACGCCTAGCGAGGAATTAAACGCGAGCAAATCGAGTTGGGAAAACCGAGTGCACGAGCATTTCTCGCTCGAGGGGCCCGTTCTGCCCCAGGCCCCCTCTTTCCTCCTTGCCGAGTGCGGGTAACCGTCTTGGACATTTTTCTCGGATCTTCGATAACCAGTATTCTTTCCGAGCGATCACCTTCTCGCCTCAGGCGACTCGGAAAAGGAACTTTGCGAAATTCTTCCGCGACATCGATTAAATCACCGACCATTTCCCATCAGTCATAACACAGCTGTGCCGAGCTACGTAGAAGGGCGAGGAAAACCCGCAGGATAGGTTCTTGCGACGACCACCTTGACAGCCTTTGGCGCATTGTAAATGTTCCTCCTACGGGCAAGATGCTGCCATCGAGGTTACAGGCGGACGATCGAGGTGGTCGTCAATCGCGTGTCAAGGTCAAAGAATTCGTCGCTGCTCGACTCATTTCGTGGTTTTCCTCATACCTAACTGTCGCGTTCCTCTCGTCACCTGTTCTCCGGTCGGGGTGATACTTACTGGCTTCGGCTCTACGGCGTTGGAAGCTCGAGAATATTCTAGTTCCAAAGACCGAAGCACGCGCATCTGCCATTGACGAGATGAGAATCAGCTAAACGGTAATCCTTAGCGTAGAAAACTCGCTGGTTACGAAGAAACGAACTCGTAGAGAAATCGCGTTCCTGGAATCGTTCGTTGCCGCGATTTGCTCGAATCACCGCTTTACTAACGGGTGTCTCTCCGTTGGGTTACTCCGGACCGTTTCGTCATCTCGTCACCTCGCAACATTTATGACTGAAACGGCTAGAGAATCGAATCAATAACTCGACGCCAGCCGGTTTCGAGCTTGGATTATTGTCGGCTTACGGTTCCTAAAAAAAAAAAAAGCTGGAATTAAAATGATGTACAGTTTCAGGCTGCCTGGCATAAAACGCGATTCATCCTTCGTGTACGAAAATCTATACTGGAATGTCGCTCGGTGCAGCATCCGCTGGAAACGCCCTTTGGCATCCACCGACCGCTCTCTCGCGTCTGCCTTCGGACACGAACAACGTTCGCAGTGTTCACAGTTACGCTCTCACGGTTCATACGTGGTGGCTACATGCCGGTTCGTGCACCGGTCGGTTTAGTTGCCCAGGCGTGGGCGATGCACCAGCCGCGGAGCTTCGCATTGTCCGCCGAGGTACTATACACAGCGGCGCCCGAAGTCTTCTCCGACACTCGCGATATACCTTCCAACTTTTTCGACGAACGGATCTCTCCTCGTTTTAATTCCCCTATCTATACCTGTTCTGCCCTCGCGAACAGGTATGTCGTTTGCCACGTGGAAAGTCCATTCGCCTCCCTTCCGAACGCAACGGTGCATCGATAATCGTACCTCCCCCCCCCCCTGGTTACTCGTTACACGAATATTGTTATTATCGCGCGTTCGTTTACCGAACGACCGACACGCCAATGAAAGCAGGACGAATCTCGTTACGGTTCATAAATTATTCGAAACGCACCGGCTGAAACTCTGTAGCCTAGCCCTCGTAAATCCTCTTACATTAAGGGCTTACATTTACGTCTTTCGCGAACTTCGTTACGTGACCTGGGCACGCCCCGACGAATCCAACGCGAAGGATCAACGGACCCGGAAAAGCTTGTTCCGCGAGCTTTCCAGCGGTCTCAACCTCCCGTTTTTCCATTCGACGGGCGGTTTTCGCAAATCTCCTCCGACTTGCCCTCTTCCGTCTCGACAACGCTCGTCGTTACGTCGCGCTCTTTTGGGAAATCGTGGCGACAGGAATGGGAAAACGTGGCGAGGATTCGGCCGGAGCAACGGTTCCCCACACTCGAGATGGCTATACTTGGAAATGTATTTGGGCTAGGTTAGGGTCTAACAGAGAGACAGACAGACGGACAGACGTAGGGAGACGATTGTTTGAACAACGCCAAGACGTAACTTTTCCCTCCTCTCCTCCCTGCTTCCCCATTAATCCACCTTCTCTCTCTCGCTCTCTCTCCGTTTCTCCGCTCCCTTCCTATCACATTTGCTCTCCTCGTGTTTGTTATTTATATCAACACCGCCATTTTTCATTCCTTTCCGATCCGTGTCCGTGCCGCGTTCAGTCCCGACTCGTGGACGGGTCGAACGCCTCCACAAACAGCCGAGGAAACCACGTTTGAGTAAATAATTTCATTAACCCCTTCCCTCCTCATCTGCGCCATTCTTTTACATTTTTTACACGTTTTTCTCGACGCCTCGTGTTTGAAGTATCGATTCGAAATGTTTCTGCGTCGAGATGAAAGGAATACGCCACGGGAAACCGGAGTCTACGTCGGACATGATTCTTGTCAATTATTTTCCCATAAGACTCTCACCGTCTTCTTCTGTTCTCATTTCCTCTCCTTTCTTTTCTTACAGTTCTCAACGAACTCGAGGGTCTTGCTCGGGGAAGCGACGCTCGCAATTGTCCTCCGGCATCCAGGGCTGCGCTAGATCCGGAACACGTCGCTCGAGTCGCGGAAAATGCTAGAACAGCGTTGGCCTTCGCTCGCAGTCGTAATCCGGCTATAAGGTGTCTCACTACGAGAGGCACCGTCCTGACGTCCAGCACCTTTACCGTCGAGGAGGATGTAACTCAGGTAATTCCCAATTTCGAAATGGAACCTCTCACCCTGCAAACTCACAGAACTCCAATTCCCGCGAAGTACGGAAATTTAAAAACTCCAAACGTAGTCAAAATTCGATTTTTCAATTCTCTTGCTAAATTATCGTACACCAAAAAAAAAAATAAGTGTTTCAAAGTGTCAGCTTAAAATATTTATTCTTAGAGTGGGGATGACCTGGTACTCGCAGGGCAGACCAAAGTCCGTTCATATTTGATGTCAATTGTGTATGTACTCTAATTGACAAGTCACCTGACGTCCGCATCGGAAATTACGAACGGATCTGCGACGAATGTACTAAACTGATCGACCCCATCGACTGCTGCTTAAAAAATGATCTCGTCACTCCCACAGAAATTCAACCTGCCCGAGATCAGACGTATAAATAGGATCTCCCCTCGATCGATAAGTACCTTCCTACTCGATATTTCACGAGCAGGAAGACGATAAAAAATATCTCTAATCGACAACGCGATTAAATTCGCGTGTATATAAAAAAAGTATCCGCGTATAAATACGCAATTTCAATGTTTCTCGCGCAACTTACCGGCGCTTTTTCCCAAAAAAAAATTCTTTCCTGAATTAAAAAGCGAAATATCCCGTTTTTTCAAAATTCGAATGGCCCAAATTCCAAAACATAAATTGAACACGCGCGAGAAATAAGTATCGTTAACGAGCCTGAGACTAAACGCATCGGAACGAGTAGCTCATTGTATGGTAAATTGACGAAAAATAAGAATTGAAAAATCAGTTAATTCGTGGTTGCGAAAAGGGCGAATATTAAACATCTCAACTATAATGAGAATGTAACTGATTCAATTAAAATTATTAATTTCAGTCATTTTATATTGAAGGTAAATTATCTCATTACGTAAATATAAATAACAGGTATAGTACGTAATGTAGATACGACATTTTTGCGAAATGGGATTTTTGAGCAACGTTGTAAACAGTTGCGAATATATTACGCTGCAGAATAATTTACCGAGTACGTTCAACGTATTGACTTGATTTTTTTTTGAAAATGTTGGTCAAGACGTTATTGCTTAGTTCCATCCAATTGGCATCTAATATCATTGTAGTGTCGTTGTATATACATATGACGATGGCAAGGCAATGCGCGAATTTTTTCCTCCTAACGTAAATCCACCGGCGATGGGTGAGGAGTCGTGTCGTGGAGGTTTGGGATGGCTACGAAGTTTTGAGAGGATTGGGGCCACGTTCGGGGAAAAAGGGATTAACTTGAGAGAGAGGAGATTTTGAACTTGCGGCAGATTTTGTCGCGTTACGAGTGTATCCATCACGGTCTCTACGTGTCTTTTTTCAGGATGGCTTGACGAGAAACGACGATAGAATCCTGGCGACGTGTCTCAGTCTCTGCCGAGGATCGGGCAAGGAACAGAACAACACCGGTAAGTCGATGAGGAAAAAAGTCGTCGTAGGCAAAGTAGAAACAAGCGAGCGCTACACGCGCGAATCGGTTTGAAATCGCGGCGAACACATCACGATCCGATCGGACACCTCGTTTCATTTCGTTCCATTTCTTTACAATTGTCCAGAAGAGGGTCAACCGCGTCGGCTACGCCGCGAACTAGTATTACTAACGGAAGATCGAAATCTACGGGTGAAAGCTCTGGCCCGAGACGTTCCCGTCCGCGAAGTGCCGGACTTCGTGCAGTGGGCAGGCCTCGGATGATCATCGCGCGCCTGCCAAGTGATTTGCTTTTGAAAAGGGAGAGGAAAAAAAAGGAAGAAAAACAGCGAAATCATCTCGGGCGACACGCGACGCGCATCGCCGACACTCGTCGAGTGCGAATAACACTTCGATTACGTAAGTTTTCAAGGACGTAAGCATCGATCTCTCGTTACCGTTTCGAAAATAATTATCAGCGCGTCGCCGAGAGGGAATTCCGAAAGTGCAGCGACGCCGACATTTCCGCAGCGCGGGAAGTTGCAAACCGATCGAATCCCAACGAGCCTTGAATATTAAATTGTTAAAGATAGTTGACTAGCCGAATATTTGCAAATACAACGTTCAATTTCTTATTTGTCTGGACGAACCGGTGCAAAGATAGAAACGGTACGATATTTTTACCTCCATTTAAACAACCCTGACTCGTTTTTTACAACCGACCAATTGACAAGGACGAATTGTTCTTTATTCGCAACAACAACAACAACAACACGAAAGACAGGGAAACCGAAACAAGGAAAAAAGCATCTCGTCGTGCCCTCGAATTTCACCGGTTTTCAAGCCATCCTGCTTCCTCTCCAAGGGGCAGAAATTTCCCGGCAAGAGAGGAGCACCGGGAAAAGCAAAGAAAAAAAATCATGCTGTTAAAAAAAAATAATTGAATAATTGAAAAATAAACAACACGGAAAAAAGGAACGAAGATCGAAGCTGAAAATATGAATAATTTGTCTGATTTTATCTAGATTGTTCTACGCCAATGGTCATCTATTGTGTCCATGAATTGTATTCTATAATCATGTTTATATTATATTATTTGTAATATTTTCGATTGTATATTATAGTCTTCGAGCGATCCTATTGGAAGAGACTTCGATTTTATTTAGTTTAGATTCAGTTTTGCCACGAAATCGATGGAATCAACAAAGAACGTCGCCACCCGTTTACACAAAAAAAAAAAAAAAAAATCGGTGAGAGAAGGAAAATCGGTAAAGAATTTGACTAGAAACCGGTGACGCTGCTTTGCGGTTTTGCCTCTGTTAAAATGGAAATGACGAGCAAGACGCGGTGCGATCCGTCTCGCGTACGTTTTCTCACTAGCGACTAGATGTGTAGATAGTTTTTAAATTTTGCCAATAATAAATATCACGAGGCGCGGTCAGCGCTGATGCACCTTCGACGATCGATTCGTGTTGTATGGATTTTACATATGTATGTAGAAATTGTAGCGTACCTCGCCCACGGATCTACTACCACGTCTGCGGGATCGAATCCTGAAAATCAAAAAAAGAAGAAAAAAAAAACAAAAAAAGGAGACATAAAACAGAAAAGCGAGAAAAAAAACAACAAAACACGGCTTTTGATATTATTCGAAACGAGATCGTTCACGATTATTTTTGTGGACGGATCGATGTTAAAAAACGTCTGATGATCGATGCCCTATTTTTAATAACGTAACCTTACGCGTATGTACTTTGTATTTTTCTAATAACAATTCTTTTACGTCCGATTTTTCACGCACGCTTACGTTTCGACCTCGCATCGCTCGTGCTGGCTAATCGCTTGTCATAACGTTTATGACGCTGCCGCCGGTGACGCGTGACAACGCTACTCGCCGTTGACTCGCGCTACTCCGCCCGGTAAGACCCGTCGATACACCGCGTCGCATCGCCGTTACGTTGCCTGTCACGTCGCCGAGACGGACGCAACGATATTGTGCATCGACAGAATCGATCACGCTTTCATTTGTCGGTACATCTACGCTTATTAATACGGTAGCGACGGATCGATAAATCTCACCTCCGTCAACGATCTCGGCATTTTTCCGCGACAAAGTCGACAACACATTTCCGTACGAAAGCGAAAGATTTCAGCCTCGACAGCAATATTATCTTTATCTTTAATTAATCGTTGATGTTTGTCCCTCGATTCGGGTCTCTCGATCTTCCTTACTAATACTGCTCAGCTTTTGCGGCTTTTTATTCTTCATTTTTTAAAGCACTTCGCATGACTCTATGGACTGGTCCAAGATGATCTATTCAGAATTATGCTCGAATTTAGCAATAATCTCGCACGTCAATAATTTAAATAAAATATCATCGTTGGGATACGCCTAATTTTTTGTACAATTCCGCCTGATAATCGTAGAACGACTCGTTTTTCCAGGCAACGTGGTTGTAGCCTCGTAATAAATTGGTCTTTCTTTTATCTCATTGATCACCGGAAGTAAAATTTATCGCGATATTTTATTTCCATGTAGCAGGATCGATGAATTTTTTTTTCAACCAAAATTCGATTTCTGCCAGTTTTTTTATATTCGTCACGGTGGCGGATCATTTGTTCCGCTAATTTCAACTTCGTTCGCGCGGTTTCTGCATTTGTCAACACCCAAATTCTTGTTCGCGGTCAGCGAAGGATGGATTTTTGAAACTTCTGTTGACTTTCGCATTTCAAATTCGGGCAACGGAGCTGGAAGTCTCTTCGTTGTTGGAAAATAGACCTTGCGGGAGTCTTGTTTCGGATGTTTGGATTAGCGACGAGTGGACATGGCGATGCGGTGGCGATCCGGGCTTGATTTCACCACGAGCGATCGAGGATTGTTTCCCCCTCTTACGAAGATAAATTTTTGTATAACCTACTATTAGATTGTAAAATGTAACGTCGGAGAGCGGCGATAAAGTGTGTAAGAATGCGAAGACGACGTCGTAATTAACTATCGATAGGTAATCAGGCTGTACGCGCGATCGGATTTGGAGGACGTTCGATCGACGTAGCGTACAGTTGTTAGTATTCTGTTCTAATTTCTTAGGAGAAATAATATTAATATTAATCGAACAGCGAATGTATACATTCCGATAATTTGTTTCACGAAGCGGGCAGGATACATGCTTGTAAATAAGCCTCTAATTATTTATACCGTCACCCGTAGCACATCGACGTCGGAACCGATTTCAACGAACCTCACGCTCCTTCGTTCTCTCTCTCTTTCTCTCTCTCCTTTTTTCTTCTCGTTGTATTCTCTACTTCTTCCTCCCGCTCGGCTCGTTAGAAATTTTAGACAAGTTCGAATCTAGTTACTTAATTGTTGCTGAGAACGGGCGAGAGGCGACATGCCTGCGTTTCGTCGGCATGGAAATGAGAGGCGAACGTTCGGTGCCATAACGACGCGAAGTCCTCCCTTTATTTTTCGATTTCACTCTCGGATCACGAAGCCCCAGAAATCCCAGGAACGTCTCGCGAAATGAACAGCTTCAAATTCGTCGGACGTACAATTTAAAAACAGCCTCGTTAAAATGAAAAATTTCATCTTTTTCCCCATTTGTCAATCAAAATCACAATCATGTCGCGTTCGTTTGTAACCCCGAATCATGTCCTCCGATCGAATCGTTAAATTCCGGTATTCTAGCTCGTATTTCCCCAACAAGGTCGACTTTTGCAGCATATGAGGAATTTTTCATTAAATTTGTGACATTTATTTTTAGCGTTTAAAAACAAAATTAATTACGACCTGATAAGCAGCGGGTTTCTTGAGGTTCATTGGTACGAAATGATATTTTGAAAAATCCATTTCTATGCAGAAAACAGAGAAATAATCAATCGTCCGCTGACGAATCCTGCGAGAACGTGCTTTGTTCGAATATTTGTGAAATCGGTGGTCAGACTGTTTTGAGTGGCGCGTTGCAAACTGAATAATTATCTTGCGAAGCGACGTTTCGAAGCTCGATCCGAAAGAGGAATCGCGAAGCAAGGAATCCGCGTGAAAGTGGAATGTGACGGGTAGAGAAAACTGCGAGACGATTGTCGTAATTTCGGTACTTATTAATTGCAATATCCGAACGAGAACCATTGATACCTACAACCATGATTGTTTTCACTATTTAACGTAGGACGTTAGTTCTAGATGGTCTAACTAAATACGAATTGAGTAATAAAGAAAGATAACAATAAAGTTTACAATTTTAACATGCAGAAGTTGAATGATGCGTAGAGCTAAGTACGAATAACAATTTTACTATCCTTATCAAAAATATCTCGCGTATCCGTACCTATGTACATATATATACACATACCTATATGTTCACATCTATATATATATATATATATATATATATATATATATATATATATATATATATACATAGATGTACGTACAAATCTGTCGACATGGGAAAGGCCCCAAGAATCGGCACGAAACATGAAACAACTCGCCAATCACAAATTTCCCCCTTTTCGTTTGTTTGTTCGTAATTCACATTTTTTGTACGCAACTCCGTCGCATTTTCCCTCTCTTCCACACACACACACACACAAACACACTCACACACACACTGTCTCTCTCTCTGTCTCAGGAACAGAATTTTGTTCGTACGAGTTATTAGACGTAGATATATATATTTCGGAATTCATGTTGCTATTAGGCAGTGTTACTACATTGATTAAATCAATAAATGAGAAACGAATGATTTTAACGTTATCGATGTTCGAGTTGTTTCTCGCACTCCCAAAAATTCGTACAGATGCGTTGAAAAAGTAGCTTCGCAGAGCGTTGGGACTGCTTGACAGAACGTCGACGACGATCAATCGTCAGGTAAGTAACGGATAACTTGGCATCGGAGTCGTTTTTAAAAAAGGAAAAAAAACTCATTTCGAAGGAAAAATTCGAAAATTTGTTCGCCTCGCGCTCGTGGAAGGACGAGAGTCGCGACGGTTTTGTACGAGGATCGCGAGTGACCAGTGACCAAATCGAATCCGTTACGAGAACGATGGGAATTCGTTGTATCTTATAAAGGATGGGCTGTACGAGACTAATTGTCAGAAAGGACACGCACGCGTTTATTCGCGTCTCTCGAAAGTCCCGGGGAGACACGTGGATTTCTTTTTACTGAAACGCTATGCCGGTACAAACCGTTATGTGTCCCCTGGATCTAGTCCTCCACTTCGTTCTTTTTGGCTTCTCTCGCAGCGTAGCCTCTCTTCCTCCGCCTCCTCCTCCTCCTCCTCCTCCTCCTCCTCCTCCTGCTCGCCTCGTCCGTCATCTTCTCCTCGCTCCGGCATTTCTCCCGGTTGAAAATAATGTTTTTTCTTTATCTTTACTCTATTCGAGTTCTTTGTTTCTCTTTTTTTCTCATCTTCTCTCCTTTCACCGTTGACACGTTCGGGCATCGACGCACGGACTATCTCCGAATCCGAGTCGATGAGCGGATAACTTATTCACAGCGCGGGTTTCATGGGTTTTTTCGAGTAGTAGACACACAGTCGCCCACTGTTGGGAGGAAAAAAAACACGAAAATTAATTTGTTCCCGTGTCAGGTGGGACAAGCGTAATTCCGCTCCTCGAATGGAAGTACCCTCGTCTTCGAGGACGACGGAAAGCCGCGTAGCGGTGTAATCCTGAAAAAAGGATGACGAAAGAACTGTTGGCGGTCGTTGGCAGAGGAGCAGCAGGCGAAATTACGAGCGAATTTAGCTCGGAGGGCCGAAAACTGGACGGTACGTAGGACATTCCCTCCGCGATGGATGTATAACATTAAATTTTCATTTTAGTTTCGATCCTCTCGAAAATCACGTGATTCGTCGAGTAGCTTTTGCGCGCTCCTTCCCAACGCTCGTAATTGATTGTAATGCACCGACATACAGAAAATGTATTGCTCGACGCATAACTATCCTATCTACAGCCTACTCGCAGCTTAACTGCGAGCTTAATACGTACATATCGACGGCCCTAACGAACAATAGCAGCAGACCGGACTTAGCACAACAAAGAAAATGCCAGAAATAAAAACATCATACATATTGTTTCACTGATAAGCAACTTTTGTGTTCATATTTTAAGTATGTAATGAGAAATAATTATCCCGCTGAATACTCGTTAATACATTAGTCAACTAGGGCTCTAACTATGACAAATTATTTATCATTCCGTCAAAACTGATATTACTATCGCTTACTCGGAAGAAGAGAATCTTGAGTCTGTATTTCTGAAATTCCGAATCATGTTTTTGTCTCGAGCCGAGTAATCTGTTCGTCGCTAGGTTTATTCCCTAGTATGATAACATTGTTTTCAGCGGTTCGCACACTCGTACGTACATATTCTCCACGTGTCGTAATTTTACACAACGATATACATACCGCGAGACAATATTTTTTTTCGCAAAATTAAGTTTTAGTTGAATATTGTAGACAAGAATTATACATGCAGTTGATTTTTCATGAACATGCGTAGATTCTAGATATTGCACGTGACATTTTCGAATGATCAGCGCTGACGATAATAGTATAACTGGGCCTCTTCAAAAATTGGCGTGGAAATGGTTTTTTTCAAAATCGTATCGAATGCCATCCGCGTGAAAATTTTGATCGATATTTTTTTCTTCTCGTTATCTCGAAATTCATACAGCTGGTAGTTATTCATTGGAATTTTTTTTTATCTTCTGGACCAAGGTAGCGGGCCTATCAGACCTCTGGGGCTGCAGCCCCATCTAGCCCCAAGGTCAATCCGGCGCTGGCTCGATCCATGCACGAAAAAGATGAAACGAGTTGGTAGGGCAACGATAATCGCCAACGATATCCGGTATCATGTTCTCAGAGGGTTTGGCGAACTCTGCGTTTTCCGAGTACGCGAGGTTCGCACCGCAAAACGATCTCCGGTTCGCACCGGAAATAAGCTTCGCGAACTGTGAGAATCGCCAATGTCGTAGACTCGCTCATTTCTGTTCCCACCGCTCCTTACCTCTTCCTTTGGGGAGACCGGCGATCATTTTTCTCACCGCGTACCCGGGTAGTCATATTAATCAATGCATTACCGTCAACTGCGCGAAACACCCGTTGTTTCCCGTAAGCCGCGGTGTACCGTTCATCCTATTTTTAAAGCCTACAACCTTGAACTCACCGTCGTCAACTCTCGCGATGCGATCGCTAATAAGCCATTTTTCCGATTCTCCTCCGTTTCGCCTCGCCCAACGAAACTTATCGTACGTCCGCGATTGCCTACAGCCGTCGCGTTACCTTGGTGCAGCGGCGTTCGCCAACGGGCGAGACGTTCCCGATAACCCGAAAGGTTACGCGCGTCGGCGCCGCGGTTCAACTTTAAGTTGCCTGCACTATCCGACGTCTGCGCCTCGTCTCTCATAAATTGTCGGACGCAAAAAAAACTAAAAAAAAAAAAAAAAACGATCGGATGCGCGAGTAGCAGGAGCGAGAAATGAGGGAAAAAAAGTATGTCGATCGTGACCAACAATTAGTCGAATCAATTCGGCCAACGAAAACCGCGCGTTGGAATTTCGTGGATCGTTATTCCTTTTTCTCCTGCGTGCTTTTCTTTCTCTTACTAGTCGAATAAACGCGTCTGCGCGGTCAATTGAGTTTTTGTTGGGGGGAAAAAGAACGGAGAAATTATTGCGACAGGCGGGGTCGATCGGAACGATGCGATCTGATCCCCGCGAGAGTAGTCGTATCGAGAATAATGACGAGCGGACGTTTCCGTTCGTTCGTGCTCGCTCGTTGTTTTTTGATGTTTCACTGCGCTTGGACACGATTCGTAAAGTTTTGCCCGGGGTGTTCTCTCTCTATCTCTATCTCCGAAGGGTTCGGATTCCGAGTAGTAATTAACAGTCGCATATTGCGGCGCGTATTCGTTAATAAACGGCGGATATGACGTTCGTGGTTATGACCCGCTGAGTTTACTGTTTCGCCGAAGTCAAGACGTTGGCGGTAGAGATTTGAAGGATTTATTGTTCGGAGATGAATCCGCAAGTTCAAGATCAGAGACCGGGTCGTTGCTTCCTCGTGGCCCGTCGCGTCGTCTGGTTCCTGAGAAAAAAGAAGGACAAAACCGAAGGGCTTCGCGGTAAGATCGACGTCAACGTCGTATTTTCGCGTCGACCACCGAAATTCGTGGTGTTCGCGGACATTCGATGATCAATCGGCTCAAAATTTGCGTTTCTTTTCCTTTTCGATTTGCAATTAACTCGAATATTCTTACACCCCTATAATAGGTATGCTTATCGAATCTATCGAAATCTTGAGTCTGTATCTATAAATAATCTCGAGATAATTATTATTCCTGACAGAATCTAAATCACTGTAATATTTTTTTCAACGCTCGATGCTTCGTTACCCGATGCATTTTATTATCTTCGTATTGTTTCCTCGATTCGACTATGTATTGAAAGCTTTTTTCGCGAGTATCCTTGGAATTAGTCTCGAAACATTTTTTTTCTAATCCGTACACTTTTTTTTTCTTCAACTTTGTCGTTGGAAGTTGGGGGGCAGAAAAGGGGGACACGCATCGATCGAGATGCATATGCCGAGGAATTGTAGAGCGTGGAATAATTGTTAGTCGAAGAGTTTTGAAATCGGCCGTGAGATTCGCCTGTCTGGTCTTCGTTCCATATTTGAATTCGAGGATTGTTGCGCAAGATCGTCTCGGAAGCGAGTCCCGTACGAGCGTAAGATCGTCGTGGGCGGATTGAATTTCGCGAAGGTAAGTAAAATCACGTTCGTATGCCGGTCGTCGCCCGGAGCCCGAGCGAAGAGTTACCAAAAGGGCATCGCGAATCGAAGGCGCGTACGACGAGGAGAGTAAAAAATACGGGGAACCGATAAGAATTAAGGAGCGAGGTGGGTAAAAAAGAGAAGAACAACCAAAAAAAAAAAAAAAAAAAACGAAACAGCGACGCGGGCAATTTTTCTCGCTGGTCGCATCGTTCGTTTTTTCGGCTACCTATCGCGAGAAAAATGGCACCGGGAAGGGCGAGTGCGTGGGTACGCGTAAGAAATTGTCGGAGGTGAAATTATTCTCGGAACGACAGCGATAACGCTACGAATGGAATTCACTCGTATAATTCTCATTCGCTCGGCTGCTTTGCTTTTCCTCTCATTTTTCGTCTCGTTTCTCGACGATCGTTGGAACAACTTTCACGAACGTATCTCTCTCGACGTACGTAGGGCGAACGTTCCGATGGGAAGAAATGTTGCTTGGAAATAATTACCGTTCTCAAAGGTTCCCTGCTTTCGGGTAATAAATATGAGTCTAACTCTTGTTAACATGGTTCTGTTTGGAGGCAAACATGATTTTTGGTTGTTAGCTCTCGTGGACGATGGTGTGGTCGCTCGCCGCGCTCGCCTCATCCAACAATGGTTCGCCCTTCCTTCATTTTTTGTTTGTTTGTTTCCTTTTTTTCTTCCTCAAGACCTGAGATGCGATTCGCGTGCACCCAACGTCCAAACTCGCCGCCTTCTTATTTTTCCCCTCGCCTTCTATTTTTATTATTTCCACCGTTTTACTCGCTCCTTTTTCACCAACTACCTCGCGTAGGGCCGTATACCTACGTGGTGGATATGACCGGGGTCAAAGGTCAAAGCTTGGACCACGAAACCTCTCGGTCATAACTTGAACCCATTATACCTCGCAGCTCGTTTCTTTTTCCTTTCATTCCCCCCTATTTTCATCCTCCTCTCCATTTTATTTCACTTTCTACGCTTCGCCTGACCCGACTATCCCAATTTTCTATTCTCTCTTTGAAAATTCTCGAATTATTTACTTTTTCCAAATACCAGTGCTATCTGTTTTTTACGTGTTCGTTTTAGGAACATGAGAGTATTATTTTTTCATTTTATTTTTTCATATAATTAGGAAAACTGACTACAATTTTTTCTAGATTCAGCTGCGATTCCGCAGCTAGAGTCGAAATTCTAACAATTTTTAGTCGTCTTTTACTGGACATGTTCTCCTTGACAGTTTCGCCGCGAGAAATGCATTCGAGTCGATTATTTTTAGATTTCGTACGTCTTTGTATATTTTCGTTCCTCGCTGCACAGTTTTTTTTTCGTAGTAACTCGATTTTCCTCATTTTCTTCTTCCGACGCGCGGAAGGACATTTATCCTTGGAAACTTCGAGAGCGCGCGCGCAAGCTGCTCTATGTCTCATGCGAGTACCTCGCGATCTCTTTCGTTTGTTTTCTCCGGTTTTTCTCATCGGAATATCGAGATTGAAGATTGCGCGCCCCATCATCGCTGCGATGTTTGCGCGTCGACGCGTTTCGTTGCATAGGAGGTCGTTATTCATAGGTTCGACATTGAATTAGACCCGCGCAGTGCGGCGATTACTTCCTAAAACGATAAGTATCAGCGGACAATCTTCGGAAATCGACGAGGTCGTTGTGGTAGACTCGATGGTTGCCATAACGTGCATTTTCCAGCCGATTCTCGTCGTTATTTATCGACGCTGGATTTATCTCTGGCCGCGCGCGCGCGCGCGGTAACGGTACTTCGCTACTATCGAAAGGACACGTCAGAGATAATGCCGAGTCCATCGGAAAACGTTGAATATGATTAACGATTTGCGCCGGAACAACGAGACGCCGCCGGTTCGGAATACCTGACGCGTTATCGTGACGCGAATCGAATCGATATAATAACCGCGCGCAACGTCCGATTGTTTTTGTACCAGCGTCGTCGGCGTCTCCTCCTCGTGGACCGAGCCGCAAATAAAACGAGAACGAATAAAGTGCGATGCCATTGCCCATTCAACGGGGAGAGCAGCGCTCGATCCGCTCGTAAGTCATAGATCAGCCGAGGATCTCGCGATCTCTCTCTCTCTCTCTCTCTCTCTCTCTCTCTCTCTCTCTCTCTCTCTCTCTCTCTCTCTCTCTCTCTCTCTCGCCCCACTGTATGCCATTGTATGCGACGCGCGGCGAACGCGCGTAGCCGAGGGACCCGGAGGAGCGGACGAAGCAGCGCAGAAGAGAGAACACCCTGAACGGCCGAGGCACGAAAGAGTCGTAGAGAAACCAAAGAGCCGGAGAACCAAAGACCAGCGGACAATGCCTCTGTGAATCAAATCTACGATAGTCGAGACCCAGGGAATTCCGAAGTACCATTTAGCCTTACATAACCTAACCTCCGAGCGCGCGAGACAATGAGTCACACCTACGCATTTGCATATCTCTAATCTCGCGATGGGACCCACCGAAAACACAACATCGAATACGACAATCAACGATTGTTCTTGCCATCATTATCGACGTACTACGACGATGTCGTTTTCCCTCTCTCCCTCTCTTTATTTTTTATCCCTCGACTTTTTTCTCGTGAGCGTGCGTTTTTCCATCGACCCCGTTGATATACTCGTTAAACTTCTTCATACGAACATCTACGTTGCGTTGTTGTTGTTTGCTGTACATCCTTATCCGCGATTGGCGACGCACGGTCCAAAAGGACCTTATCAAAAACGAGTGTCTTAAATCAAAATCTCTCTATTGACGAGCTCTCTTCTAGCATCCAAACGAGTATATTGCGGGACTCGCTTCTCAGCCACATCTGATTAACCCTTTACACACAGGAACTCTCCAGACAGGTTGTCCCACTAAATGCGCCGTCCCCTTTTTTCGAACAGTTGCTTGATTACTTATACCCAACATCCTTGCTTATTCCACATTGAGGCATACTGGTTCAATAGATCGAAAATGCGCACGTGAGACAACAGTTTTGTATTTTTGAAATGGCACGGATCTCTTAAAATTCACAATAGAATGCGGTACAATAAAACATTATAAAGACGAAATGTTCTCCATCGCCTGTGTCCAGCTGGCTATTTACTACATACACGGTGGCGCACGTTATGCGCCAGACTTGTGCACTGGGGGTTAAAGCCTTCGATAAATGCTCTTAAGCGTGCAGGTTTTGACTACCTGGGAGAAGAAGAAGCGTGACATCTGCGACGCTCGAGGCTCTGCGATTGTCTTTAGATCTAGCTTGGGTTAATCACTGACTCATTTGGGTCAAATTTCTTCCTTCGTTCAACTTCGCGAAGGTTTTTTTTTGTCAGTATGTTACTACACGTTACCAACGATCAGGATGCCTCGTTATTTTCCTTTTTTTCTAGCTATTATTAAGTGTAAATTCGATTCTTCATTTTTTTCTGCAAAACACATGGATATATCCTGTCAGACGCGTGTTCGTTCTCCTTCCTCTCGCTTTCTGCTCGGTTCAAAAATTTCTGCGTTTTTTCCTTATGGTTTTTTTAGACAAAAAATGTTATCATCTGCTTTTATCCGATGAAAAGTCGAATCCGCGAAATTTCGGATGTTGGACCGTTATTTGGCGAGTTTGTTTCGTTCGGCGGCGTAACGATGACGAAATAAAGCCCGTGTCAAGGGAACGTCGGGAGTCCTGATCGGTAATCGAGGACGAAACGGTAGATCGTACGAAGAGAATCGATCTTACGGTAATATTCCCACGGGGCTCCTCGTTTCCAATAAAGTTTCCGTCGATTTGCGAGTGCTCGTGTCTGAAAAGACGATCATATCGATCGATCGATCACGTAACTCCGTCCGCGGCGATGCGTACCAATGACTCCTGTTTATTTATATTAGCCAGGTGGTCAATTCGTCCATACGTGATGGAATTGTTCGTAGATATATCCGATGCCGCGGTAGAGTTCCCTCTCTCATGGAATCCACGGTATTCCGAGTATCCAGGTCGCGCGCTACCGTTGTACGGATGAAATTTGCGGTCTAGACGGTATAATTATTTCAATTATCTCGATCGATTGACGTAGTTTGGGAACAATCGCGTCCCCCCTCCGAAAAACTCGGGGGATCGGTTCGATCTCCACCGTCGAAATATGTATAAACGCGGCGAACGAAACACGAATCTCGTACCAATTACCGCACCGTTCCGCGAATTCGCGATCGATGCTCGTCATGCCGAGAATAAGTGCGACAAACGACCGTATCCTCCTGGATCTTCGCGTGGAAATCTTCCACGAGAATCGCATTTTTTCGCAGTAATCGTTCGTCCATTATTCGATCCGCGTGTATCACGGTCCACGGCTCGTACGAGGATTCCAGATGCGACGGCGATGGGAATAGGAAAAATTCGATACTAATAAACGGGGGAAACGGATTCTTCGAGTCAGCGGAGATCGATACGACGCGGGTTCCTCCCCGATGCGCACGCGTTGATTGGAATCGGCGTGAAATAGTTGGCAAAGGACGATTCCCCCGCAGTGGTATGTGGAGGAGGGTCCGACTTACCGCTATCCCTCGCGTACGGAACCCGCGAAACGAGAATAGATTTTCGCACCGGTTTACTAGTTCGCGATCGGTGGCGCCAAGACATGGCAGGAGGTCGCCCTCACGGCTGTGGTTCTCACGGCAGTGCGTGCGACGTCGATGCGTGGTGGGGATCACCCGGCAGTGACGCGTGAAGGCACGGGGACTTCGTGATCCGCGTGTCAAGTGTCAACTGTCATGCCGATGCCACGACACACGTATAGAGAATGATGAGGGAGAGAACGAGAGAGGGCGAGAGGGCGTGAGGGCGAGAGGGAGGGGGAGAGGGAGGGAGAGAAGAGATGGCTAAACGCAGCCGAGGATCAGAATCTCCGCGAAACGTCGCGGCGGTGGGTACGTATATAACTCTCGTACCTATCGATTCAGTTAGCAACTACTTCTGATCTGGATACGAACTTCGTTTCTATTCGCCACGACGATTCGCATCGGACGACACGCCCATCCTCTTCGGAATTTTTGAACGACCAGGAGTGACGCGATCATCGATCCAGAATTTTTCACGACGTCAGTCAGTTGTCGCGCGTGGAGCATCATCATCGCCATCATCGTCCGATATGCAAATATGCATCGGGCTAGGTATCGCCGATTGATATGCTGGACACTCGCTGGATCATGGGACCAACGAGTTTCGTGCGTTCGCGGTATATTGTATACAATATAATATAATATATATATATATATTTATATATATACATATATATATATATATATATATATATATATATATATATATATATATATATTGTATGTAATCTTTATATTATACCCATTATAAGTATCACGGATTTTATTGCGAGGAAAAAAGTTCTTCGTTCTCGACGTTAGGGTACCAATTTATTTTGAAATTTGTGATACTTCTCGTACCTCGTTGTTCGAAAATCAATAACTAATATCGTGAGGTTGTTCTGGTCAATGGATACTTGTTGGTAGAATTTGTTGCGATTTATTTTAGAACGTGTGGAATACTTCAAATTTTATTTGATGGTATTATTATTTTATTGAAGTTTCACGTTTCGATGAGACGCCTTGATTTTTCTCGCCATTTCTTGACTCAACTTCGTACACAGATTTCTTTGATTTCATTTTTCAAGGCGTTTCGACGAACGAAATTTGACATTTTGTCAAGATTCCACGCAGTTTGCTCGAGAAACTGACATTTATTAAAATATTAATTTTTTGTGCAAAAACGTATCGTTTTTTTTCCAACACTTAAACTATCTTAGTATTCGAAATTTCATCGGGGGAAAACAGAATTCTGTTACTACCATGGAATTTTGGGGAGGAAACGTACTTTATTTTTATTTTTTTGTCCAACGGTATCTTCGACCACGATTCGTTTTTTCGATCCTCGCTCGTAACAATTTTATTGTTTATCGATAAAATATACATTATTACACGTGTAATAAATTCAAATACACATCGGTCACGGATAGTTTTATTATTTAAATACGCATTAAATTTCTTGTGATTTCTTCACGTGCGAAGCTTCGAGTTTACGAGCTTCTTTCAGGATTCTCAAGACACTCGCGCAGCGAAGTCGTCTCTCGAGAAGATACGAATTCCCATGAATAACGATAAGGTATCGGATGAAATTTTTTATTTCGTACTCGGATTACGCGTGGATAGCGAAGGAATCGAAGGAGAAGGGAATAAAAAACGCGCAAAGTATATGATCCGTCTCGTTTATTATTATCCCTGCGGGTTGAACGCTGTTTTATGATGGGATTGCGAGATTTTTTTTTCTCCATCGTTTTAATTTTTAATTGATATTCCTTCTGCGCGATGAACGAGTCGGACGGTCAGTTTTTATTTCAAGGCGGAATCGTAGGAGGAAAAAAAACGTTTCAGCATGCTAGTATTTATAATTGGCTGAGGTAATGATCGATATTATAATTATATTTATTATTATCGAATGTTTCCGAACGGAAACTGTAGATTAAGTCGTGACGAGGAAATTCGATTCTCGAGAATCGGTGTGAAACGAGATGGGAGCGATCTGGCTGGCATCTGGATTCGCTTCTTGGCACAGGCTACCCTCGGGTCTGCGCCTCGCGGAGACGTGCAGACGGTCTCGCCTCGTACCTGACTAATTATGCCTCCCAGAGTCGCGCTTTCCGTTGTTTATCCGCCGTTTTCTCCCTTCGGCGACGAGCAATTGCTACGGAGTCTGCGTACCGAGCGACGTTAGTTCTCTCTGAATGAGCGCAGACGCTGCATTCGCTGCCTATCAACGAACTTTGGTGTCGCGCGGACTGCCAACAACGTTACCACCTCGCCCTCATCTCTCCGCGGAATTTTTCTCGATTCCTTTCCTCCCTTCCCCACCGCGCCGCATCGCGGAATTCGCGAGCAACGGTGAATTTTCAAAGATGTTCGCGTTTGTTCGGAACGTTGCTCTCCTCGCCTCGTATCATTCGACGAATTTAACTATTCCGTCGAGACTTTCGATCAGCATGCCAAATTACAGACAAAGGCCAGAGCTGCTAAGTAATGGTTCGAGGTTTACGATTTGACCGAGCGTGATGTGAATCCCAACGAATAAATGCCTTTCAATGATACGTTTTTCAGTCTTCTTCGAGATCCACTGATGCCTCGTGGCTCGGTACAGAGATGTCGATGGTGTTTCTAGACTCGTGCAACCAAAAAATGCCGACAGACGTGCCGAAGGTTGTTGAGCGATCACATTTCTTGCATTGCTATTGTTATTACTTGTTTACAATGATGATTCAACGAGTCTGGAATGAGGTATAAAAATAGTCCGGACGAGCAGATCGATATGTGAGGCTGGTTTCGCACTTGATAGCTGATTTATTTATTTAGTCTTCTGGATCACTTCGTGTTCTAGCCCAGAAGAGGGTTGCTGCCGCATCCGTGCATCGGAAATCACGATTCGATTTTAGCCTGAGTGACTGCGCGACCATATATCGCGTTGTGCTCATCCTTGGGATGACAAAAAAAATTATCGTGATCGGAGTTGCCTTGCGGAGAGATTGTGACGATGATTTGCGGATTGAATTTCGACTCTGATGAATTTTGTACCGTGCGCATTGGATCTTGTTAGAGCTCGAGTCCTCTTTGTACAAAGTTTCCACAAACAGCTTCGAATTCAGCCTTTTAGCGCAAAATCATCAGATTTCAAGCTAAAGAAAAATCCCGTTAAATCTCCTTTCGCTTCTCATTGTCGTTTACTCGCGTTTTCTCGCTGGTAATAATCGCGTGCGGCTCTCCTCGCGACTCGCGAGTGGGAATAAGGTAACAAATCCGTCTTCTACTTTTAACAAAATGAGCTGCTTTTTTTATTGTACAGATTTATTGAATACACGATATTGACATAATATATTGGCTCCTCGGATTCTTCTGTGTAGAGCAGCATCTGCAAATACCCCGTGTACAGAAACTTCGACGGCACCGAAACCCCATTGATTGCGGAGCACAGAAGTCGGAGACATTTCAGCGAGAGACAATCGTGGGTGACAGGGCGAGAGAACGAGGCTCATGCGACAAAAGCCGAAATGACATTGCTAGCGAGTGAACGAGATGAAAGTCTAAGGAGAGCCTCGAAAAAACTGGGAGGCGTGTAATACGAACTGAATTTGCTCGCGAGGCACGCGCGTCGTACATCTTCTTCGAATCAGTGGAATGCCTTGACAAGCGACACCAAGAATGTTAACGTGCGGTTATCTAATAGCTTTGAATTCTACTTGGTATTGACCATATAAGACTTTTGACCAACCGTGAATCGATCGCGACCAACGTAACTCGTTACTTCGCCTTCGACACATCTGCAACGTTCTCTCCAAAGCACACAAACCGGAAAAATTACGAAAATATCCTACACAGTAAAAAAATGTACGTCGTTGAGCGAAGTGTAAGCATTTTTGTGTAGAATATTTAACATTTCAGTGCGTCGATTAGTGTTGCTCGCATGAGAAAAAAAACTATTGAGAACTACTCGCAAAACTACTGACAAGAGCGTGAGAAAACTATGGAAAGAACAGTGAGGAACTACAAAAAAACTAATGGGAAACTACTGAAAAAACTATTAAGAACTATTGAAAACTATTGAAAGAACTATTGATCATTAGCATAGGACTTTCTCGGTAGTTGGACTCGGTAATTGGACCTCACTACTGGTGAGACTACTGGGTCGAACCGTGACTTGCTCAATAGTTCCACCAGTAGTGCTGTCAATAGTCTCCGCGAGTAGTGCTGCTCAATAGCCTCCGCAAGTAGTACTACCAACAGTTTCCACCACTAGTTCTACCCAATATAGTGAATGTCTTCCATAGTTTCCACAATAGTGATTTAAGGATACCTGTTCACTACTGAAAGGATCACTGGAACCAATGGTGAATCGTTTCAGTAGTTGTAGTTGTCAAATGGTGTCAATAGTTTTATCCTTCACTATTGAAAAGATTACTGAAACCATTAATAAACGTCTTCAGCAGTTCCTAGCAACTACACAGGTCCAATAGCTACTCCATAGTCACTACTGACCAAACTATTGAATATCCACTCGAACTATTAGAATTTTCGAAGTACCACCGAGGGCTTCGATAGTTTTTTTCCTTCCGAGTGTTCTCATAGACCATCTCTCAACACACAAAAATGTTATTTGATACTAAAGTAGCACTTTTTAAATGTTACTCTAACATTGGTTTTTGTTACTTCCACACAGAGCTGTGTCACTTTATCGCTACACACGAAGTGGGTGGAAATAACACTAATTTTGTGTAAAAAAAAGTCGATGACACAAATTTTTGTGATAAATTTGCTAAAACCGTAGCATAAATCTGAGTATTTGAAAACGTGAAGAAAATCACGTGGCGACTTTCTCCCATCAAGAACGAAATTTCAAGACCGAAATACGCGTAACGGGGAACGTTGCGCATCTTGGCCGCCAAATTCGGGGATCAGGTAAGCCCAGACGATGAACCTCCGCGCGAAGCAATTCCTCTACATAATCGGTGCATGTAAAAGCTTCGACTCCACCCCATAATAACGTCGACGACTAACTTGGCGAGCCGAGTTTACTCCAAATCGATCCCATGAAGGATGGCTACGCTTCGCGAAAGGAGAAGATAGCGTCTCGGTATGAAGGAACTCTCGATCACCTTCGGGTGGTAATACGCGTCGTTCCTGTAATGGTGATCGAGAGCACGAGTTCAAGATCATGATTTGAATAACTCATTCTCGAATTAATTATGACGCTCCGAATCCCCCCTACGTTTTCACAAGCTCGGTAGTTCTTTCACTCTCTGATTGCGCATCTGATCCGTCAATGGATCGCGCAAGTATTGCAACATAGGTACGAATGTTCGCGTGTACGCGATATCTTGTTTTTTTTTATCACACCGCACAACACGAAGTTTGGGTCCGGGTTCTAAATATCGGATTCTCATTTCTTTCTAGTAACTAACAAGGGGAAAAGTACTTTCATTGGTTAAAGTTTGCTTCCGTAGACAGGAGAATGTTTATACGGTTTATATTTTTATCTGTTGTAACTATTAGCTCACAAATTTATTAAAAAACGTTTGAAAATGAACCTTTTCACTTTTTTCTGTGTTCATGAGTACTTTTCCTCACCAAACCGCAAATATAGTCCCCGCATCACTTTCCATTATGTTGGCCTCAATAACGACGATCAAAGTCCATGATATCGTGATAAAAACGTTCTTCTTGTTCTTTCCAGTACGCTCCCATAATGTTTCCAAATTTGTCTAAATGATCAATGACACAAAAGCAAACTGTAAATCTGATAAGGGCGTGTTTCCTTGATTTTGGTGCGTAATGGATAGAAAAATCTTGGAATAGAAGCAAACATAAAAGAAAATGTTTTATTTGGCAGAGCTGTGTTATCAAAGGATACGTGAAATGCATACTGCACGGGGACGAAGAATAACAGTATCTATGGGATGAGGTAGGATAGGAGTTGGCATTAGAGTATATCCATGGACCAAACACGACAGGACAGCCAAGTTACCCCAGGCCACGTGGTACGTGGTGAAATACACGGAGCTTCGTAGCTGTACGTACCTACATGAAAACACGGGGAGATGTAGAAGGAAGCTCGGGAACGAAGCACAGGGAAGCAAGAGAATACGTGAGCGGAATTAATGATCCACGGATCGCAATACCTTCCTCACGAAGTCGCCATCATCTGGTCCAATTACGAACTCGTTCTCTAACAATACCCGCGGCACGATCTTCAAATAATTATAATTCAATAATCTCGTAACAGTATCCTTACCCCCGGAATTGTCCACGACTATCCGAGATTCCCCAAAGCACGGTCTATCTACTATCCTCGAAACGTCACGAAACCGGGACTCGATACGCAATCCATCTACGAACCTTCCACAACCTTCTCTGATCTCCTCATCAGATGACGAAGACAGTTTATCAATAAACTGTTGTCGAGGAAACACTGAACCAATTTGCCTCGCCTATCCCGTCGCATTGTCTACGCGTTTCACGCTCGTCAAATCATTTCACGACGCGAGGTTGTTAGCCCCTATTACCACTTTGGACGATCTCCTTCCTCCTCATCCTCACCTCATCGTCGTTCTCGTTTCTCCGTTTCTCTTCTCCTTCCTTCGCGCTTCTGCCGCTTCGCGTTTTTTTCTTCTCTTTTTCTCCTCGCCGTCTGCCATTGCTCCTTCGCCGTATCCTCCTTTTTTGCTGATCCTACGCTTCTCTTCTCTTTTCATCTTCCGCTGGTCCTTTTGTTACTCGTCCTTGGTCACTTTTTTCTACTCACCTTCTTCTCCGTCTTCTCCTCATTTTGCAATATTCTTTTTTCCCTCGCCCCTCGCCTCTCGCCCATCCTCGTCCCTCTCGTCTCTCCGCTACTGCTCCCCGTTTCGCCCTTTTTTCTCTCCCTTCTCGCAGGATCCTTTTCAGCTCCGTCCCCCGCGCTCTGGTTATCTTCATCCTCGTCGCCCGCTCCCTTTTTTCCTCCGCATCTGCGACGTCTCCTCTCCCGTTCGTCCAAGGTAGGCAGGTAGGTAGGCATATACGCTCGCGTCGACGTGACACGCGTGTGTGGGGCTCAACACCTCAACGACTCAACAACTCAACGATGCGTGCGACGAATTTTATACGGCTAAGCATTTTATTTATTCCTTTCCGTATCGACGCGACGTATACCGTCTCGTTTCTACATTTTTTATACGCTACCACGAAACACCCATTGCTATATTGGCCGTTCACCTCGTTTCCACCTCTAAAATATTCCGTAACGTGTACTTGGACCGAAACACATCCTGTCTCCGATCGTACCTCGATTTCCGTCAAGGTCCCCGTGGATCCGACCGTTCGACGGTCACAACTAACAAACAATGCGCCACGCAAGTAACTGGACTCGAACGAGAGAACTCCCTCGCCGTAATCGGCTTGGAAACGATTCCAACATCGCTACTCCATCTCTCGCAATTCGTACGAAAAATTTGTCGTACTTCTGCCAAAAAAAAAAAAAAAAAAAAAAAAAAATGACGCTCAAATTTCGCGAAATATCAATCGTCTCGCCCGATGTTTTTTTGGCCAAAGGAAGTTAAATCGATTCGCGCGTAAAAATATCCGTAGGTTCCAGTCGTCGGCGATGAGTCATTCGAACGAGTGGAAATACAAAGTTGTCGTCGCTCTCTCTCTCTCTCTCTCTCTCTCTCTCTCTCTCTCTCTCTCTCTCTCTCTCTCTCTCTCTCTCTCTCTCTCTCTCTCTCTCTCTCTCTCTCTCTCTCTCTCTCTCTCTCTCTCTCTCTCGTGGCGCCGGGAAAATAATCAGCTGAATCAGATTTGCACGATGGAATTTATCATCGACGTAATAATCGAGGGACGACGGCTGCGCGCGTTCGCGTAGCTTCCGTCGCCAACAATTGAATAAATAAATAAATAACTGGAGTCGTAGGAGCGGGGGGGGGGGGGGGGGGGGGCGAGGATCGACCTTCGCCGAAGCGTACGCGGATCTTCGGATTAGATTATTTTATCCGATTCGTCATTTGGTGATTCAGAATATCGAATCCGCGGGGGAGACGAGCGCGCAGCTCCGAGCACACTTCGATGCTACGCTTGCAATTAACTCTCGCGGTAGATAGTAGCGTAGTTAGTTTTAATTGCCTTCTTACTCCCCAGATCTCGAGATCCCGCGCAAACAAACGGCGACGCTTACTATACGGTAAATAATCACTGCCTACGCGGAGAGAAAGAGCCCATTAAAGATGTTAAACTGATACAAGGTAGTTCGTGATTAAGCGGCAAGGTCGTCCGCGGCGTGTTCCATCCGTAAACGTTGTATAACACCGATAATCCCACGTGTTTCCTGCGTATCCGTAATATTTACGCGACCGCGTTGTTCTCCATCCGCGACATTTTTCGGCACCAGCGAAACAAACATACCAGCAGAAACACAATGACAAATCGCACAGATGCATCGATATTTTTGCACAATGTGTGGTACGTCATAGCTATGATAAATGAAGTAACGAAACCACAGACAAAATGTGAAGACTAAGAGTAAAAGCAAAAGTAACGATAATGATAGTGACAACGACAACATAACACGATAAGAGCGAGGGAAAGAAATAGATAGAGTGATATAAAGAGAGAGAGAGGGAGCGAAATTCGCGGGAAAATTTAATCAAACTGCGCGAGAGAAACGGCAAAGATTGAAATTCTTCGGTCAATCGAAGTCCCCCGTACGGTGGATGAGCATCGTTCAACGGGATATCTTTTCGTTGGAAAACCATTCCCGCATATTCGAATTTACTCGACATCTGCGATGCTTTTTTTTTCAATTCGGCACCGACGAAGCGATCGATAACAATGATCTTCCGTCTAATTGCACAGGATCGAAGAGTTAACAGATTCTCAATGGTAAAAAAACGGAACAAATGGCGTAACTTCCGAATTGTGCTCACCGCTTCGGGTGTAATTTTTACTAATTGATACATCGCAGCCGGTTGCTTAAATTCGCCGCCGACGAGATATAACGCTGAATTTTTTCACGCCTGATTATAGCTCGAGTACCTATGGCCACAGCCGCGTGTATTTCCGTAACGTTAGATACTATAATATTGTAATCATATTTACAGAACTGTCGGAGATTTGCATGATGGTTTTTTGTCCATTTTTTTCCTACACCTCGCGACGCTGGTCAATTTACGGCCAATTTATCAAACGCAAAGAACGGTAAGTACGCCGCGGATTCTCTTAAGCGCAATCGAATAGAGATAGATACCTACCTACCTACTCGTTGACCTTTTTTTTCGTAACGTACCCGAATCGATTATACGTATGTTCGTTCGTGTCCGTAATATTTGGTATCCTTGCACGAATCTTCCGGCACTTCGCGTCCACCAAGCTTTACGGAACGCACAAAAACCTCTCGTTGCGTCATTCGCGAGGCGAAATCATCCGGCTGATCATCGTGAACCTGAAATTATTGAAATTCGACGCGTCAGGCTAGAATCTGATGTTACGTACCTTCTGCCTCTGCCAGTTTTTTCCTGACCCTGCTATTCGGTCAGTTGGGTCGAGGCTTCCAACGCGAATTCGACTCGCGCGCATATACTCCAACGATTCGCAGCTACGTAGCTACGCGATATATCGCTGGCGATAACGCAATTGTCTGCCGATTCTCAATGACAGGGATAAAATCAGCACAGAAATTCAGCCCTGCACGAGCGAAAGGAAATGAAAAAACGCGAGACCTTTCTGGATACACCCGCTTGGAACGAAGCTGGATCAAAAATGGGTAGACGACGTTTGGAAGTAGTTAAATGAAAAAAAGAGAAAAAAATAAACGGGGGAATGGCAATAAAATTGTAACGAATCATTTTTTTCCACAGCCACGAACACAAACATTTTTTCGTTAGTTTCTTACATTCTTCATTTATTTTTTAACACGGTCATGATCCGTGCAATTTTTTAATTACAACAATCAAAAATGCGCGTGCGCGGATATCCAGCGGCGAAGAAAAATAGCTACGGTGTCGTGACGGTCGAAGTCTTGTAAACTATTCGCTCTAGCACTCGTTGCCAAGTGTAACCAGGGAAAAACACTTCGATCCAAAATGCGCAAAACTGGGGAATATTCGATTGGTTGTGGCATTATTTGTCGCAGGGGTGGGTTCGTCGTTTTTCGTGATTAGATCGCGGGGGAGAGGGAAAATCGTGGTTCCGCGTGGCGCGTGTTCCGTCCTCCGTGATCCCGTTGCGTACCTCGTATTAGGAATCGCAGATTGTGCAGAAATGGGTACCCGTATCTGCGACGAGTCGGGTCCATTGAGACGAATGTGGAACACGCCACGCAGAGTACCTACCCTGAGCGCATCGTTGCGGCGCCTCGAGATTTCGGATAACCCGGTGGTAATTCCGGTGAGCGGAACGCGAGACACGACGCATTTTTTATTCACGGGTATAAAAGTTCGGGCATCAGTTTTATGACCGCGCGTATAGACGTCTGCCTCGCAACGTTTGCGGAATACGAAACGATTCCATGCACGAGATGCGATAAAGCACGCCGTTCGATCGTCCCTCGTCTCGTTTCGACGAACCGTTAGCTCATTCTCGCGCTTGACCCTACGTCCACTTTCTCGCGACGACCGGGTTCAAAGCGCAGCTGCACGTAAGCTGCTGCTGCTGCTGCTGCTGCTGCGAGTACGAGTACTCCGACAACCTTGTCCTAGATAGTCTAACGACGGAGTCTACGAAATGCTTCGTTTACTTCGCCAAATTCGACTCGTTAGATGTATCATTTCGTTTCGTTTATTTAATAACAATTACTTACGATTGCGACACGACAAGGTTGTTTGCTGATTTTTCACTTCGTCACCGTTCCTCTAATTCGAATATAATGGTCTCGCCTTTCGACGAATCGTTCGAGAGCTCGTCGATGCGATTTACAACATGTTTTTCTCCCAGGACGTAGCGAGGAGAAATCAGGATGTGTTAGCAAGGATCAACGATGATTTCAGCGATGAAATCACACGCGAATTTTCCACGTCCGATTCTGCCACCTGGTGACAAGTGATTTCCGAATAAATTATCTCCCCTGCAATATTTCTATATCTTCTCTTCATTTTCTGCCCTTTTTCAGAGCTGCCGAGGATGTATTTCGATTATTATTCTTTAGAGTTCTTTTTCGCACGCATATTCATATGTCCATATGTTCTGATTTATATTGTTCGGAGAAGAATGTAACTGCGGCGTTAATTTTTTGAAATAGCTTAAGTGGTCAAAAAATTAACTCGATTGTTAAATTTTGATAGAAAGTACTTTCGCTGATTTTACCATCGGGAAAATTCCTTCGTGAGAATTATGGAATGGGTTGTCATCGCTGTACATTCGTATGCAGACGAAACATCGGTACGAGTTGATTGGGTCACGCGCGCGGATGAGAGCAGCTCTGAACGATTCGCAGGTACATCGTGACGGTAGGTAGGGAAGACCAGGGCATGAGGAACCGGCTCAAAAATTTGCAGAGAAAAAATTGATTTCCCCCAATTTGTTTGAAATTGAGAGATCATAGAGATCATTTTTTTCCGTTATATCTTCTAATCTCGTGAGAACTTCAGTCTACGAAAATCTTATGGTGGTTATTGGCAATAGGGATGCAGCTTTTCATCGTCCAACTCCCTCCCGTTTTGGACACGCGAGGTGATACACCCTGTATACATATATATATATATATATATATATATATATATATTTGAGGGGTTTCGTTGGTGAATTATCGCAAACCAATCACGAGTTTGTTCGAGATAGCCCAAAATAATTTGTACTTACCCGGTGGTAAATACCATGAAAAATAATTTAGAGGGGTTCGTCGTGCCGCGGTCTCCCCTACATACGTACATGCGTATTACGTTGGCGCGGTGATTGTATCGCGTCTCACGATTATTTATTTTTATCAAGAGCGTATACACATGCTCGTTGCTGGGCGCGCTCGTGCGCCGTGGTTTTCTGAACCTGCCGGCGCGTAGGAACGAAATATGAAGTACCTACCGAAGTTTAATGCTTGAAAGAGAAGAAGAGTGAAGAGCACTCGAGGAGAGGAACCCCCCTCGGGGGCTAGCGTCAGGGTCAAGCATTCGACTGGTGAGGCATGTAATTTCGGCAATTTGAGACACGCGGTGATCCCGCCGCGTCGGGTTATCCGCGCGGACGGGATCGCAGCGAGACGCTGCGTTTAAGAGGAACGACGAGCGGAGGTAGAGCCAGAAGACTCGGTCGAACCACGCCGCACCGCGGCAACCACCTACCATCAAGATCAAAAGATTCGTCAAACCGATACGCAGCCATTATTGCGATGCGATTATTATTAAACGTGATTACATTGTGCTTCGGTCTCGGCTAACAGTACCTACCTACAACCGTCTCGTACACGAGAGGGTAAAAACAAGAAGAGCAACCGTTTCGTTGCCTCTCGTCTTTGATTGCACGTCAGACTCTCCTCGTTCAACGGGGAGATTATATTTTTTCAAACGTTCCTCGCATGCGGCCTCTCGACACCAGACACGATTTCCATATCAGGCCCTTGCGAAAATAATACTCGCATCCGAGCTCGAAATAGCACGGAGATTATCATTATCCGCCCGATACCGCTGCCAACGGTACCGAGGGAGTGAGACGAACAACATTTCGCAATTGCGTTTTGGAACAGCGAAATCGCAGCGATTCCTCTTCTCGAAGAAATAATTTAGGGGATGGGCGGAATAAGGGTATAACTGTAATTAAAACCGCAGCTCAATTCCGTATTTAGTTACACGTGTAACTAATTTCCCGATACTCCTCTCGACGCATTTTCCAGCAACTCGATTTTATCTTCGTTTCCCAAATTTTTCTCGTTCCTCACAAAGTCAATTTTTCTTTGGTTTCGCGAGAACGGTGAAATCGCATCTCCGATGACAGAGATACTCTTTACTCGGGACAGAATTAAAATAGTTAATATTACGACGCTCCTTCGCACGTTTTTGTTGCAACGAGACGAGTCTTTCGCTAGTGCTGGGTCAGCGCGGTTGGTCTTCCCATCGGAACATGCGACGCGAATTTACTCGTCATTCGTCCCATTTGCTTGAAATCTGTTTGCCCACTCGTTTTTCGAGTCGAAACCATCTTCGAAAATTTTGCTTCGTTGTCCTCGTTTCGGGGATTTTTCAGGTCCGGAACTCGCGCAGGTTTTTCTTTGGGCCGGCTGCTCTGCATCCGGCGAACTTGGTTCGCGTTGGCTGAAATTGTTTCGCTTCGCGAACGATGACGAGTTTCAGCCTCGCGTTACGGGCTCCAACACTAGTTACAAGACTAACGGATGCGACGCTACCGAAAAGCGAGTAGCACTTTAGTAGGCGTGTTATACAAGTTTCCTAGTCTCAAAACGCGATGCCGTTGACCCATAGTTACATTTCCGAAATACTCCTCGCGAGATAATCATTGGCATACGTCGATTCCCGTTTCATACTTAGATACCGAAACGCTACTGCTGCGTCGTCGAACTCGCTGAAATACACGAGCCGAAGCGATATCGTCGCCGGAAGTCGCGATGTAGCGAAAGACGAAGAAAAAAAGATCTAAAAAAAAAATACCCGGCACCCCGTCGATCCGTCATCCTCGTTGGAGATAAGTTTTGTCGAGAAACGAGATCTCGACGCGGTGGCATCAGCAATGACGCGGCAACCCGCTGCTGACCAAGCGATATATTTCGTTAATCTCGTCGCGTCTTCCGATGACGCGATCCATAGGCTAACTAATATTGTTCCGATGATCTCAGATCCCGCCGGGTCGAGAAGCCGCAGGTGAGGGATTCGCTGGCGCGGAGAACACGGATTCCGGTTGTGAAAAAAATCGGAAAGTTATTTCATTGCAAATTGACGTTGTTGAATTTATAACAGGTGCCTCGACCATCGCGACTTATCGTTTACTGAAATCTCGTGATGTCATCGGATATGACGGATCTCCCATGAGAACACGACGCGACGTCTCTGAATATTCACGCGCGTATGCGCATATCAACGCAGCGCTCCATGGTCTTCGCCGATGACCAATCCATCCCCGGTTTTTCTATACCTTTGCCCATTTATTCGCTCTCTCGAAATGCCAATTCCTCTAGGCGACCGCAAATTCGAGAAAGATCGACAAATCGAATTTGAAATTATTTGAAAATACTCACCGTATCATTTTTCATTTTCACACCGCCCCATTAAATTCCAAAACATTCCTCTAGCCCGACATACAGTAGTTATTTTCTAGTTCAACTTTTTTTTTATAATTGTAAGTGATAATAGACTTTATTGCCATTTTCCACGAGAGCAGAGCTGTTTATTTCTTCTTAAAAAAATAAAGGAGAAACTGAAATTCAAATTTTAAATTCTGTGACGCAAAAAAAAAAACGCGAAACGAATTTATTGAAAAACGAAACTTACTCGTTGATTGTTGTAGACCGAACCAGTTCCAAAAAACGGATTTTAAATATTCGTTTAAGACCTTGCTGCCGCAGATATTTTGAACGAATAACACTGATGCAGGAGTAAGCTCACTTATTTTGGCAAACAACTCGAACCACCAGTACTGCCACTCGTTGAAATCAATAATAATGATGGCAGTGTACAAATGTGTGTACTGTCCCTGATAGTTTGGTAGTTCGATAACGTAAGAACTGGAACTCTGCGCCAAGCATTTTGTCAGACTTCGAATCGTTTTTTACTTGCTTGCGCGTACAACGCGATTGAAATGGCAACGGGAAAATGAAATGACGAAAGATGGAATGATAACGACGTGGAAGTTGCAGAAAAGCGAGTATTTTGTATCGCGGATAATTCGCGAATTCGCGAAGGAAACGGCGAAAGACGCGTGGCGAGACAAGTTTTGTAGTTTCGCGTTCGGATCTCGCGCGTCCGTTTCCTTTTCCGAAAATGGAACGTTCTCCTAACGGTACGAAGCGAAATATTATTCTCGCGCGTTTGCCAGTGATCTAGTCTCAGGCGGCTAATTAGATTCAGCAGGTAAAGTAAAACACGCCATTGTCCTGGTCCGGATCAACATTTCAACGTTACATCGCACCGCGGTTGGGTACAGTCGGCAGCGAAACGTTTGTTTCTAAGCAGCGGCGAACGGCCAATGAAGTCATCGCGGAACCGGGGGATGTTAGATAAGCGTAATACCGTACCAACTAGGTAGGTACCTCGAAGAACTCGGCGAGGAACGACGACGGTGATCTACAACGTCTATCTGCTTCGACTGCGCGTATCGAAGACGGAACTCCCGTACCGTAGAGGCAGAGGTGCCATTCATGGCCAAGGTCAGAGACGAGGGTCAACGATTATTCTCGATCCCACCGTAATTTTCGACGCTCACGATCGAGCGGCGTCCCACGTGAACAAGCGCGATTCTTCTTCGCGTCGAACCAGCTCGACGCAATTTTACGACGATTAACTCCCGAATGCGCGAACGTAGCGCGAGATACGAACGGCGAACGCGGAATTCGAGCTTTTTTCTCGCGTTCGCTCTTCGAAGGTTCGCGATTTTTCGCATCGCTGGGAAATTCGCATCCTCGAAAGACCAATAACAACCGCAACAACAACATTAATCCTAATTTAATAACATACATACATAGCTAATAATAAATACTATTATTCGTATTATTATCATTAATATTATTATTATATTTGTATAATCTCAAATCCGGAGTGTAACGCCGACTCGAGTATCGGTTTTTGGATTCACTCGCAAGCTGGAAGTTGACGAGTAGAGAAGAACGACGCGGTGGAAATTTCCGTCCGAAAATCCTTAAGACGTTGGACAGGTGAAAATCTGGACTCGTCGATGCTGAAATTTGTGGAAAACCGTTACTCCGTATTGAGAAAACTTAAGGCGCTAGCCGTTATATCAATTAATGTGTTCGATCATCCGAATCATTTGGTGTCTGGCTATACTTTGCCGTCAGCATCGCGTTCACGTTCCAAGATTCGTTTCGCTCTCGAAAGCCTATGGTAGGAAATCTTTATTGGCAAGCGAGTGCCACGGCTAATATTCCGTCGCCGCGTCAGTTTTCTTCCCGATTTATCACTCGTTTCATCGCAAAATTGACACGTCACCGAACACGACGCGGGAGCAAAAACTGAGGGGGGAAAAAATGATCGCAGCATTTAAATGCAGCAGACTGGATTCCTTGGCGTGGTTTTTCTTCGCCTCGGCTGGCGTCGCGTTTCTGGATATTTTTCCCCCGAAATCGACGGTCGTGATCACAGCGATGGGTAAAATGTCAACGTTCTACGCAAGAGACCGTTACGTCTTAATTAAGTAGGCGGTTGAATGAGATTTATTCGCAGATGATATCGCGAGGCTTCGCAGTTTCATTATGCTTACACCTCGCGGCTGTTCGGTTCTCGTCTCAGGCGCGTCGAAATAATCCCACCGGAAGAGACAAAGAGTCGACGAATTATTTAACACCGCGGGAAGAACGAATCGGGTTCTCAGGAGGCTAAGGTTAAGCTTTTGATAATAACGGTCCTCGTCTCGTCTCGTCTCGTATCTCGTCTCTCGTTAAATTTCTGGCCCGTTCGTTTATTACGCTGCGAACACTCCGTATTTTATCGCCGGCGCGGTCCGCCATTTTTCAATAATCTCAGCATTGCGATAAATCAGCAGACTGCTCCCGACTCCTTCGCCATGCTCGTTCCCACGCGAATCGTTGACCCCGGCCGGAAATGTTCGGGTGACAACAAACGAAATTCAACGATCGATGAGATAAATCCGCGAGTCTCGCGCATCCATCTTCCTCTTCCTCTTCTTTGCCACGGCGATGGCGTTCGCGTCCTAAGCACCTCCCGGCCGCTCCGACGACCAGATTCGCCGTGCAATTAGCCCGTTTCGCGAATAATCGCCATTTCCTTACGAATTCAACGAAATTACTCGCTCCTCGCGGGGAAATTTAACGCCAACTTATCGCCGGTTCGTCATTTGTAATCTTGTCCTTTCGCGCCGAAAAACCTTAACGAGTCCTTGACAGTTGTGAGACAAAATAAATAATCCTGAGAACATTGCGGCGCTAATTCGCGAACTACGTCACGCGCTTTTTAACGTACCTCGCCAACGAATCCGACACGCAACTCGATCGACACACTTGCAAAATGCGAATAACACCTCGATCAAAACTCGCGATTGCTCGCCAAATTCTCACCGCAACTGTCCCTCCGCGATTCGGCTAATTAAGCTCCGCGAAATCTCCTTATCCTCGAATCGAATTTCGTGCCACCCGTCTCCACCTTCGTCACCTTAAGACCAACGTTATCTACGATCGAATCAACGAATTCAAACGAAATATTCGACCCCACTTAAAAAAATGTCAAAGTTTGCGCAGTTTTCATCTCGCATTTCTCAACAAAACGGAAGAGATGAAGATTAATCTTAGACTCGTTGCAAAAAAAAAAACACCATCGACCAAATAAAAATACTACTAATAAGTTACCGATTTATTTTCGGAAGAGATAAAGAACAGAATCGGGAAGAGACATTTTTCAATTATTACGACAGAACTAGGTGCATGTGGGTAGTAAGATTCGTCGTCGCTAAAAAAAACGTTGTGTACTACGAGATAGTAATATTATTTTTAATACATTCTCGAAAAAGAGTGCGCATTTTTATAGTGCCCGCCAAAATACCTCTCGACAGGGCAATTGGCCACGTATTATATTCGTAATTTTCCCCTCCTCGCGTGGAGATAATCGAACGGTTGTACCGTATTGTAAGCGGGATAAAAAATGCCACCAGGTGGGTATTTGTTCACACGTGGAGAGGATACGTATCCGGCGAATCGAGCGATGAGGCATAGTTGACTGGCATTATGATACGAATTAGGAATTTTCCACGCGGCGGGTACGTCGATGAAAAGAAATTTGCGCTACTGGTCAGGGCTGTAGCGATGATTCGATCGTTGGATATTCGCGGAGAACGGTACCGCGTTCGCAAGATGCGAGCGGATGAAAAATACCGCCGATTAATTTAAAGTCGAACATCGCTTTGTCGGACAAAAGCTCGTGTCCGAGCGTCGCGTGGTTAGCGTGATCGAAATTAATGATGCATCCCGGACGAATCGGGGAGGCGAAGATCTCGCCGCAGCGAGGAGATGCATCGCGATACCAGCGTACCACCGCACCGGACGAATCGACGCTCTCGCGTACGCGTGAGCGTGTATCTCTATAATTGTACGAAGTCGAGAGGGATACGTGCGTCGACTCGTTGATGTCCTAATACACCGAGAATAAACGAGGAAGCGCTCGTGTCGTGTGTACAATGTTGTTTAGAGAATATTTGAGGATAGAAGCTTCGACCAACGTCAACCGCGTGACGCTGTCTCGTCGTAACGTTTCGTATGTTTGCCGATAGCGAGTTAAATATACTTTTTCGTTGCGCAATCTTGATGCCCGGAAGAACAAAAAAAAAAAACTGGCCGTTTACCTAATATACGTACACGCGCACCGCGTCCCAGTGCCACGACCTCGTTGTACCGACTGCCTCCTCATTTCTCCGCAAGTTCCTCCCAAAGTAGCGGCTTTCCCCATTTTGTTTTCGCCTTCCAAAATAAATTTGGGACAAACGAGAGTGCTTTTCTCTCTCGTTGGCGAGAAATACCCTTTTCAGTTCGCGTCGAGTCGAATTTCCCTCGCGCGCGCACTTTTTCCTGCCCTCTACTCGACTTCCGCGACGGAGAGGCTCGTGGCGAAGGAGTCCGGTCTATAAATCGGGTCTCCGATTCGTATTGTCGTCGGAAACGAGCTCGAGGATCGTTAATCTCGACGGCTTAAAGATATAGTTGTCCTAATCGAGCCGAGGCTTCGGAAGCGAGCGTCGAAGATAAATGCTGCGAGGATCGATAGATCGCGATCCTGAAACGCGAGGGTATCAACAAATTAAACGGCCATTCGCGATCCTTGGCTCGATAGGTCGATAAAAGGCTTCGTGACGATGCGACGGAAATCGAATTGATATTTCGAACAATTAACCCGATTCGAAAATGGGTCTCGGTCGTGCGAACCTCTTCAAACACGTCCGTTCGTCCGTTTTGCCTATATCCAGACGCTTTATCGAGCATACAACCATAAATAAACAGCGTCAGGTGTCTCGACGAACGACGAGCGTTTCTGCAACGTGGAATTAATCTGCGTCTAAATATAATAAATCGATCGCTCGTGGTCGTCCGAATGTTTCGACGATGATTCCAGCGAAGTGACTCACAGAGACGCGGCGGAGTGCGTCTTCGAGATGCAGGGAGAACGAAGCAAAGGAGAACGAGGAAGACTAAAATCGACGCGAATCTCGATAAAAATTCATCGAGCACCGAGAGGAAGAAAAAAATGGTGGCGGAGGAACAAACAGAATCCCACGTGGTTTTTCGTGTCTCCTGCGAATCGAGCTGACTGCGACGACCTTCGTCTGCAGTGGAAATCGGACCAAGGCATGCAATTTTCTGCTAACCATACAGAGCCCGAGGTATGCCCGTGTCACAGATGTGACGCTCGACGTCGTTTGCTCTTGGGAGACTCTTTAACGGGAATAACATTTCTACCGCGGTGACATTTCGCGTTAGACAGTTTGTCAATCGCTCAGCTGTTTACCATTCCAAGAGTTCCAAGTTTACGACCATATCAGTGAAACTTCCACGATTTTCACGGGATTTCTCATCTCATTGTGCTCCGCGCGCCTGTCTCGATGGTGGAGGAGATTTTCTGGGGGGAAAAAAAATTGTTTGTGCCAAAGTGATATTCGATGAAAACTATTTATTTCGTAGACTGCGTTTTTTTTCTGTTGGAATATTTCACCTGGACCAGTTTTACTGCTAATGGAGGAGCGTTTCCTCGCCAACGTTGAAGAAAAATGCGAGAGAGAGGAAAGTGACGGTAAAATTAATGCGAAGAGAATGCTGAAGGAATTTGATTCCGATCTTGATCTTACTTTCCTGGCCGGAGTTTAAACATCCTCCGGGATCGTTATTAATGGTTTCGTGGTCCGTTACTTTTTTACAACCCGACGCGGCGAGATGTACGCGTACCTGGGTACACGTACGCGTACATCCGGTTTTACAAGCGCGCTAATTTTTACTCTACGATGAGGAGACCTCGACGAAATGCCTTCGGCAATTCCCAGACCATGTATGACCGGGGATATAATTTAATTTCTCGTTCTACGCGATACCTCGGCTATTCTAGCTCTCGTTTCCGGTCGACGGATCCATCCGCTTCGCGGGACGGACGAATTTTCGGTCGTTCACACGACGACGTCCGCAAATTCTACGATTTATCGAACTCACATTGCTTACCCGAAACGAGAAGAAACGACAAACCGACCGAATCACTCTCCGACATCCTTTCGTTGCCACGATCGATTCGCTTGGTATCCGGAGAAAACGAATTTTGCCCACTTTTTATCAGGGGTGTGCGAATAACTCGAACCATTTGAACTCTTCTTAAAGTGTAGATTATTACAATGTTTTCAAATCACCAATGTTGTTGTCAAAAGATTAATTGAAACAAATCTGAAAATTCTGAAGTTTTTTTACAAAATCAATTTTTTACAAGACTTTTTAATCGTTAATAAGTGGAAAAAAATGGTTAAAAACAAAATTTTGTTGTATTTAACTCGCTCTGGCAAGAATTACGTCTTAGTAGCTAACCTTACAGCAAGTCCACTGAATTTTAGAATCAGTATAAAAAGTTTAATTTAAACGTACAAAAAATTCTAAGTTACTGTAAATCATCGAAAAAAACTGCAAACTTAATAGATTACAATTTAATAAATAGTTAAAAACCAAATTTTCTCCCCTAAAAAAACAGGAATAGTTTTCTACTTGTTTTTTTGTGATAAAAATGTAGAGTCAACTTGACTTAATAGAATTGATGTTTGAATCATAAAATTGCGAGGCTTTCCCGTAAAAGACTTTGTTATTCTACGAATATTCAAATTTTGTCGAATAATTCGTAACGAGTAATTCGTTCGTTCGAATATTCGTCGCTAATAATATCGCACACCCCTACCTTTTATGGGTGGCAAATGATGATTATTTCATGGATTAGCAGTTACATTGGGTGAAAAAATGGCAATTTCTTGTCCTGCAATTGAATTGTTCCGTCGTCGTCGTCGTCGTCGTATCGAAATACTATTCGTTCGAAATTATATAGAATTAACGCTTAGCTGAACGGGTGTAAAAAATGCGCGAGGATCGGTCATTGAGGTTTATCCGACAAAGGAACGAAATTCGGGTGGAACCGAATTAATACGGGAAATTCGAGTGTCCCATTGTCTGGCCGTGATTAAGCAATTGTTTTTAGATTAGGGATCACATTATCGAGATCCGTTGAAGCGATAAATAAAACTATATCGAGCGAGACAGGTCGCCGTTTTTTCACGTTCCTCTTCGCGGTCGGAGCTTCCTGGTGGGTGGTACCAATTAGAAACTCGTAACGATTCATCAGGATCCGTCGTGCTGCTCCAGGACGAGGATTACCGGCTTCGCCATTGATCCCCGACGTTACGCCATGAAAATTCGCTCGGTCTCGTCACACCGAGACGAACTTTTTGCCGCACCGGGTTGCGAATTTCTATCCATTGGAAACGAGCGAAGATCTCTCGCCGGCGCGATTTTTTCGACGCCGATTTCCGCGACGTTTCCGCTCGCGGCTCGCCGATTCAAACTTTCAACCGCGCGAACAATTAACAACAACTTCTTCGATTTTCCGACTCGCCAACGAGTTTTTCTCCTTTCCTCGGTCCCGTTTTCGCTGGCGCGTCGCCGCTGATCGCCTCGTGGGCGACGCTGCGTCCGAATCGTATATCAACTCCAGCTTCAACCACCCTGGAATCGCCGCGCCAACGAATCCACTCGCAGACATGTTTTTTTCTTCACTTTTTTCTACTCTCGCTCGCATACGCGAGAAGTTCGACGTCGTTTCTTGCGGTAAGTACGACCACCAATCATCCGCGCGGCTTCTTACAACCAGAAAATACATTGTCCGACTCGCATCTGTGTTATACAAGTTATCGCCTATTTTTCTGCCGTTAAAAATCGCGATTGTTTCGAAAAAAATTCCTCTCCAAATCTCGCCTCGTGCTTCATGGGCAACGTACGTTTCCATCGGTGCCGTATCCGAGATTGAAATTTATTGCCAATGCTGCGGAAGACACGTCGCCCATTCAATGTCCATTCTTCGTCAAACAGCACCATCAATCAACGAGGCACGGCCGAAGTCTGGGGTAAATACTTATGGCACGCCACAATCAACTCTTGCAGCGACTCGCACCAGTGAATCATCGACCCTGAAAGAAAAACGAAACAACAAAAAATCTCCCGCTCTTCGACTGTCCTCAACAGAAACTGGACCGACTTCGAAATTGGCAAAAGCTTTGATTTCTCGATCGAATGCCATTTTCATTTTATTTCTCCAACATACAAATCTTCGACTCCGGCGATTGCTTACATTAAGGATGTTTAGGCCCTACGATGAAAATGAGAAAATTGTTCCGACTCCAACTGAATTGGATAAATTTTATCTGAAAAAAAACCTGTCAAAATCTGTTAGAAAGCTCGTTGCTCAACACATCGAATAATAAAATTACGCGTAGTTTTGCCGAAAATAACAAAAATATTAAGATATTTCAACGAAAAATGGTGACAAAGATCTGCACGTAATTTCACAGGTAAAACGAACAAAATTATATTCATCAGCCGTACCATTGTCACCAAACACATTTTGAGCAGCCATGTTTTTGATGATTCCATAATAACGGAGCATTGAACTTTCCTTTTTCAACTTTCATCGCACAGCGATTTTTCGTGGACAGTTTCATTTCAGGGATACGCCAGAAAAATGTCCATCTCACAACTGCGGGGTCATCGACGTCGAAGAGGTATGCAAAAATGGCTAAAAACTAAAGACGAGAAACGTGCACTGAACGTAAATTCGTTGTTTCGATGCTCGGTGTTTTCCGAATCGGATCGATTGAATCGAACGTGACGGTACATCTAATCCTGATCTTTGATTTCGCGTAGCACCGCGTCGAAAAAAATGAAGAATCGTTGATTCGTAATATTTGACGATGATTGATTTGCCCGATGCCGTAGACCGTGTTAACAAACGTGTATTGTTTAATAAACATCTTGCACGCTCGCCATTAGGCTCGTGTGAACGCCGAGCCATTTTTCTCGAGGCTAATCATTTGGTAGCATCGGCTCGGAACACGTGGACGGTTTGCTCTTTCATTTGTTCCCGTTCTCTCGCCTTGATAGATTGCAGGAGGTCTTTAATATCCCTCGAGACGATCAGGTGTAGTTTGAAAATGAATAGTTTTATCGTACATCAACGTATCAAGCCGGAGAGGCATTAAGTCGCCGAGGCTTCATCACTGCCTCTCGGCTGGTCGAGTCGCGGAGTCGCGAAACAGAACCGTTAACAAAGAACGCTGACTACACGTTAATCGACCGTAATTAGAAAACTTAATCATTTTCGTTAATCTCTTTGGGTCGCGTTGGCCGCGACTCGGCGCTGATAAAAATTGCGACGAATCGCGCCAAAGATCTTCCCTCAAAATTCCTTCCAACTTTAGTCCGTCGTTTTTTTACAGGTTCCAGAGAGATCCGTCATCGCGTGTCGGACGCGCCGAAAAAAAATGTCCGCGTCACCTGAAAAGAACTGTACGAACCGACGAAAAGTTGCGGTACGTTTTGCTTCAATTTCGGGAGAAGACGAGAACTGAAGTGAGACGAAAAAATTGAAGACTGTATTCGGAGAAACACTCTATTTTTTCGGCGCCACCCCTTCGCGTTCGAGTCCCAATTATTTATGTATTAATACAAAAAGGTTAGCTTTATAAAATAATTTGTAATGTGAAATTTGAAATTTATAATCTTAGAATCGTGTGGCGTGTATTACGAGTTAATTTTTCGTGTAAGATCAATAAATTAAAAATTATGGGACATGTGATGTCAATTTTCATTCAAGTTTACCTTCCAAGCTCTGTGAGTCGAAAACTATTGGCCGTAAAGCTTTAGCTCGTAGGAACTTTTTTAGGAACTCGATTTTCGAGAAAATATTTGGTAATACCGAAAAGTTGAGTTTGAACGAGAACGAAATATTTTTTTGTTGTATAGATTTTTTTCAGACAGATCGCCGATTTCGTCGACGGTTCGCGACTCGTCGGATGGACCGCGCGAGTACGAATCGAAAAGCGGCGGGATTCCGCGATCCCGATGCCACGTCTATTATTAATTCTGTGAAATCGAAAACACGAGTTTCGCGCGCGATCGGTTCTCCGGTGCTGATCGGCCGACCTTGCGTCCGAATACAAACAAGGAGATTACCAACGGCGGAGGGAATCATTGCCCGGTGACGTAAGGCGCGGATTAAACGGCAGGTGACCCGGAGTCTCTCTTCCCGGCCGGAATACGCGGGCGATAAATCTCGGCTCCTTTTGAAAATCGAAGGCAACGATTGGTAAGGACTCGCGCGTTCGATTCCGCGTCGTTAGCCGATTCCTCTTCCGCGGCGGCCACGGCGGACAGCAATTAGCGGCGATACCGCGCGAGTCGATATAAATTCTAAATCCGGGTAACGATTCAATCCTGCAGCCTGCACCTGCACCGCGGCGCGCACGGATGATACCGCTCCGACGATGCATGGTCAACGTGACGAAGCCGAAACACTTGCGCCGATCGATCCTCGCTGCCCGATTTCTCACGACAATTTCGATCGAGCAAAGGAAAGAGGAAAAATCAACGAGCCCGACGAATTAATCACGCATTCCACGAGCATGGCGAATCGGCGCGCGGTGCCTGTATCGTGAGGTCGTCCCAGCTCGGCCTCCGACGCGGACACCGCGTTTGAACAAGGCGTCCTTTTATCAGCCGATTGGAATTTCATTGGAAACGGAATCATCGTCGTGTCCGAGATTCGAAGCTCCGGAGATGAGGTCAGGGGTCACGGTTGATTGACGTCACTTCTGGATGCTGGCGCAAACTTCGGAAGCGTCCTTCGCGCGTTCTCCATCCGCGAAGCGTTACAACTTCGTACGGATTTATTGATTGATCGTCGTAATCGCCGTTGCGTCGTCGACTTTCCACGATTCGCAATTGTCACCGGGCAATTGTTCCGAAATATTCGACGCGTCGATAGAGAACCCCTTTTTTCCGCAGGAGTAATTCCAACACTTTTTTTCTCCCCTCGCCACAATTTTTCCAAAGGGTCGAACGTTTTTGCTCGCGTTTCTCCAAACTTCGCGGAGAAGCTTCCCCATTTTGGAACAAGTTATCCGAATATTCCTTCCCTTTTTTACCAACGCTAGTTTTTCAAAAATGCAACCACGAAGTTAGCCGAAATATTTTCCCGCGATTTGCGGTCCCTCGAAACTTTTCACCGACACCGGAGTTTCACAAAAATTCAAGAATAACTTCCACCCCTTGAAAACCCCTCCAACGATCTTTTTTCCTCCTCCAAGATAATCAAAACGTCTCCTGACATTTTCAATCGTCCGAAAATATCATTCCAACCTGACAGATGAAACGTACTTTCAGAAAAATATCTCATCATCGATTTGACGATGTGAAAAGCTTTGCATAAAATTCTCTAACGAATATTGCAAATATTTTTCTAAAACAGCTGGAATATTTTGTCATTATCGTGGATGAAGCACTTGCTACGACGTATCCTAAGCATTCAGATTTCAGAGTACTCGAGCAGAGGGGAAAAAGTGTACCATAGGTAACACAATTTCCATGCCTGCGCGGATTTTCCAACAGTCTTCCAATATTGTCTGGCGAATCTCTTCGGAAGCTTATTTAGGGGAAAAAGGACAGAAAAACAGCGAAATATTTCGTTTTTGCTTGTCAAACGCGGCAGCGAGAAGCGTTGCGATTTTCAAGAATTGCTGGTATTGTAAAACGCATTTGTTAGACGGCTATAAACACTTTTTTCAGCATATACCAGCGGTGTGTCGTGTCTATTTATAGATATTATAGGCTCGAGCAAACACTTTCAATTTCATTTTTGTTTTTTACCGCGTTGCTGAAAGTAGGTAACGATCGCGGCGTGGTGTACGCGCGTTCGTTCGCGTCATTAAAGGTTGTTAATTATTAATATGTCGTGACCTCGGGCATCGAGCAGTTCGTCTGCGGAAAATACGACGCGTACTTCGCGTCATCCGCGGCGCGATCTCTAATTGCTCGGCGATAGCGAGATTCGTTTGGGAGAAAAAGGAAGGGAAAAAGATAATGAAGAAGTGACGAGGAGACGGGCGAAAAAAAAATTAACAGCCATTTCCATTTCACTTGCGATGGCGATAAATCGTCGCTGCGCGCGGTCGATGGTCGCTCGAGTCTCGTTGTCGTTGCTGGTTTGGCGAAGAAGAAAAAAGGAGGAAAAAAGTAGCCAACCAGGCTACGCAAAACACATGCAGTTTGTTCTATCGGTCTCCGAAGACGAGAATTCGTTCGCTGTCTCGACGGCGAATAATCGATAGTCATTTATTTCACCCGACTGATGAGAGATCGGTGCGTAAAATTGGATAGCTACCAACGACCTCGTGAAACCTGACGGCTACTCCCAAAAATAATTCTATTATTTCATTATCCGTTTTATTACTCGTCCTCTTCGTCCTGTTTCATCTTCGCCGCGATCGATTCTAACGCGGATCTCACAATTTATGGCTCGGCAATGACAAAAAAGTAATTAAATTACAACTGACCTCGGCGCTGGTGAAAGATAGGCAAAAACAGATACGCTTCCCCGCCGTCGGGTTGCCGATGCGAGTTGGCTGGAAAATCTCGAAAGAAGCTCGGATCAACTAGAAAATGTACATCCAATTGTTTCGAACAAATCTTCGTTAAGAAACTTCGGAATAATGTAGAAAAATCGGTAAATGTGGACAAAATTGATTTTCATGGGCCGCTACCCGAAGCGCAACTCCTCGACACTGGAATACAAATCCCTGAAACGACATTAACATGTACGTATACGTAATTACGCTATACGTAATTGGAACGAGGGAGAAAAAAAATCACGAAGCTACAAAAGAGATGCAAACATTTTTCCGGTTGCAATTTTGCAGTTTTTTTTCGCTTCGGTTGCGAAATTTTGACGTTTGACGATAAAAAAGGGGCGAATAAGCAGTTACTTAATGTATAGGAAATTCAAGGTGTTGAGGAGAAGAGAGGCGAATTTTATTGCCATTCTTTCGGGCAGGCCGATTGCTTGGAACGGATTGGTGGAGGTGGAAAACGTGATCGGCTCGGGGACGGGAAGCGAAGTTCTCGTGTTCCTAGGGACAAGGAAAGAAGAGGCGAGTTTTCGGATCTACGGTGGCCCCTATTAACCCCGAGCATTTGGATATAAGCGCTTATATGGAAAAGCAACGTTTGTTAATCGTTGGCGCGGTGGTCGCGAGTCGCGAGGATCCTGGGACGTCGTGCCCCGGAAGAAGCTTGGGCACCGCGGTAACCGGAGATCGCGGGAGACCGATGCGAAGAACCGGCCAAGAACCAGGCGCAAGCGGAGAGAGACCAGCTGCTCCTGCTGCCGTTGCTGCTGTTGCTGCTGCAACTCTGCGTGGGCGACCCGTCCTTCCTTATAAGACGGAACCGTGCCGGCTAATTCATTCCGAATAAACGCGACCCTAACTAACTAGCCAGCGCTCGATCGCTGACCGAACCGGACTGTTGTCATGTCACTGCTCGTGATGGTCGCTGACCGCGAACACGTTTCCCTCCAGCGATGTTGATACCGATTATATGATTAATTGATGGAAACTTGACAGACGAAATGGATTCTCTTCCTCTCGTCGTCGCCATCTGTTTCATCTTCGCTCGAAAGGTGAGGCGAGAAAATCAGCGACTGCAAAAAACAAACTCGAACAGGTGATTCCAGCAGCGCTGTCCATATAGAATATCGTCTCAGTCGGCAAAGTTCGAAACGTCGAGCTAGCTTTATTTTAGCCGGGGATTCGAAGCTCGTTTTGTAAGTTCAGTTCTGGGTTGCTAATAGAATGGAATACATTGGAAGACTCTGGTGTAACTATACTCTCCAAAACATCTCGCCGCTAACTTTTTCGTCCACCTGTATTTTGAGATTCGTTTTTATCTTGGATACATGGCCTAGAGCAGCCTTACGTTCTATCGCTGCTGCAAGCTTCATACGAGTGCGCTCGTAGCACGTAATAAAATACTGACGTTAGTGAGAATCTTCGTTCCTTGAAACGTTTGACCAACTCGATATCGATGCACGGTACACCGTCTATCAAGTTCACTAATTTCACCTTGAATAGATATCATAAAAGACGGGCAACAACCGGAGGCATATTGGAAAATTAAATTTCAGGTTAAACACGAGTCATTGTTGTACGTGATTATTACGTTCAGTCTTGTTTGCAGTTTACAGAAGTAATACATTCGGGAAAATAGTAAGTTTTGATCATTTGATTTGTCACAACGAAAATTGTTAATTCGTCATAATAAACGAAAGCTTACATTTTTTAGAAAATTATTATACTACAGGTGTGAAAGTGATTTTTAAATTGATAGGTCACTGGTGAAAACAACGGATGATAATCATGAAAGAAAATTGAGTTGAAAAAAAAACACTTTTTTACCTGAAATACTATATCTATACAAGCTGAAAATAAAGTTCATTTTCTATCTTGTTATTAGCTGGTTTAGCATCGTTTGTGCAACCTGGAACAGTATTAGCTTAATGTTTGCGACTTCCAGCGTTACCAACATGCTCGCACTTGTCTAAGTTACAAAATTAGCTTAACTCAAGCTAATTTCATTACTCACTTTATACCTGGGTGTTTGATCGTAAAAATCAAGAAAGACGTCGAGCAGCGTGATTTTGCGTAGTCACCTTTGACCATCGTCGTTGTGACGCGATTTTTATCGCGATTACGGAGAAATATCGTCGTTGAATCCAGAATCGTCGTGCGACTGACTTGTTGATTCGTTGTTTTTTTTTTACTTCCACACCTTATGGATGTATAAATAAGGAAAGAATTCAAACGTCCGCGAGTTCTGAGGTGTTTTTTAAATTGAATAAAAATCACATATTTCGCGAGGGAAAAAAATTACGCGTTTTACGGATTTTAGAACGGGCGAGGAAAAAAATATGGAATCAACGTTTGATTCGTGGCTCTCGCAACCGTCACACGTTTATTTTTACTCCCAGCAAAGAAACGATCTTGCGTCGTATACCCAGCGACGAGAATCGACTAATTTGAATTTAAGCTTCAAATCACGATGAAAATTCGACGAATGATTTTTTTTTTCAAACGATTTTCTATACTTTGACGGTAACCGGACTCGTGGCATTAATTTAACGAAGTTTGTGATTTTTTTTCACCATTTTCGTGGGAAAGAAATCGTTTTGCACGGGATTGAAATCTTTTTTGAAAAATGTGTTTTTTTTTTAAAAGTGAACAGCAAACCAGTTCGAGTCGGAATGGATAACGAGCGATGGTTGCACCTGTAGCAGTAGTATTCTAGAAAATACATCGCGATTACATGGTACGGCGGAGGTCGAGCCTGCTTCCGCGTAGCGGCTATAACCTCAAGAGGTACGGCGAACTCTTCACCTCGCGAAATCGACCTCTGACACCGCGAGGCGCGCGACTCCGTCTCACCTTCCAATATTTGAAGTTTCGAGCATACATCATCGACTCTCGGTTTCGTTTGGTCGAAAAAGTGAGAAGATCGGCCTTCCAGCTTCCTTGAAGCGTTTGCGAGTGGAGTTCGCAGCGTTAGAGTAGCGTCGATGATGTATGGCGACGATGCCCTAATTCAATGATGAACGTCGACCCTCGCTATTTTCAATGATGTACCTAATTGATCGACCAAAGCAGTATCGACGTTAATAACAGTCAACCGGTCACCGTTGAAATGGAAAGCGAGGATCAAAGGATTCATAAATCACTGGATCGTGCAGCTTCTCTCGCCTCGGGGAAGGACGTCGACGAGCCTGTACATTTCCACAAAAAAACTTCCTACATCGTATGAAAAAACGCACAGAGTGCAGCTCTGAGCTCCGCAATCTCTCGATTTTCAAACGAATCCCTTTGCCCGCGAAAAATATGGATTCTCGATCAAATCGTTTCACCGAATGTTCATCTCGAATATGTACTATCTATTCCATATTTATGCCGGAAGCTGAGTATGAATGAAAAATGCGATCCGGCCAAAAACCCCTCCCGGATATTCACACGATATAATGAATGTACCATGATAAATTATTCATTAATTCATTGAGTAATTATTAATTTATTAATAATAATATATTAATCGATGTGCTATATTAATATGACGACCCAGAAATGTTCTTCGCGATCAACATTCTATATTGTCGTATCGTGAACACAGATTTGAAAAATAAAAATCTGTACGTCGTTGGGGAATCTGCAACGTTGTTTGCCTGAGAAGACAGGCTAGCTACAGTCTGTGAGGTGTAGGGTATAAAACTGCGTCTTTCCTCAAGAACCTCAATTTCAACGGATGCAGAATGGAAAAATGTAGCGAAGGGAGTTCTAGACGGGGCATCATTCGCAGAGCCGAGGTAAATCCACATTTTGATTCTCGTTCGAAAGTATCGTTGTTCCATTCTGTCACGACTATTTTTACCAATATTGATTTTATGGAAAAGTTGGCGAATTGCGAGTGGCACGATTACAGCGAAAAAATTAATTGGCTCGCACAAAGCGAATTTTGAGTCACGACCGAGCTGAAACCATTCACCATGACGCACTTGCCTTCTCGTGACTCAGGCCTTTTTTTGGGATGAACCGTTAAATCATCGTCTCGAGAGTTCCAATAACATTTCGAGCCGGAAGATGGAGATATTCGTGATAATGCGCGATAGCACCGCCGCCCTCCGTACGTGTTTCACTCGTTAAGCCTGGTACCCATCTACGAGGATCGCCAACGCACAAATACTCGGCAATTATCACTCGTTAGTAAGATATCTGACGGCAAAGACAGGAGCTGCTGGTTACTCGCTCGGGCCGCACGGTTCTAATTGGCGTTCTCCAACTCTGTTCTCGCGCGTCACGCCGCTTCCTGCGCCCGATTTCCGTGCAACACCAATATTTAGACTTTATCGACTGTTTGTACTGAAAATTTGAACGACCTCCTCGTCGTAGCCAACAATCAGGAAATCACGAGTATCGGTGCGCGAAGTCAACGAACATACTCGACTCGTCGCGCGACTCGATAATGGACAGAAAATCCACAAAATTCCGAGTGGAATAAATTTCAGGCGCACATCTAATCTCCTTTGTCCGTGATCGTTGGTGTGTTTGCGGGCAGAAAAAAATGTCCTCCGATTGGAAAAAACATCGTCGGATAACGCGAAGTTCGACGTGGCTTGATCAATATTGAAATATTACTCGAATCCCGGATTTGTGGAGATCATTCGTTGATCGACCTCGTCATGATTACGCGGCTCGCCGGTGTACCGAGCAAATTGACGAAATTGCCAAATAATTGACTAAACATTATTCCTAACGTCGAGGTTATTCTAATAGCAGGTGTACAGAAGTTCGTCATCGCCTCCAAAAAATTCACTTTCAATTACATCTCACTTAACTCGGAACCTTGTCTCAATTTTGGAATGCATCGCCCCCCTCTCCAAGTTTACTTCTCTTCTCCATCCCATGCATCGTATTATAGGATACCCCCATAACGCGGGAACATGACGAACGCAGATAAAAATCAATTGACATTTTCTTCGTACAGTCCAAAAAACGTAGCGTATTCGTATTCCAACGAAAAGCGTGATTCTCGTTCCAAATTGGCTTGGTCAACCCCCACAACTTTTTGCGCGAAGAACCCACGAAAAAACCCTATTCTACCACGGAACCATTTGTCAGCAGCATTTCCATGTTTTTTCTCACCTTTTAGTACAATCTCAGTGATTCTTAGCTTACTACACCATCGGCACGTGTGCATACAGATCCAAGTATTATATTTCCAAACTGTTTCCACTTCACAATTACTATTTGCAATCGATAAACGACTTTTGCGTTCATATTTTAAGTATGTAATGAGAAAAAATTATTGCGCTGAAAACTCATTAGTATATTAGTCATGATTAAATAAGAAAAAAACCTCCCACTTATTTTATCTTATTGCAAGTATTGGTAGAGCTATATTTTAAATCCAAAAATATGTTTGTCTTCGAGCCATCGAATATTTATAAGGGAAAACAAAGTACGAAATTTGTCGGTGTTAGTATTCGAAATAGAATCGCGTTTGGTGCTTTTGCTTAGGGAAAAAATGTCTCGTTAATTTTATTCGCGAACAGCTCGTTTTTGGTTATACTTTTCGCGTTGAATTTTTTGGTGCTAGTACGTGGAGGGTCGTCGATACGAACAACTTTCGCGATACGGTATCGCTATTGTTTATTTCATTTGGGGGAAGCGCGAAGATCGCTGCGTTCGTTCGTACTAGCTGCCCCTATTTCGTCGTTTGCTGTTTTATTTATTTGTAGCATTGGGTTGAGACTGCGTGAGATAATGTTCCGTGTAACGAGTGCAGGATACTTCCATGTATTATACGTGCTCCGAGAAAACTGGCAGGATGTGCTACCGGGAAGGTGCGCGAGTAAGTAGATAAGTAACAATAAGCGAGCAACGAGGCAACAATAACCGAGGTGCGTGCAACGCACGCCACGAGGATTGTCCGAGCTCTCCTGGGTGAATTACGGAAGAGAATGGGTACGTTGGCAGAGTCACGCGAATCTCCGATAGCGAATGATTTTTCGCGGCGTCGAATGAAATCGTAAATCGGAGGAAAAAAAGCGCGAAACGCGACGTCCTTGAAAGATGTCGAGGATTCTTTTCACGTGTCGGCGATCGACGCGCTGTTTTTCGCGCTTCTACGAATAATATCATTGTAATATCGCAAAAAATTATCCTTGCAAACGAAGATGAGTTCACGACGTCGGAGGCTCGCGATTAGCCTTGGCTCAACGGCGAGGAATCGCTTGGCGAACGCGAAGAAGTGTCGTTTGGTCGATGTTGCGCGTCTCCTCGCCCCTACCTGATGCTTATTCCGCTGATACGTTCGTTGAATTAAGAACCGATTATGAATTCGAACGTGTCGGCCGACGAACTCACAACCTTCGTTCGCGCGATTTTTTGCTCCGTTACAATCATTTATACCGATTTCGATCGGTTTCTCGCGATGTTTCTCGAATTTTCATCCGAATCTCGACATCAGATGTGTCATTCTCGTTGCTGGAGAACGTGACGGTGAGTCGTGGTGTTCGGAGGGAGAAAAACTTACGATTTAGCGAAATCCTGGTCTCAGTTTCGCGCGAACCGTCGGATCAGCTCGAATCCGCGTATCGACGATGCCGAGGGCGTTCCGGAGCCGTCCTCGAGTGTGTCAGGACGTTTCGACGAACGCGCACGACGGATGGAAGGTTAACAGCAAACTCCGGATTCAATTTACCGCAGATTTTTCCACTCCTTCCTTTCTTTCTTTCTTATCCGTCGAAGCCGGCCGGTAATCTGGTCGAGGGCAGCCGAGTTACAGAGCCGTTGATACGTTGATAACGGGGTGTTGGACCGTTGATGCACCGAGTCCTCGCGTGGACAGGCCCTCCGGCTTGCCAGTGAGCACGTCACGCACGCGATCTACATCACATCTGCGATGCGTCTGTACCACGGCGCTCGCCTCTCTCGATCTTCCGTTCGTCCCGCTCTGGTCGTCGGTAACCGTGAAAAATCACGTCTCATTGTCAGCACTCTCGTCGTCGTTTTCTTCACGATCGATAGGGCGCCCGGAATAATTGAATATGTCGGCCATTCATTTTGCTTCGCGTAGTGATTCTCGAAGTCGCTTATAAAAATGTCGAGATGCGAGTGGTTGTTTTCCTGGAATTTTTCACATCGAGCTTCGATAGTTTTCTCGCGGGCAGGAAGTGTTATCGATACGAAACGGCGAGAAAATCGCGAATCGCCAATGGAGCACGATACTTTAGTGGATACTAACTGTGGGTTATTGTCAAGGCTGGAATCAAACTGCCGGGGCGACAATTTTAATGGATCTATCGATAGGAGAGTCTCGACCGGGGAGAGGATAAAAGGAGCAATTTCAACATTCGATTGTCGCCCGTTGCGCCCACGCGATTATTTATTGTTGTCTGAGCCTCGAGAAAGCGGTTTCGGAATCGAATTCGAATATCGGCACGAAGTCGTCGATCCTCCGAAGCACTTTTATCGCGTGAGATGTGGTCACGTTTCGCGGCGTACAAATTCTGAAGATGTAGGTGTTCCGCGGCGAAAGCGAATAACCTTCGTTTCGCAACCGCGCGAAAACTGGTTGTGCGCCAAATAATCGGTAACTCGAAGAGCCTTAATTCGAAGAAATCGGTACTGAAAATAAAATCGGTAATGCGAAGAAACCGGTTCTTCAATAAAAACATGATCAAACGAGAAATCGGTGAACCGGAAATTAATTATGTGCGAAAAATTCGACGCGAAAAACAAAACGCAGATCCGAAAAAAATCGGCAACCCGCGACGATCGGTGAATTCTGAAAATAAAAAAACGCAACTGACCAATGATATCTGTAAATTGGGAAAAATCCGAAGACCCAAGAATCGGTGTTATCGGTAATTAAAAAAATCGGTAAATCGGTAAATCGGCAACTCGAAAGATCGGTAATTCGGTAGTTCGAAAAACCGGTAAACCGGCAATTCGCAAAAATCGGTTATTCGGTAGTTCGGTGGTTCGAAAAATCGGTCAATCGGCAACTCGAAGAATCGGTAATTCGGTAATTCGAAAAATCAGTAAATCGGTGATTCGATGAATCAGTAAATCGGTAAATAGGTAGTTCGGTAATTCGAAAAATCGGTAAATCGGTAATTCGAAAAATCGGTAAATCGGTAATTCGAAGAATCGGTAAATCGGTAATTCGAAAAATCAGTAAATCGGTGATTCGATGAATCAGTAAATCGGTAAATAGGTAGTTCGGTAATTCGAAAAATCGGTAAATCGGTAATTCGAAAAATCGGTAGTTGAAAAATCGGTGCCCAAATCGGAAGATGGTTAATATGGAAAACGTGTTGATTGGAAAATTGGCGGCGTGGGGATTCGGTAAGTTGAAAAATCGGTGGAGGAAAATGATCGGCAGCGGGAAATGCGAGTACCGAACGCGTCTGTTTCGACGCGTACGATAATATTTCTCGTCACTCATCAGTATGCGAGATCGGTTCGCCGTTGAATCGGCGAGCAAGGCGGATCGTGGCGGGTTTTACTGTTTGGCTAGGCTGTATATCGTCTCTATCTACGATCTGGTCTCTCTTCTAGTCTCTCTTGTTCTGTTCGCGAGGCGCGGAGAGGTGCGGATGAAATAGGAGCGGGAGGGAGGTAAGAGAGAAGGTGGGACGAAGGGCTAGAGGTGGATAGAATTGGCGCGCGGGGCGGCGCGGTGCTCGAGAGGAAACTGTGCTTCGATGGCAAAGAAAGAAGCAAACGGTATACAACTCGGCCTTACATCAGTAGCTATTCGCCTCGGAATGCGCATCCGACGGTCATACGTCCTTCCATCCGTGCTTCGATTCGTCCTTTATTGCTACCTCAGTCGAGTTCGAATCACCTGACGACTCGATCCTCCGCGTCTCACCGTCCTCGTCCGCCCGCTGTCCCTCCTCGTCCCAGTAGTGGCATCTCCTCGCGGATTCAGCGCCCTCCGCAATTTCTTTCGCTCCCGCCGTCAAAAATTCGTCGACTCTTTTGGTCCCCGCAGCATTGTTCCACGAACCTATTCGGGGATTCTCCCAAGAGCGTCGCGCAGCGATGAGCCACGATTCTCCGGATTCGTTGGCGATGCCTCGTGATTCGGGCAGATTTGCATACCTTCGATAATTGCTCCTCGGCAACGAGATTCCATTTTGCCGACGACGATAGGTTCGCTGCTCGGAGGAAACGCGAGCGAAGAGGCGCGAGGACAGAGAAACCGGGCGCCATTATCGGAGGGAGCTGTGGAAGTCGCGGCTGTGGAGGCATCAAGCGAACAAACGAGGATGCAACACCCAAAGTTCCCGCCGCAAGATTTATGGCGAAAGCAGTAAATATTTTTGGAGAACCGATCTTCGTTTCTTACGATGGAGTGCTTGTATCAATTAGCAGTTACGCGAGACTCGTTCTCTCTCTCTGCCTCTCGCTCCGATCCGCTTCAGGGACCAGATGGCGGAAAAACTCGTCGCTCTGCCGAAGGGGATTCGATACCGATTAAAAGGGGAAAAAAGGGGACCGCTATGATGCCGAGGACCCGGAAAATACTCGAGGTTTACAGTTCCGAACCTCTCGACAAGCTTCTGAAAACGGTCTGCCCGACGAATAAGGCACCACGAATCCTCGCGACCCAAGAACCGCGTCGTTTTTTAGACGCCGAGTCTTTTCCAAGCTTCCGAACGCCCGAACAGATCATAAATATCGGATGAGCTGGGCGGCTCCTCGCTCGCGCGAAACAGATCTTCCAAGTCTGGATCTCGAATCGTAAGTTCGAGCTGACAAACATCCACGATTTCTGAAGGGACGTTGGCCTTACTTCTGCTGAATTCCCGACCTTCCGCGAATCTCTCCAGACGGAATGCGATCAGGTGATTGCGTTTCGCCGAAGCGACGTGACGAGTAGCGTTGGAATTTAGAAAATCGCGAGCCTGGCTTTTTGGAAGAATTCGGCTGACGTGCATCAGCTCACGTGAGCGATGCATCGCCACACTTGCGTTAAACGATCCGACATCGGACATTCGATTCGAGACATTTTTCGAGGATTCCTAAGAAGAGGACCGATTTAATATTCTTACCATCGCCCTTTGATCCCGATTTTCTTAATTCGCAGGACATTTTTACAGAAAAAGTCGTAATTATGCCAAGTTTCTCGTAGAAAAGGGGTGTCAATATTGCAGGACCGCAAAGTTCTTCTGCACGAAACCAAGCGAAGGAACGATACCTTTAGGTTTCCCTACGTAGCGCGCGAAAAAATACGTTAAATTTCCGAACAATCGGTTGGACGCGAGTCGAAATATCACGTCGATCATATCAAAAAGACTGTTAGCATACCGCGCGCCAAGACGGCTGATGCGCCAGCCGATGAAAAGTGGCATATCTTTGCGAATTGGATAATTGTCAGTGTTCTCTTTCACACGCGTAAGCATAGAGGTTGTTTTGTCTGCGAAAAATGGGAAATTGAATCGGATTGACTTACGTTTCTAGCCCGAATCATCGAGCTATGGGTAATTCGTATGCGAAGAGAACGACCCATAGGAATCAGCTCGAGGACGCGAAAAAAAGAGGCTGCATATCGAGATCGAAGAGACCTACGGGTGATCCATCGGTAGCGTTTGTTAAAACAACGATGGTAACAAAGAAATGGTAAAATTTCCATGATACAGTGTTAAAAATGGCTTTTAAATTGGCAACGATTCCGAGAAGGTCCGAGCCACGGATTCCCTTTGTCTCTTTTCTTTTCCACCATCTACGGATGGAAGGGCGATCGCGAGACGAGGCGTAGAATACCAATTCCACAGAGTCGATCTCGAGGCGGAGAGAGGCAGTATTTTCTCAGGCTTTCAAAAGAACCGGCGAAATCATCTTTTACGACGATTCAAGACGATCTCCGCGCGATGCCCATCCTTCACAATTAAGCGAAAAAAAAATCTCGCCGGACTCTAAACGCGCGAACGTCCTTGAACCACCCGACGACCTTGGCCGGGGTCAGGCGGAACCTTAATTGCAGGATGTCGTCGTTACATCTTTCGTACGTTTTTTCGACCTTCAATTTCCACCGCACTCGAGTTAAATCGGCAGGTGGGACCGGAGTAGTAGATCCACAGGGTTGCGCGCTGTTTTGTTACCGTTTCTTCGCCAAGGTCGTTCAGGGGTTATCGACACCGTTGCGCAACACGTTTTTCGTTTCTCCTCTTTTGTTTCCATGTTTTCTCGTTTTTCCAGTAAACAGAAAAGTCGAAATTTCTATCCTCGACTTATTACGTAACGACAGAAGGCGGAGGAACAGGAGGAGGAGGAGGAGGAGGAGGAGGAGGAGCAGGAGCAGGAGGAGGAGGAGAACACTTTGCCAAAGTCATTCTACTCGGTCATCCCGCCGTCTAATAAAGATCGCATAACAAGATCATCGGACGAATGAGAAAAAAAATAACGGAATGATCGGATGAGCCCGATGGCGTCAAGTACAATGATTCTAACTGTCGATTAAAAATTCGACGTTGCGCTTTGCTTCTATTTTTCACGATCAAACAACACTCAAATGGAACTAACGAGTCTTCGCTCGTTTGCTTGCTTTTTTTTCTTTTCTTTTTCTTCTATTTTTCATTCGTACAGCCGTGAATTGCTTCACGGAAGAACGGCGCCGCAGAATAGATGAGATCGCATAATAACAGGGTCACGAACATACGGTAAATTTTCAATTGATCCTCGTTACCCTTGTTCTCCAGTCTTCGACTCCGTGCTAGGCACACGGCTCCTTCTCGCAGCCGCGATAACACGAGGATGCCGGTGCATTATTTCGAGGAGAGAAAGTAGACTTGGTACTTTTTACGCGGTACACGAACGATCGCGATCCAAAAGGTGAGTCGTTGGGATCGTCAACAAGCGATACCCCTTGACATCAATACTTGGGACCGGCAAATGTTTGAGTCAAATAGAGACTCGCTGACGGACCCTGGCCCAGATGTCTCGTCAAACAACGTAGGTACGTACACGCTCGTACGCGAAATCTGTTCGTCGCGTTGTGCGCTGCAGCGATCGATATTATTGCTCGTCGATCGTCGACGATTCCCTGATCTCGAGATCGCGGACTTCGGAGGGCCATAGATCAGCGCGGTGATCGAGGATTACGGAACGCGTTTTCCACCTCCGTAGATCATGCTTTCGATTTATGTTTATTACACCGCGCGGGATCTGCCACTACTAGCGAATGAATTCTAGACGACACAAGATGGCGACGCCCTCGGCTCGGGGCTGGAGAACCGAGAAGATGAACGGTTCAATGGAGCAAAGAGTCTTATAATTGCCTTTTCGGACTCTCAAGCCTCGTAAATTCTCTCTCCTGTCTTTGGCACAAGAAGACGATAGAGGGACTCTCCGAGGAAGCGCACAATGTTCCTTCTTCGGCTTTCACTCCATCTCTCTCTATCTCTCTCTCTCTCTCTCTCTCTCCCCCTTTGCCGGAGTCAATGATTCAGCCACGGGAGACCGTGAAAGCAAACTCTCCGTGGAATCTCAACGGAACGTGGTACAAGGGAAACATAGAGCTGGGACCAAGTTTATCGACGATTTAATGGACCGTACAGTTTAATCGTTTACGATGATCAGTGGATTTCTTCGGCAGCTACTTCCTTCCAGTCGTACCGTTCGCTTCTTCGGCAATCGATGTGACGGATCATTGATTTTCTCGATCTATATTTCAGAACTGTATTTACGAAATTGATACGCGAACTCGGCGAACGTACCTTTCGGCGAAAGAACTACTTCGATGCAGTTTCTGACAAATTTGTCCGAGCGACGAGTAAAGCTTACGTCTATAGCACGCGAGTTATGCGATGTTCCTGTTCGAAGTGTACCTCTCGAGACTCCGATACGCGTATTGGAAATCGTTCGGAGTAACGCGAACGCCGGCGAATTATCAAGAGCAATGTAATCGGGATGCTACGACGCGCTGTTACTGGACGAACAGTATTAGCCACTCGCCAGCTGGAATGGCGAGGTGTAACTACCGCTGGTATCGCGAGCGTACAGTATTCTCGCTAATTTTAATAAACTAGTCTCGAATGTAACGTAATTGCGCGAACGTTCGCGCGAACTTGTTTCCGAAATCGCACGCGTACGATGTCGTCGAACTACTTGACCCGTTCACCAAATTAACTGTCCACGCTTTCGCATCGGTTCGCGTCGCACGTTCCGCGTAGGTACGTCGCGCACCGTCTAATCCGAACCTGATTTCTGGTCGTACGACCTCGACACGTTTCCTCGGCGTGCCGAGCTTTGGTAGCTTGAGAGAACCGAGAAAGCATCCCGCGAGGCGGAATGATCTTCCGAAAAAATAGTCGACCCCGGCAGGAGTGAGTCTTTTTTCAAAAATCGTTCGACGGCGAAGCGTCGAAGTCGCGGTTGTCAAACATCCACGCGTAAGTACGCGCAAATTCGTCGCGTGGATTCTACTCTCCGTCGTTACTTTTCACTCGGTGGAAAAAATTGCTCGCTTCGTTGGAATGTCGAAAATCGAACGAGCGGATCTCCACGCGATCGGAGCAACGATCTTCAACGATCGATTCGCCGCCTACTCGCGGAGCACGATTTTCCGAAGAGAGCTGACCAGTCGAACGAAATGTGGGAAACGTCCGGAAATATTCGTCGAATATCGTCGCCTTTTCCCGCTAATGCCAAAATACTCCGATGCCGGGTACACGGCTCGCCGAATCGAATTCCCATTCCGGTCCCATACCAATAGTATCGCCACGTTCAAGGCTCCTGCTCATTTCCAAGGGAACCACCGTCGAAGAATCAATGTTTTTTCCCCATAACTCTTTACGACTTCGTTCGACTCGTTGTTCCATTCATTTTCCGTTCCGATGCCTTTGCGGAATCTGGCGTTTGAGGTCATTCGCGGAACGCGGATTTTCTCACTCGCGTCAATTGTTATTTTCCGAGTGAATTCTCCGACTCCTAGAAAATGGCGTGGTTCATTTTTTGCAAAAAAATAAAAATAAATAAAAGGTTCATCGACGCGCGGTAGGTTTTTATTTTTTCACGCTTTTTATCCCTTCGAATCGCAAGTTAACGACTCTTAACGCCGCGACGTTCTCTTTTTCGGATCATCAGGCGATAAGTTCGCGCGCATGAAAAAGATACGAACGCTCGCGGATCTACCGTAAATCTATCTGTTCCTTCGCCTACGAAATTCACTTTCCGCATGACGTGATCGAGCAACGACTTCGAATACCACGTAACAGGGGAAAAATATACTCGCAACGTATCTTCTTAGGCGAAGAGACCGCGCCAGATCGAAACGTTGGTAAATTCGCAATTATAACTTTTTTCACCGACCAGTTTCGTACAACTGTCCATTAATCACGCGTTTCTAGCTGCTAAGCTATCTCTCGCTTATTTATATCCGTAACAACTCGAGCGTAGCTATAACCGACGATAACTCGTTTCTATCCACTATCACTGTTCGTACGGCTACTTATGCGTTCCGAAAAACTTCGATATCTCTCCACAACGACTTTCAGTGTTTTCTGCGAGGGCGTTTATTTTTCCCCGCCGGTTAACGATCAGCCATTCACGGAACCATTTCGACCAAATTTACAAACCCTTCTCCCAACTCTCAACCACTTCGAAAAATGTCGTTTCACAATTATTCAACTCAACGCTGCGAACAAAAAATTTAAAACAATCTCGCTTACAGTTCCCAAAAAAATTTGAAGACGTTCTTCGAATTGTTAATTATTGTATTGTTACGTTGTTGTATTTATACACGGCATGTTTTCACGGTGTTCAAGAGTCGTTCGAAATATCCGTGAAAACAGTGGACCAAAAACTTCTCGGGCAACCTTGAAGACGGATTGAAGTAACGAGATGGATAAAGTCGTTGTATATATTCGGTAACAATTATATCCTTGCGAGGAATATTGGTAAGAGTATTTCGAACAAGTGAACTAGGAGAAAAAAAAACAACAATAAAGAACACTTATATATAAATCGCAGCTTAGAAAAGTGTATTTTAATGGTAGAAAAATATCCGTTTTTTAAAACACCGATTTGGAGGGGAAGAAAGAAGCGATCAGACAACACTCGCTTGATTGGAAAGATATCGCGAATTGTGTGGGAAACACGAAAGTTGGGAGAAAAGGAGAGAAAGGAGATTTTTGTTGGGAATAAAATGGCGCATTTTGACCAATGGACGGAGTGGAAGAGACTGCACGAAGCCAGGAGGCGATGCTTTCGAGAATAATCGCGTTGTGTATCCAGAGGCGCGGATTCGTCTGTGCGCAGGTACGAATTCGCAGGTGAAACAGCATCGTTGCGGAGGGTGTTGCGGCGCGGCGGAAGGCCGAACGAACGGAAATCAAGTTCCTTGACCTTTTATAGAGCGTATTATTGAGCGTATCTCGTACGAGCGAGGCTCCGTGACCGAGCAAAGAGATTCTCCGTTCGCCACCTCCTTATTTCCGACTCTGATATTTTCCGTTGCGTGCATTCGGATGATAGATGCTACAAATTACGAAGCGTAGCGTTGGTGAACGTGATGAAACAGGGCATTGACATCGGTGGGTTCGGTCGGCGTTGTTGTATCATCATCTCTTTACGTATCGAATTTCTTGCGATAGTCGTTATTCCGTAAGAGGACAAGAAATTCCTGAGGCGGAGGCGAGGGTCGTTTTTTTCCTCTATTTTCTTTCTTCGCGTAGGTACCACATTCCCCTTTTTTTACGCGTAGAGAGCCAACTTCGCGGCCGTCGTGGACCTCAGAAAATATTTCGTACCGTAAATTTCTAGTGTAACGCGATTATGCAATTAATATATAAAGAGCTGCTGCTACCGCTGGAGGCTGATCGCATGCCGTTGTCCGCATCGCCTTGTCTTTAATTCGTGCAATTTACATAATTTCCGGTTTGTACTAACCGCAACGAATCACGCCTGTAATTTACGCAATTCAAAGCTCGGGACTCTGACTGCGGGTCGGAAATGATTTCAGATTTTTCGCACCGATACGGGAAAAACTATTCGTTCGAGCCGAGCTCGCGACTCTCGCTGCGAGCCGAATTTCGATGCACTCCTCGATTTCCACGGAGATCACGACGCTCGCGTGTCGTTTCAACGGAGCAATTGCGCGCGATTGGTTGAGATGTCGAAAACGTAGCTGGAGGAATAATTTTGAAAAGAATCGCCTCGAGTGAAAAAAATTTCGACGGTGTTCCAAAAAATGTCATCTCGCTGCCGGAGAAATGGAGAAAATGCTGACGAAGCGATCGAAAATTTCTCGCGGTCGAGCGCGAAGAACGAGACTAGCTCTCGCCTTGATTATGAAAATATAACGAATCGAGTAATTATTCCGACGTATGGTCGTGAGAGTAAAAATTAATTGGATAATTGGCAATATTTGACGTAACAGCGATTCATTAGGAGTCTTACGTCGGATATTTTCGCTACGAAAATGCGAATTAATTGGAAAAATTTAGTCTCGAGCTCGTTAGGAGAATTATTTTCTACTCTCGGTCTCGGAATCGGTCGAATCACGCGCGTGAAATCACGGTCGAGGGAGTTCGTAATTACGGCGAAGGGTAAACTTTTCACCTTCTCCGCGACGTTGGCAAAAAATTGAAAAAAAATGGGAATTCAGCGAGGAGGCGGATTCTCGCACCTCTGGGCGTTGCCACGAGAGTGAGATTTTTGTACTGGGTGCTGGAGTACCTGACGGCGAGAACGGAACGTTTTCCTTCCCTGTCGTCTCTCGTCGAGAGGTGACATCGACGTCGCGTTGTATTATCATAATATTACATCTTGATGTTTCTATTCGCGAGGATTATAAGATCGTCAACGCGCTGGAGCGAGAACGTTCGCGATGACTGGCCGATACGAGCCAAAGATTCACGAGCAGGAATCCTCTCGCCCCCCGTTGCGGTTCGCATATCTTCGCGCGGAGATTTTTCGGTATCGATTTCACGAAAAATAAAATCGCTAAATTCCACGCGACGCATCGCAGCGTTGAATTACTCGCGACGAACTGCATTCCCCGCATCTATCTTGCCACCTCTCTCTACCTGCAAATATACAAGCTTGATTAAGGATACGCGCACGAATAATCATTAACCAAGGGGAATTTTTCCTTTCTCGCTACAACAAACTACAATTATCGAATCTAGTCGATCGAAAATTATAAAATTATCAGATTGCAATCAGATTGAAATTATTCTCAATTCAAATTTGATTTTACTGCGTAAATAGTATTCCTGGTTCGAGATTATTTAATAATCAGTCATATATTTTCTGTTAAAAATGCGTGGAAATTCGTTCCACTTCCATTTGAAATCGTGATAATAAACGAATGAAGCAGAGAAAAATTCATTGATAAACTGAACAACGTTCTCCGTGTAAAAAAACTGGATTACCCTAAAAATCCAAATTTCGTACTCCAATTTTTATGCACCTCGTTGGAGATAAAAGAAACGCGAAGAATCTGTTAAAAAACAACTCGTCAGCTCGTTATTTTTCGTACTTGATTTGAACTCGAATCGTGGTCTCAAATTGGCTCTCGATTCAGCGGTAGCGTATCGTCATAACGAGCATATAGCATTTAGAACGCGGCAGCGTTTTTTTTTTACGGAAAAATGCAACCACTGGAATTTTTCTTAACAATTCTGGATATTCACTGTCAAAACCGCGATATCTCCACGTTTGTTATCTTCCATCACCGATACGAATCGCGTATACAATTTTGCGGATGCACTTTACGAGTCACATTTGATCTGTGATACAATGAGGAAAATCGAGCAGCGACAGCAACGTTATTTCTTTCATAAATTATATACTTTGGGGAATCTGATTTGGAGATTCTCTCGCGGAGAATGGAAAAGGAAGGATGATTCGAAGATAATCGAAGGAGAAGCGGCGCGATAATGATAATACGCGAGGTCAATCGAGGAGGTAAATGCATCGCGATGATAGAATCGTTATTGCGGTATGCGAATCAAGCCGAAGAGTCGAAGGGAAACTCGGTGTCCGGTAGGCGCGATAATGTTATTATTTCTGGATGTCAGAGGCAGGAGACTCATGAAGTTGTTAAGACCGGTGGACTGTATGAGCGGGCAGTTAAGGCCAGCCGTTAAATGAGTGCATCAAGCGAGTCGGTGGTCGTATTTTACGAACAGTTGTAACGCGAATGGAATGAACTTAGTGATACCTGTAACGCAGCATCGGTGTCGTTAGCGAGAATATAGTCGCGTAATTATTTGTAATCGGGGCCGCATCTGCACGGAAGGTAGATACGAGGTGTGGAGGTGAAGTTTCACATCCACGGAGGTGTGGGAAACTCGTCGGAGCTATTCCTGCCTCGCCTTTTTTTTTCGCCCCGCGTGTACGTAATTCCTGAGCTAATTTTTCCTCCTTAATTCGACTAGTTACCACCATCGTTGCATCGCGTGCAATTATTTCGCGTGTTCCTCGGCGTAGAACGAAATAAATAAAGCGCGAGGCGTTATCGCGAGATCCGTCGAGGTGACATGTTTAGATCTCTTCATTCCGCGATCATCTTTACGACGATGAAATCGAAGACGGCGGAAAATCGCTCCGAGGCAAGAAGGAGCGAGGAGATAAGGGAGGACACCGTAAATCCGATGCAACGCGTCTGGACGCTCCGGAATTTCGTAACTCGATACGGATATTCGAAGGAGCGAGACCCGCGACGCTCGCTCGCTCTCTTCAACTTTGTCCTGGCGAGGAGCGAGGAGCAGCGATGGAGCTTGGTCGCGCGAAGATATCGCGCGGAAGACCGCTAGCTGGTCCGAAAACGTACGAACAGAGGAAATGTACATAGCGGACAAAGGGTGATTCAGAGTGGATAGAATGATATAATAAAATGGGAAACGGTCGAGACTTGTAGAGGAACGGAGTGAATCTTGAAGGTCGAACGGGAATAGTCCCGTTCGAACTCCAGGATGTGACCCTGATGTCATATGACGTGTTTTGGTCACGTTGCTCGCGTGTCATCGGTACCTACCTACCGCGTGTGTGGTACCGAGCGGCGAAGATTGACACGAATTTTCAAAGAAGTTCTTGAGTACCGTGTTCGTGAAACGATAATCAGTAGGTAAAGCGAATAATAGTACACGCAGCGTGAGATTATTCTATCCTTACCGCGAAAACGCGACGATATTCGACGACTGTTTCCTCACGTTTCCCACAATTCGTTCGACTGGTCAGCTCTCTTCGGAATATCGTGCTCCGCGAGTACACGGCGAATCGATCGTTGAAGATCGTTGCTCCGATCGCGCGGAGATCCGCTCGTTCGATTTTCCACATTCCAACGAAGCGAGCAATTTTTTTCCACCGAGTGAAAAGTAACGACCGAGAGTAGAATCGACGCGACGAATTTGCGCGTACTTACGCGTGGATGTTTGACAACCGCGACTTCGACGCTTCGCCGTCGAACGATTTTTGGAAAAAGACTCACTCCTGCCGGGGTCGACTATTTTTTCGGAAGATCATTCCGCCTCGCGGGATGCTTTCTCGGTTCTCTCGAGCTACCAAAGCTTGGCACGCCGAGGAAACGTGTCGAGGTCGTACGACCAGAAATCAGGTTCGGATTAGACGGTGCGCGGCGTACCTACGTGGAACGTGCGACGCGAACCGATGCGAAAGCGTGGACAGTTAATTTGGTGAACGGGTCAAGTAGTTCGACGACATCGTACGCGTGCGATTTCGGAAACAAGTTCGCGCGAACGTTCGCGCAATTACGTTACATTCGAGACTAGTTTATTAAAATTAGCGAGAATACTGTACGCTCGCGATACCAGCCGTAGTTACACCTCGCCATTCCAGCTGGCGAGTGGCTAATACTGTTCGTCCAGTAACAGCGCGTCGTGCATCCCGATTACATTGCTCTTGATAATTCGCCGGCGTTCGCGTTACTCCGAACGATTTCCAATACGCGTATCGGAGCCTCGAGAGGTACACTTCGAACAGGAACATCGCATAACTCGGATTCTCTGAATGCATACCGATACTACACCGAACTTTACACCGTGAAATTCCGCGTAGCATGTGAAGTATCGCCGCGACGCCGTCACGATTTTGTAGTATCGCGTGCGCCCCTATCGGATACAAGCAGACATCGGATATGCGGAGTTAACCAAATGCACATTTTCCTGCCGTAAAATTCGGTAGATCCAAGTGTCTGCGGGGACATGTACGCGTAGAAAATCCAATACCGCGAATATACGCCTTTGGCATTGTTCTAGTCAACGTTGACAAACCGCCGGATCATTTCCGCCGCAGTAGAGCGAAGCGAATAAAGGATGCAGCGGTATCACGGTGATACCGAACAAATTCGATACGTATGTTAATAGTGTCGTTTGAAGGCGTTATCGATCGTCATTAAGCGTCTCCTCTCGTGCGTTCAGCTATAAATTAAACGACACGCGACCCACGCTCGGTAGTTTCGCTTCGCCATTAATATGTGTTCATTTAACGATGTGCGTTTTCAAGCGGAATAGGAAAGGCCGATGGACCTTCTCCTCGGACCACCTACATCAGCCTACTGCGAAGGGCGCACCCCCGAGATTCACGATTAGCTCGAATGCGTCCTCCGTCGATCTGGATACGCACCTCCGACGTCGCATGCGCCACCGCTACGCAAATCGTCGACGACGCTCCTCCGCCACGAGTTTGCGCGCGCGAGAGGCGAAGACGATCGTAGAGGACGAGAAGAGAAAGATGAGGAGGGGAGTGACGGAGAGAAGGAGCGAGCGAGCGAGCGAGCGAGAGAGCGAGAGAGATGGAGAGAAAAAGATGGCAGGGGAGGATGAGAAAGAGGCGGCAAAGACCTTCGGAAGGTCCAGTAGCCATAGCCAAGTATGCAATCTGATCTCTTGGACAACCGTTCGGGAACATTGGTTGACAGTAAAATATCAGCAGGTACTGCTCACTATAGTCTCCGGCGTACTTGCTATCCCGAAGATAGCATCGAGACAGGTAGGAACCGAGCTTGCAGAGACTCACCACCGCGCAGCGACGCTCAGGGACTCTCGCGGTTGCTGCAAGACGGGGTATACTGTTAGCTACCAGATGAATGATAACGGGTCCGGGCGCAACGCGATGTGCACCGTGATACAATAGAGAGACCCGCTCTCCTGCGGGGAGAATCTATTGGCCAGGAACTGTCGGCTTCTCTTCTCAAATAGAACGTGTATTAAATCGATAACTCGACTCGTTCTCTACTACATCGACCTCGTTCTCTACTTCCTATATCCTTTCGACCCGCTTCGTTCCAACACCAGATGGAACCTGAACGAGGTGACGAGTGTTCTTAGCATCGTTGACGACCGGTACGATTCCGTGTCTCGACAAATTGCTGTACGCAATTTTAACCAGCAAATATTCGTTTCCCCTCGTTAATATCCCAGCGTCACGGTGACAACGTGGAGCCTTATACGATATCTCATCGTCGAATAGCCGCTATCTCTGAAAGTATTCGTCGGAGAAGGATGGTTCACCAATCGTTTTGAAGAGACTGAAATTTTGGAAAAGTTACGTCCGATTCGTTTTTTTGATCCAATGAACGGGAAACGATCTGCGATCACGTAATCGATGGGCGCCATTTTGGTCCCCAGTTCGTAGCCTCGTAGATCCGGATCTACGCAACGTAGGAAGTTATTCTTGGGCTCGTTTTGTTCCTTACAAGGTCTAGTTTAGCCAGTAATAATGCCCAGTACGCGTTTTTCGTCCACTCATTGAAAAACGTGTCAATGCGAAGACAAAATCTGAAACAGGAGCTTTCGTCGGCCTTGAAACGCCGTAACGTCGATTCTTCGCGTCGTGACGAGTTCCAAGCGGACTCGTTTCACGGGAAATAACGTATTCTTCGAAAAAAGAGTATGCACACATTTCCCATCGCCATTCTCAGCGTAGTCGAGTTTGTCTCGTTGAAAAACGTTCGGAAGCAACGGCCAGTCGTCGTCGGATCCGAAGAACGATTTGGTGCGGGTGCAAAAAAAGCGTCGATTCGAAAAACGAGTACCTAGTCTGTCGTTACTGGTAACTGACCTTGGGCTCGCGGTTGGAGCGGCGAAATGAAAACGAAAGATTGTACCGTTTTCAGTGAGAACCGTCAGGCGGGATAAAAATGTTTGGCGAAGAAGATGAAAAAGAAAGTAAGTATTCCCGTCCGGCGTAAGATGATCGCTCGATGGAGGGATCTTGGCGCGAGTATGGCTAAAAGCGAAGAGGCGGGTCGTTAGTTCTCTCGCGTCGCGAAATGATTGACGAGCCAATCCCAAGTGCAACGACTTCGATATATTACCGACGTAAACAAACAATATTTACCGAGCAAACAGAATTAACATGAGACGTGGTCGCGGTTGCCGTGCCGAAGCGCGCCCTCGCGTAATCTCTGCTCGGTCAGGGTCATCGTTTCTCGATGGCCAAAGACCCGTTGCACCGTTTGTCCCTATTATCACCGTCCGTTTTCCATTGCAACGCGTCTCAATAACAATTTTCCCGAGCTCCGAGCGCACGCCTTTCGGGCTTCTCGACGTCGACGTAATCGATTATCCTCTCCGCTCCGAGACGTCGAGTTCGACTTCCCACCGACGAAGATCACGTCTTGTCCGCTCGGCGTCCGTCTACCAGCAAAATAAACCCGCGCGAGTTCATTGGCGATCGGCGGTCGCGAAAGGCATCTAATCGGCGGAATCGCGAAAAGGTGTTCGAGCTACGCGGAAAAGCACGTGGACGACGGCTGCATGCTCGCGTCCTGGATTTGACATAACGGCTCGACCGGTGTCTGCTGCTACGAGTAGACACCGAGTCTAACGGGCCGCCATCCGATGGCTTATATGGGTCACCCAGAACCCTCGCGACCTCCGCAACAAAAGAGAACTCCGATCGTCACTTGGAAACACTGCAATTACGTAATATATCAAGGTCATCTCTGGTTTCTTCCGCGTGGGCGAGAAGAGCTCCGGCCACAGAGAAAGAGCGAGAGAGAGAGAGAGAGAGAGAGAGAGAGAGAGAGAGAGAGAGAGAGAGAGAGAGAGAGAGAGAGAGAGAGAGAGAGAGAGAGAGAGAGAGAGAGAGAGAGAGAGAGAGAGAGAGAGAGAGAGAGAGAGAGAGAGAGAGAGAGAGAGAGAGAGAGAGAGAGAGAGAGAGAGAGAGAGAGAGAGAGAGAGTAGAATCTCTCGCTCGCCGAGATTCGCACGGGGGTTTTAGCGATAGCACGACCGAGCTGATTTGAATAATAATTATTTTTCCCCTCGACGCCTCCGTTCCGCTCGGTAAATCAAGAGTTCCGAAGAGATTAATTAAATTCGAGTTCTTTGCGATGCGTCGCTCGCTCGCGACCCACGTTTCGTTGGTGGTAAAATAAACGGAGATCGAAACGAGCGAGCGAAGAGGAGAGAATGGAAGAGGAATAGAGAGAACCCTGCTGCTGACGTTCATCTCCGTGTTGCGCACGCCTCTCCGATATAGCTAGGAGTCGTGTTTGGAATTCTAAACGCTGTGTCGCCTGGAATCTTTCTTAATTAAAGCCCGGCTCGTCTGTGCGCTTCCAGCTGCCCTTCTTCTCCCTGTCCGGTCCGTCAGAGCATTAATTCCGGCGAAACTTGCGACCGGGTTTCGCCGGACCAACGACGATGACTTCCTCTTGCCTCGATGATTCGTCTACTCGATCTTCTTACCGGGAGCGGACCGGACCGAGGCTTCTGATTTCCCCCAGGACTGCATTTTCGCCAGCCGAATACGTGGTAAATCTTAACGCCGGAATTCCGCCGCAACTGGTATGCTCTTCGACCATCTAACTATAATTCGAATTCGCGTCGTTCGTTGACTCTTCGATGACGCGAGACGGAATCGAGGGCCTCAAAAGCCGTCCAAGGACATCGCGATCCTACCGATTCTTTGTCCTCGCGTAGACCTTCGATCGCCTTCGCGTCTTTTCTTTTTTGCTACAAATATAATCATCTCGTCCCTCCCGAAGGATCAGACTCGCCGTCTCGTCGCTAATGAGTCCCCCCGCTCGCTGGGTCGCAAAAATTCGCCCGTCAGGGAGCAGCCTACGTCTTCGGGCGGCACGGGGAAACTAGAAAAACTCTTCGCGGACCGAATATCGCAGAGTCGCTTCATCCTGTCCGGTCGCCCCGACGAATACCGAACGCGAGCGAGAGCGTCGACCTCGGCGAGGTTTCAGGAGAAGCTTCGAAGGGGAGAAATCCGAACGGGCATAGAAGAGAATCGAAACGTCTGACGGCCGTTCGCTTACCGTTTCTCTGGCCGGATGACGTCCGATCAACGAAGAGTGAATAGGGTTTGTTTGATTCGCCGTAAAATAACACTCGAGAGGCGCGCGAGACTCGAATGGGACTCGTTAAGAACGCGAGACTGTTCGGAAAGAGATGGAGGAAGATAGACGGAAATGGAAACGGAGGGGGATGTGGAAGGGACGAGATGTAGAGAGTGTGACGGAAAGTGAGATACGGTGTAGAGAGAACCAGTTTCGATATGGTGCAAAACGGCGAGCCACCAACGGGGTTCATATGTTCAACACGCGAATACATGCGCTGCCCATCTAAATATAGCGCGCGCGAATTGCGCGCGCGTAAAGATCGAAGACATGAACATAGTCGTATAAAGGCGCGGCGAGGCGCGTGTTCTATCGTGCCGTCTGTGCGCGGTGGGTTCGTTTCTTCTCATCGAAACTCTCGTGTACCAACACGCGTAGGCGCTTCTTACCCAGGTTTCCATAGCCCCGTATCAAGTAGGTATAACGTGGTTATTGTGCAACGATCGGAGGTTGGTTAAGCGATATTCACCGCGAGTATTACCGCCTGGCGAACAACCGACTGTCGCGTTCCATTACTCTCAACGCGTCGTTTACCTACTCCGTAAATAATGTACGACTCCGCGATCCTATTTCTCCCCTGCTCCACAGGCGCCGACTGCACGGGGGCAGCGGGGTTGTGCCCCCATAGAAATATTTGCCTTTGTTTCAGAAATGATATACAATATAAACAAGTACTTCCATATTTATTCCGTAGGTCTCGAGTATTTTTCGCAACGCTTGTCCGACCAACGTTTTGCTGAGCCGAGTTGTAAGTAAGTGCGCGTGCGACGTAGGCGCCATTTCAGGGGGTGGACGCATTTTTGACAGTAATGTAAATCTTATTATTATTGCGCGTAACAGTAGTCGAGGCCACGCAAGAGCTCGTTGAGCTTTCATATTATAATACATTTATATATTAATTTATAATACATTTTTAGAGGTGAATAGGATGCTGCGGGGAGTAAGGCGATGCCAGTGATCCTAGGTAGGACACTGCGTCGAATTCTCAAAAGTTGGCATATTTCACCTGGGATTTGACATGCCGCTTTGTTTCATCGATAGTCCGGTAGGATCGCCGCAGCCAATCTTCAAATCGGAGTTGGAAGAAAAGTTGAAGTGCGAATTCTTTCGATAGTCGTCAGGATCGGATCATTGTGATATTTCATAAAATAATAAATGCGCAATTTGTTACACTTCTTTTAGTTACAGGAGACAAAGCGAATCGAAGAGAGCACTGTTCTGCATTTTCAGTAGTAATGAAATTTCTATTCTCGAGATCTTGTTCGATTGGGCTGCTGCGATTTGGATGGAGCGAGCTGCAATGATGGCAAACCACGGGCGGCAAAGAGGAAGAGTAAATGTATATCGAGTATTCGCATAACAGTACAGAGTAGTTGAGTGACAGGTTCGGATTTATGATTGTTTCAACCATAATACATGGCGGTCATTACTATGAAATAGAATGTACCGCGATCTACATAGTAAAATATGTTTTTTTTTAATAACTGGCATGTTCATAAATCGATACCTGTCACTCAAGCGTTGCAGCGTGCAGTAATGGTTACTATTACAATTTCCTATGTGCATACAGCTCTGCGTATTCTTACGGAGATGGATATCGACACTATCCAACACGGATCGTAAGACCCCGTAACCGTACAGAACGATACTTATGGATTTCCCGACATGGAATACGAATTGCCCTACGACGTTGAATAGGATCTAACAAAATCCAAAAAATCACCTGTTTCCTCTCGTTCGACCTGTATTTTGACTGGTCGCGAAATGAAACGGAACGATTTCGAAAATGTAATTTTACATTTTTTCAAAATAACATTACGATCTGTTTCTTTCTCATTGTTTTTTGGTAAAACTCTCGTTTAGAGGAGCCACCTCCGATTGCTTTTGGACCAAGTGAATTCGAAGCGTTCTCGCACGGGGAACAAGTTTTCAATCAGACAAAATTGGTAGTCTCGTCCAGGAACAGAGGAATGTGTTGCTTCTTGCTATACCACACCAGATCACAGTATGGCACTGTTATTGATACTGATCAAAGTGTGGTGTGACGTGACGTGACGTGATGTGACGTGGTGTAGTGTGATGTGGTGTGTGGTGAGGTGTGGTGTAGTGTGATGTAGTGTGTGGTGTGTGGTGTGGTGTGGCGTGGTGTAGTGTAATGTGGTGTATGGTGTAGTGTAATGTGATGTGTCGTGGCGTGGTGCTGGTGGTTGCTGGCCTGCGTAAAGCAAGAAGCAATATTACCTTTATGTTACTTTGACACTGCAAACATAACGAATATTAGCCGCAACGAGAAAAACGACACACGAAAAGTGACCGCACACTCGCAGACACATATAGATAGGTACATACCATGCGTTATTAACATCTTTAAAATTGAATATCCCTGTTCCTCGGCGGGTCCGCCAAGTTTGTCTCCTGAAAAAGTTGTTCCCCGTGCGAAAACGCGCCGAATGCACTTGGTCCGAAAGCGACCGTAGGTGGCTCTCCTCAACGAAATTTCTACTATTTTCTCTAATCATAATTTTATTCGCGAATGATCGACGTACTTTTCATATTACGAGTAATAAATTTCGATGCACGTTGTTCCGTTTCTCATTTTTACGCTCCTGCGAATTTTTATCGTCCATTTCTGTTCACGGCGAAGAATCGTGAACAAGAAATGCAAGTTGGAATGTTAGATCGAAGTAGGTGCGGGTTAATGCCGTTGAAGTACGCGACGGGGTAAGAATTCGAAAACGCGATATCTTGATTTCAGACTTTGGCTTCTGATTATAATTACCGACGATTCAACGATCATTTATCAAACGAGGAATTCATCTCGTCTCATCTGTTGGAGAAAACAGGAATATTACGCTTCCCGTTAGATCAGTGAAACAACAATCGTTACGTTTCTTGTCAGATCCCCGTAATGGTAAAACATTTGACGTTACGATTCCCTTGAATCGTCAACGCTTGATTATATACGTAGACTCAACGAAGTTCGTTAGAAGTGCTTCCTATTTGAGGAAGCATTGCTACAGCTTGTTAGGGATGTTGAAGAAGTAAAAGGGGAAAAAAATTACGGAGTAACAGTAAACATCGGATAATTCCACTTCTAAGATTCTGCACTCGTTAAGTAAGCATTCAATACTACGCTTTTCGAGCTTTTTTGCGACGTTTTGAGGCGAAGGCGTACAAAACCGAACGTTTGCATCGCTGACTTGGACGCTTGGTGACTCGACGCTTCTTCTATTAGCGATAATTTCAACGCGATGGACCGTTACTTACGATTCGGAGAAAAGCCGCCAACCATGACGATCTTTGATTTGAATTTCATTATATAATTTCCTATTTAATTTCATATTCATCGCTGCTCAAGACGAATTTGTCGTTTTTTTGCTCGCGACTATTATTGTCTTGCCATCTAACACGGCCACTCTAGTTTTTTCCCCGCCTATTTTACTCTCGCGGCTACTGTTTATCATCTTTTTTCAGGGGCTGCAAAGCAACGCCGCCACCTGCGTGTCGTTGGCAACGAATAACGGTCTTTGTATTCTTGCAATACGCTGATTGATACCCGCGTTTACAGACTTGCCGCAGAACTATGAGTCAGTATCACGATTAACAGCGATGAAGTAATTACGGTACGCGATATGCTCCGTCCACGCTGCACCACTACAAAGCACCGCCACGGAAGCATTCGTTAACCATCCGCCGTTTGATGTCTCGTTAAGATTATTGCAAATTTGGCCGCATCCGCGTGTAAGAGTTGCGACGACGAGCATCATTCCACGTCTATGACTCCACATCTAGTGCCAGTGGAAAATCTCGAGTACCTAGCTTTTTCATTTTCGCGATCCAGGTAGAAATTGCCAATACTGACGATTGGCCCGGGGAATGGACCACTTATTATTGGCTGAGCTTTGACGGCTAAGCTTTTCGTTTCCCCAGGTTCGGCCCCAGGGCATCGTTCCAAGGCTTGGACCAATGCTCGACCAATGACCATGCCAAGGCTCTTCATATTGCGAAGACGATTGGCCGAAACTCGGACCCAGCCTGGGTCAATGTTTCTTTCCTACCCGAAGATTTTCCACGTGCCGAAATCAACGAGCAGCCGAAGCAGTATGTCCCCAACGTCGATCAGTGGTCGATTTTGGATTCAGTCGGTTTTAATTCCGCTGACGATGCAATTCCCAAGCGAAGTAAACCATTTTGGTTTCAAAATACTTGTAGGCAAATAATAATTACTTAAGTACAATTATTAATAATAATTAATTAGTGCAATTGTTGTACTTGTCGCGAGTCTTGCTCCCTTCCGGTTTTGGTTACTTGAATCGTCGTGAAACGTTCGGGAACGTCAGAAATCGTCAGAGGCTATTCGGTTGAGAATCGCATTGCCAATGTAGACTAAAAGCGACTAAATCGAAAATTCGCTACTGTGCGTCGGAGTAAACCGAAAGAGACTATGAATCGTTGCACGTGAAAAACGAGCCACGATGACAACTGGATATCGAAACAGAGTCTTCTTATTCGGAAGACCATTTCAAGTTTTCTTCGATTATACAAATGATGAAGTCGAAATGCGTGGAAAATGTTGCAATGAGATGGTGTGCCACGAACGACCGAGATCTTATCAACCGTTCGCTTCCCACCAAGGCTGATCACTGCCGGAGGATGAGAGGTTGATTGACAACGAGTCTAATGAAACGTGTTGCCAATGAAATATTCGCGCAAACGTCCGTAGTTTAATAAATTCATTCGATCTCATCGTCCGCACAGCAGCTACATCCTTCGCCCAAGAAGATACGACAGCTCGTTTATTGCTTATTGGTTTCAGTACCTACGAGAGAAAGACTCGCTGACGCAATACTACGACGATGACGACGAGATAACGAACGCGCGATGTAACCGGTCGATAAGCGAGGAGCCCGCGCGAACTTCTGAAAATTGGGCGAGGGCGATGAAAAACGAAAATCCAAATGAAAACCGATCGATGCTGAGAGTACCTAGTCTTCGTCATGATTCGTGATGAAACAGGTAACAATCGCGTCCTGATCAGCGCACCATGACGGAATTACGGCGATGACAAACAAACTTTTTGCCGAGGAGGAACAGCGAGGAGCAGGAAGACGGTAGCTCGAACAACGCTTCTATTAGGGATGGTGAACGAAACAGACGAGGCGAGACGCGATGTGATGATGCGAAGGTGTGAAAAAAATGCGATGGTAGGAGGATGGGGACGGAGATCGGACGGACAGATGGATGGAAAGGCAAGACGGCGAGGAACAGCATGCCCCATTAACTTCTTACCTGATCCATAACGTGGTCGGATTAAAACGGCGCGATTCGAGGAAAGATAAAAGTGATCGGTGAAACGGAGGAAGAAGCTGGAGATTTTCGGTCGAGAGGGAGTGAAAAAATTAGCTTTTAAAACGTGATCGACGAGAAGTCTGGCGGTGGAGTGCGAACAGAGCGGCGGACGTGGTATAATTTGTCATCGAGCGCGAGTAATTTATAACGGTAGCGATCTCTAATGAACGAATTAATCAACTTGTTAATCGCTATCGCTTGTTAATAAGCTCCCACTTGGCCGCGAAGTCTAGTGTCAGCGGAGACTCGATGAGATCCGATTAAAACGCTAAGTTCGGATAACATTTCTGATTTTTTTCACGGTGACAGAGTCGTTCTGGACCGGAAGGAGTCTAATGAGAACGAAAACGAAAATCGTTTGTGAAAAGGGGAATTTCTAGTCTTGGAGAAAAATCGTCGTTTTAGTGCTGATTTCCGTTAGTTTCGATCCCGCATTTTTTCCACGATACTCGAATGGGATCGGATAGAGAACGCGATGTATTTTCGTTTCTTTTTCGTTCCACGTCTCGTTTGGATGTCTGATGGCTTCGTCGCGTTAAATGGAAGAAGCGCGCGTGTATAAATATCGCGCGAACAATCATCATTTAATTATTACGTCGGATGTGGAAGGTTTACGACGTATGCTAATCTCCGGAGGTAAATCAACACGTGAGTCAAAGACTTTGAAACATCGTCTCTTTCCGTCTCTCTTGAACAACGACGACCTTCGAGGTGACGGAGATACAGAATTTCTTTTATTTCCCATTCCCGCTCTCCCTACTACCATTCTCTTCCGCTGTTTTCCTCCTTTTTACCTATCCTTCGGCAACCAACCATTCGATGGTACCAGCCACCGTTACCGGACTCCGTACAGTCATACCCTATTAGCGAGACGCCCGCGCACCGCAAGGTACCTGCAACACTAACGAGTGTATTAATCCACTCCTGTTGCTGCTGTTTCGATTATTCATATCCTCCATCCAAGACCCGAGGGATAAAGAGCCACAAAGAGCCTCGATTTGTAACAATTACAAACACTGTCCAATCCCCCCACGGAAACTCCCGAGAAACGTCGAGAAACAAAAACTCCCCGAACGTGCAACGTCGACTCGTCGTAATGAAGGAGACCAGATAAAAAAATAAAATTTTAAAAAATGGAAACAAATGATAAAAAACGATCGATAAAAAATCGGATTTACACCGATCTGGCGAATGAAACAAAGCTGTAGGGTCGTTTCTCTGCGATTGCCAGTTCTCGGTACCACAGAGCAGAAACGGGAAATGGCGAGGGCGAATAAGGAAGAAAGGTTCTTTTACCCGGGACGATGTTTGTTGGTTCTTTTGACGGAAACTTACATGCTCGAGGGTCTTCGAATTTATGGGCGCGAAGGGTACGCGTTACGATTCGATCGCGCGGAGCGGCCACGAATTTGACCCTGCGTAGAGGAAAGGTTAGAGAGTCTCGATGGCTCGTTTGGGGACGGAGTCGTTAAATCGCGGAATCGTACGGTTCCCATTACGCCTCCGGTTCAAGAGAGAGACGGAGACGCGGAGAACGGAGAAACTGCACGTGGAAGCTGAGTCGCGAAGCCGCGAAGCTATAACCATTAGCTTCAATTAAATATGTCTAATCCTTCGATACATGCATCAGGAGGCTGCGCACTCGCGGATGGGTCAGCAGCAGCGGCAGCAGCGGTTCTATGGCAACATTCCTCTCTCTGACTGCTGCGACATGTTCCTCCGTTACAGACTTACTACGTAGATCCGTTCGAAGGTAATACGCGTCGGCGAACATAACTTACCCACCGATTCGACGTTGCAGCTGACATTCGATCCTCTGCGTCCGACTTCTCATTCCCCGATCCTCTTTCCTGCCAAATCCCAACATGGAATTCTGACCTTCTCGTGAGTGGTCCAAATCCATTCCTCTGCTCTAATCACAGGCAGTCCACAGTTGTTTGTATCGTATCTCTGATACTTACCGAGCATTGTCGTGGCACATGGTGTCCTATGCTCTTCGTTTTCCCGTGATCGATAAACTTGACCCAACACCTGAAACGTATTTGTAGTTGCAATTTGGTACAGACTTTCTAGAATATTCCCACGAAGTCGGAATCATCCGTAGAAAACGCTGTTTTCTAAAAATATGTGTAGATCCTCGCCTTTCAAGTTTATACGTGTTCTTAGGGTGTTTTCTGGTTTAGAATTTTGAGAAAAATCAATTTTTGTTTTTGCATATTCTGGAAACTTATACCTTTGGGAATATATCCTCCAGAGGAAATGTCAAAATTTTGATAATTCACGGAGTTATAGCAATTTTAGCGACATAACAACTAAACCCGTCATGCCGGAGTAAATGCAGCAATATATAACTGCTCGTCGATCTGAACGAGCTGCAGAAAATATATACCTACTTATTTCGAATTAGCAGAAGGCAAACTCTAGGAATCAGGGACCGTCGAATATCAAAATGTAAGCATAACATACCATTTTATGCGGCACCCTGAAAAAATTGCTTAATATTATCCATTCATAGTTCGCTATTTTATTGAATATATTTCATCGATTACTTAGCAAAGTAGACGTCACGGTGCATCGAGCGTCATTCATTCCTTCGACTATTTGGCGAACAAAGACACAGCTATCGAGCAGTTGTTCTATCACGATAACTATCGATCTCGTCGCCATCGAAAATCCTGATACTTCATTTCAGCAAGCTGATCGACTCGAATGCCGTTAGCTCGGTTAGCATTGCTTTCGAATGCAGGCCCCGTACGCGAAGTTATCGCCGCGGAGTACTTTGAATCCAGCTCTTACCAAATGAATCACTCATGAGAATGAAGATCGGTTGTAAGTCATTTTTACCCGGCTGCCGAAGGAGAGTAATGTTTTTCGAGCATGTCTATAAATGTAAGCATGTATGCATGTATGCATGTGTGTAGCATGTATGTCCAATTCTTCGTCACGCCCTACAGCCTAAACCGTTTGACGGATTTCGACCCATGAGGCGCCATTAGCGTCGTCTCGTGTCACTTGTTAGAGTGACACAGGGTATATTATTCCAATATTCCGTTCGCGAAAAAAATAGAAGTTAATAAGAACTAAAAAGTGTGAAATAAAATGAATTTTGAAAAAAACAAATTCGGACTACGCGAAGAAACACTAATGAAAGAGCGAGTGGGCAAAATATGTACTGTGATATAAATATAATTTGAATATTAGAAAAGGTATTGTGCGCGGATATAAGGTAATCGTTCAGTCGGTGGTCTTGAAGTGAAACCGTTCAAATTACAAACAAATAAGTTTCCTTTCTTTGCTAACCTTTTCTAACATTCAAGTTATATTTATGTCATAGTAGATATTTTAATTAATCGCGTTTCATCTAGTATTTCTTAGCGCAGTCTTTTTTTTTACATTTGGACCGGAGACCTCATGACGTCTACAGATATCTTCGAGGTAGTTGAAATAGGCGATGCTTGTCTCCGCTGGATATGGCACATTCCGTCTCGAATTACGTCAGTTGGGCGAAATTTCTCGCGGTTTTCTATGCTCGCGAAAAGGATTCCCCAGCGAGTGAAAGAGGTCCGCTGCCGCTGGGTCGTTCAACCCTCGAGTTGAGAATTGTGCATAGCGCGAGGACAGAGAGGTATCTCCGGGTGAGGTCCGACCCATGTGCGGCGTCCGCAGCGTGGGTGGGTGAGAACACACTCTTCGAGTGTCGGTAGACCTTGACTCCGCCGCGTGTCGCACTGTTTGGCTTTATTAACGCTTACACGTTTTACGAGCACTTGCCGAGGCACCCGCCGAACCGTCAAAGGGGTAACACGACACTGATTACTATTTCGCGAACCACCATCACCCGTCAGCTCTTCGGCATTATTGTACTTTTGTAGCAAGTTGAACATACGGTTTCCCATGTCCTTGACAAAGAGGGATTCAACGGCGAGAGAGGCGCGACGGTGACGGTAACGTTCGAGAAGTCGCGGAAGGGTTGAGCTGTTGCGAGTACCAGCGACTAGAATAAAGATCACGACGTGCTCGTATTTTTTATACATCTCCAGATCTATCATACACGGGGCTAACATTTTTTGGGCATAACATTTTTCTTAATTACTATCTAAAAAAAATGTAAGAAAAATGTGTTTCCCATTCTCGTCAACGGGCGACTGTTCTACGCCACTCGAACAATTTTTGTGAATTTTCCCAGATTTTTAAAGAAGGTCCTTCTCTTTGAGTTGCAAAAATTATAGCTCGTCGAGGGTTGACCTGAAAAATCTGAAATAAATCAGAAAAATGTTTCAAAGCGTGGACAACCACGTAAAAAATCACCGGGCAAGCTGGAGGTGGTGCGGTCTTGGGGCGTTTCGAGTTGACGTGGATAGCCCCATATATAACCGAATAACCGAGCGCACAAAAACGATGCGTTGTCGTTGATGGCGATAGGCGAGCAGAGAAATTGATACGAGATGGCAAAGAAACGGTCCACGAGACAGAGACATAGAGAGGCACGACCGACATCGAGGGACAACACGCAGCGCGTGCAGAGTCGTCGAGAGAATCGCCGTTGAACACCGCGATGAGATGGACATGTTCCGCCTGTTAGCGTTAGACAACGCCAACAAACTGACGTCGTTAACAGTTCAGCATCCGTGTCGTAAACTCGGCTAGAACTCTCATACTTTTGCTTCTGCTGACGCTTTGACTGGTGTAAAGCACCGAGAGGTCTGCATTTCCTACGATATCCGAGTACATTTCCTACAGTTATATCGTAAAGTGTCATTAGAGTCACTTATCGTTAAGAATGTCGGAAAATTGCACCCATTATTCGAGGCAACGGGTGGATGAAAAAACGCGATATTCAATGAGAAGAGGCGAACCTCCTTTGTCCGACTGCTAATGTATGTACCGCGTACATATTAACACGTATTGGTCCACTCTTTCTCCGTGAGGTAGCGAGGATTGTAGAGGCGTTGAAATGCAAAATGTATCTCGAACTCGTGCTGTCCGTTGAAAACTCTCGGGAAAGCTTTCGAATAACCGAAAATTCGGTTCCCTTTCGAACGCGCTTTTCCGAGATCCAGATCGATGTATGCTAAATGTCGCACCTCGTTGAAGGTCACGATGAGAGTCGGCGAAGACATCGAGGATGCGCTGCGCCATGGAGGTGATCCGTAATTTCCGAGATTGTGGGAGTCGCGGCGATATTTTTGGCGAAGAATGCGTCGTCAAAGTCGCTCGATCGTTCGACTCGGGCTGATCGGATCGAGTTTCTGGTTCACGGATCGAACCGGTACCCGAGAGCAGCAGCATCGAGCCACGTGCAATCACCTGAGTTTCCGTTAACAACCGGCGAGAAGACTCGCGTGTCTTCTTGACCCTGTCCTCCGGAGGTTTTCTCGAGTGGCGCGTGGGATGACCAGACGAACCGGGTAATCCGATGTGCACGAGGTCAAGCGTGAATAATATGGCCGGGAGTGTGCCTAGATCAAATAGAATTTGTTAGCGACGGAGTTCGGCGCGTTTACAAAAAAAAAGAGGGAAAAAATTCGACGCGTGACGTTTTCTCGCGATTGGTGAACGCGAAGCGATATACTGCTCGGCATCGCGACTCGGGATCCCCGGAGTCGATCAGGAATTTCCGTTAATTTCACGTCAAAGTCGAGCAAGGAATGGTACTTCACGAGTTGTTATTCCCGATTTCGTGACGCTCGTTATTTGGGACGCCGTTAATCATTGTACCTTTATGACACGTGCGTCGAATGGTATAACAGTGAATAACTTGATTTAATTAAATTTTACAAAAAGGACTTATAATACGGTATCCCATCGGCACAGAGACGTTGGGTCAATACATCAGTGATTGATTCCTCGCAAAAAGATGTCCATTCCCGAGGGAAAAAAAGACCGGATCATCGTTCTGCGTCATCATTCTGCTTGTTTGCCGCGAGCGGATCTCCGCCTCCCTAGATTCTTTCTCACGATCACCGAGCATTTTTTCCCCTTCCAATTTGTCGATTCCCAGAGGAGAAGTTCATCGCGCGTGGCTCGATTTGCCAAAATTCTCCCCAAAATTCGTTGGGCCTGTTTTTTGGAAAATACGCGAAACGCGAGTCTCGTAAATCTCGACTCGTCGCGCGTGAAAGTGAACATTCGCGAGCCAGATGCAAACGGATCCGTGAGTCGATCCCAAAGCGTCAATAGATCCATCGATTCAATTACCGGACCGATCACGTTAACGGTACTTCGTTTTAACCTCAAGACTGTCATAACCCGTTCAAACACCCGAACATCCGACATCTAGAAGATCCACGTACCAACCACGTGTCTCGGTGTAAGATCGTGCCTCCTTCGGCGGCCAAGGGGAGGTCACTGATCTTCGTTTGTCCATCGCGCTACGGAGTGCGAAAAATTCGTTTTCGCGGAAATCATCGTCTCGCGGCTGTTCCACAAAATTGTGGAATAATTCGTTCGCCAAAAATCGGGTCACGACGGTGGCGAGTAGACGCGAGTGGCGAAATTTTGTAACTGTATACGCATCTCGTCGGTTCTTTCCTTGGCTGATGAGAAAAACTGTCATTGTTTTGGAATCCGGCAGCGAAGCGCGCCTGAGTCACGCCTCGACGGACTAATTTCACGTCTATTTTTCCAACTACGAGCGAAAGAAGACGCACCGAATTTGTTATTGTCTTTCGATCAACGCACGCCGCGCGATCGGTAGATCGGTAAGACGGGACGATACAATGAAGGCTGCCGGCGAGATTTCAACACTCGTGACCGAGACTCCGTGAGGCTCGTGAATCGTGACCATGATTGGGAACAACCAATTATCGGTGTTGTTCCAAAGAAAAACTGCTCCAGGATTGACCCAATAAACTGTGATGGACGAAAGATACGTGCGCGTAGCCGCATTGCGATAGACAAATTCTTGATTAATCATTTTCAACAGAATCGTCGTCTCATCGAAGTAGGTAGCGGCGAAGGGAGAAACTCGAGCGACACTCGAGATACTTTTAACACCCATCTACAGAATTGAATTGCTGGTACATCGAGGCGTTTGAAACTCTACCTGTAAATGTTCAAGTAGACCTAAGATTCGAATTTTTCACGACTCAAGAAAATCCCAAAGACAACATTCGAGTGTCGTCCTGTTAAGGGGAGTATAACACCTATCTCGTCTAAAAAGCTCGTCGTGTTTGATTGCGTCGTACAAGGTTATGAATTGAAATAGCCTTACGTCTTTTCACCGCACATTTATTCGATCAGTTGAGAGTACAAAACTATTTTTTTCAAAATTTTGTGATGCTTGGTGAGAGCCATCCAGCGTATCACCCAAAAAGTGCAAAATTTAATTTTACTAATTTAGAGTGATGCCGCGCATCACTCTACTATTTTTGCTCTTCTGGCCACAATTTTTAGAATTTTCGAGTCAAGTTTACGTAGAATTGTGGCTAAAGGATCACACTATCCGACTAGATAAAAAACTAAAAATCAATATAGTTACTTTAATCAGTAATAAATTCGTCGCGCGCTTCGAATCGGTAAGCTGATCGAAGTACGAGAATACAAAATCATTTGGATCAACGGAGAAATAAAATTGGAAAAAACATAGATTCCCGTAGAATAAAACATCGTCTTTCGAAAAATTTGAAGCGCTATGGCCAAAATATGTAATGATAGGTGGAATATTGAAATTAAATTAAATTAAAAAAAAAAGTTTCCAATGAACTGACAAAATTCCGAGAGTTCAGAAACTGGTTCCAGAAATGGATATTAGTTACATATTCTCTGTTTAAGCAGACTCGCCTGATCTGCTTTTTCCAGACTCGTGATCGATCAGAAAAACCTGCAAGTGTTGAGACGTATTTTCAGCATTAATCGAGTGCGAAGGAACAAATAAACAAATGTTATGGAACAAAATCGTAAAGCACCTGTCGGGGAAATTAATTGCGATGATCTCGAAAATCGGTACCGGTAGACTCGTGTAGGCGGAATCGTCGGACCCTCCAATGCTTTATTCAAATGCTCGTAGCATACCGATCACGCGAAGACTACAAAGAATTTTCCCGTTAGCTATTATCTCAATGATCGTCGGGAAAACCAGCAGCGAGAATCGTAATGCGGGGGCGAGATAAAAATCATTCCAGGTTTTTGCGAAAATCGGTTACCACTGAAAATCGGTATCGATTCGGCTCGATGGATTATTAATAGAGGCGCAAGATCGTTTCAGGGAATTTCTGTGATAGGCGAAATCGTTAGATTATCAGGTTCAACTGTAATAATTGGCACGGTTGTATCACGGTTGAGATGGGAGACTATTCTTCGAAAGGAGAACTCATCAATGAGTCTTCCTGTTTCGTTGGGCGAAGAATTCCAAGTCGCGAGTGGAGAATTTTCTTTTATTTCGCTCTCCGTATCGACGCGAGTCTGAAACATTTTTTCTCCAAAGACGAGCCACGCGGTTGGGAGTAAAAACTATCCAAATCAGATGAGTCTCGTGCCACTGTTTACGGTACCTACGTCTTGCACGTCGCGTCTTTATTATCCCGTGAAAACACAAAAGTACAGGCAACCGTGCGCCATTTATCATTGACAGAAGCGTGCGAGGCGTGAAAAGACATATTATAATTCCCAACGTCGACGAGGAACGTCGAAACGCGGGGCAACAGGACAGCACAAACTTCGGCTGTAACTAACAATGTACTTCGCGAACGAAATTTACCACCGCTGAGCTTCGCGCCGATCCTCGTGTCCAGGAGGCACGCTGCTCGAGCATAGACGACGCTTGCTCCGTAAATTCACGAACGACCCACGCGTGATTGCGATTCTCGATAATATCACTTTGAAGTCTTCATCCGAATAACGGAATCCATTCTATCGTCTCGGGCGAAAATTCCATCACGTCGCTTCAACCGATCGCGATAAATTTCCCAGCTCCGGTTTCCGACCGACAGGACTGTTTCGATTAGAGTGGATCGAATTATCGGCAAATTCGTCATCTCCTGATCCAGAGACGTGATGCGACTGTCGCGATGATTGACCCTGGTTGAACACAGAATTTTCCATCATTGAGTAAGGTGCGAAAAATTGTGCGTAGAATATTCAACATTTCAGTATGCTGAATCAGCACAAACCTCCATGTTGTTCTCACAGTCCGTTTCTCACTCACGCAAATGTTATTTGATACTAGCGAAACACTTTTTAGATGTTATTCCAGCATTGCTTTGTGTTTCTCCTAACACAGAGCTGTGTTACCTCAACACTACACGTTGAAATAACACTAATTTTGCGTTAAAAAAGTGGTTAGAACAAATTTTTGTGTTGATTTTTACGGATATTTTTTATGTATAAGACGCGTGCACGATTAAAAAAATCGTCATTATGTGAAGTGTACAATTTTTTTGGTAGAATATGTAAAATTGTAGTGTGTTGAATCAGCACAATCCTTAGCGTTGTCTCACAGTCCGTTTCTAACAGACAAAAATGTTATTTGATACTAAAGTAGCACTTTTTAAATGTTACTCTAAAATTGGTTACTGTTACTCTTAACACAGAGCGGTGTAACTTTAACACTACCATTTTCACACTAACATTTTGTGTGAAAAAAGTCGTTAGCAGGAATATTTGTGTTAAATTTGACGGAAAACATTGACTGTATAGAATGCGTACACAGTAAGGAAAATTTTCATTTCCATCGTGTAGAGTGTAAACATTTGTGAGTGGAATATTAAACAATCAGTGTGTTGATTCAGCATAATCGTTACTGTGGCGCGATCAGTCCGTTTTCAACGCACAAAAATGTTATCTGATACTGAAGTAACACGTCTTAAATGTTACTCTAGTATTGGTTTGTGTTACTTTATCACTAGACGCGGAGTGTGTGGGAGTAACGCTAATTTTGTGATGAAAAAAAGTGGTTACTTCAAATTTTTGTGTGGAATTTGACGGAAATTCTTTTACCGCGTAACCTTTGTTGTGCAGGCAGGAAGCACGCACGTGCCTTTCTAAATCTGCGATTTGCGGTTTATATTTTCGTCTAATAGTTTCGAGCGAGAAGGATAAAGAGAGGGAGCATATTTTCGGAAATTTATGAAAGAAACCGCTCAGCGTGAGGTTCTGCGAAGACGAGTCGAAGAGATATCAGTTTCGAAATGACGTCGGAAGCCTTGAAACGGAATTGTTTGTGTTACCGGACGATTTTCTAGTCCCGGCAGATTTACGGCGAAACGGTCCTTCCGAGATTAGCACTTTCTAACGATGCCGACGCGACGTATGTCTCGAATCTGCGCGAACGAAAAAGGGCTGCTTCTCGCAGTTTCCATCGTCTCGTTGTCGACTTCGGTGGTGTCGTTAAACTTGCATAAATCAAGGGAATTATTTTACCGAGAGAATCTTCAGAATCCGAGAAGTCTGGTCTTTTTTATTCCAAACTTTGTCGGCACGTCGATCCTTATTTTCTTGCCATTCGCTTTTTTCGCGGATCCCCAACAGAGAAAGAGAACTCGCCGCCGTCCGAGTCCTCGACATTTATCAGGATTCAGCTCTGAGGATTATTTTCTACATATTTCTCGTTCACTTTCTTAGTCATCTCCTACTCGCAGATTTCGATGCACAGATGCATATACAGTGCGTCGCCAACTTAGCAGGAACAGTACATGGATCTTTGTATTTTCTATAGCTGAACTAGTTTTTTTATTCGCATCTAGGTTTGATTTGCACCTTTCATACGAAAGAGCATCTATAACACAATGATTTACGAGAATTAAATTATTTATTTCTGCCTGAAAAATTAAGAAGAAATTAAAATTGGAACTTCGAATTCTGTTGCAAAAATACGCAAGGCTAATTTATTGAGAAACGCAATTTACTTGTTGATTATTTAGAAGCGAATAACTTCGAAAAAACCTATCCCGAATCGATTATTCTTCCTGTAACCCACGTTTCTGCGTACGCGTGCGGTTTCTTCCGTCGGGATCGTCATTTTTCAGAGACATCCGCCTCGAGTATTCGTTGCGCACGAGATTTGTATTTTAATTGACATCCGATTGCTTCGCATCTTTCCAACAATTTTCCAGCTATGCAGCGATAATTCGCCTGTTATTTATTTAAGTGGCCGTCCATTATCCAGGATGCATTTCGGCTCCCGCTTCGGCATCGCCGTTCGATCGACGATTTATGTTTAGCGAGAGAAAAGCACCGGACGGGGTGCTCGATTTGACTCACAAATTCGAACGTCTCGTTACCATCTGAAACTTCTCGGTCGAGTGAGTTTCTCTCGCAGCGAGGAGTAAATCGCGAGCGGCGAAAAACGACGGTTTCGTCATACGCGAGACGCGGAGTGCAGAGAATTTCGAGAAAAAAAAACAACAAAATCGATACAACGCGACAAAAGATGTTCGAGTCGACGCGAAATGCATATTTACACGCAAAAAAAAAATATTCACCGCGTCTTCGTTTCTCAACGATAGTTGATATTGGCACATCGCGTAGATAGGGCGGAAAATCGGCGATTACAGCGAGAGTTAGTGCGAGCTGCAATCACTTTCCGTGGTGCCATGGTGCGCAAAATACTTTTTGTCCGAACTGCAGCGAAAGATAGCTTTTGAGTGCATTACAAATTGAATAAGAATGTGGGAGGTGGTGGGCAGAAAAAAAATAAAACGACGAAAATGAAGAGAGAAAAAACGATACGAAATATTTCATTTTAATCTTACATCAATTTTTGTAAAATATTCTTTCACTGTCGGTAGAGAGGATTATCGTTTACGAAGAAATACGAGAGATCTCATTTGCTGATGCCAGAGTATAACAGAGCCCGAAAAGAGCTCACCGTCACTAACGTCGTCACCAAGTTCGGAATTATGATTATATATTTATGCGACGAAAATTTCACTTTTCCGCCCTACAGCTCTACTTCCCGCCCTAGAACGTAAAAGAGCCACTTTCCGCCCGCGAAACGTGCACGAAAAGGCGCACTTTCGGCGCAAGTAGGACGAAAAGGTATTTTTCTTCTTTTGCGCCGGAGAACTCGGTTTCAAGGACGTTTGTTCGGAGATCCTGAATTTCTGCCGGATCCCAGGCGCCCGACCAGAATTTGCTTCCGACTCTATCGAAAATTCGTAGTAATTATCGATGTTTATGAAATTCATATTGACTGATGGGTTGAACAGGTCACGGAAGACGCGGTGAGGATTCTCGTTGCAGAAGGTAACGTCCTTGCCCGAGGCAGTCTATTTATAGGTGATGATACCCTGCGTTCTTCTGCTTCTCAGCAACGTGCGTCGATGATGCGAATCGCGTGAATCATAGCATTTCGCGTCGATATCGCTGCGATGTCCGGCATAGCAAACGCGTAGTTTTACCGAGCATTATCTTTATTCGAGCCTCGATGCGAAGATGGATATCGGGTAAAAGGGAGCCAGATCGAGGCACCACGTTGTTAGGTAACCTCGCGATACCAATGTTCAAAAAATTCGTAGAATATCTCGAAAAATATGAAAAGTGACGAAGGTAGCGGAGGAAAATTGGAACATTCATTCGAGCATCGAAAGTCGAGTGCAAAAAAATCATACGCTGATCACGAGAAACGGCGAATAAAAAGACGAATCATTTTTACATTCGTGAGCTTGATTTTCGCGTGCTGGAAAAATGCTGCGGAAAAAAGTTTTGTCTATCCTCTTTCGTAAGAAGCATTGAAAATAAATTCTTAGAGGTACAAGAGATTAAAAAAGCTGAGAAGATCAGTCTTTACCCATCTTTTCCACCCCCTGAGTTGTAACATCAGTGGTGGGCATACTTAAATAAATTGTTACTTTAGATCCTAGGTACCAATATATTTAATACTTTATGAAGTGTAAAGTACTAAATACTAGAAAATTTGTTTCTATAAAATATCTAAAATAAAAAGTTCATTCAATATCTAATATCTTACAGTTTCAAATTACTAGGTACATTCAATATTCAGTACCTAAAATACATTCAAATACCAAATAGTGAACTGACGGATCACATTTGGCAAGCTTTTGGGAAACCAGTTTCCTAAATCGTACGTCTTCGAGTCTGGAAAAAATAGATGAAATTTAAAAAAAATTATTTTACCATTCTATAATAATTTATTGAGAAATTCTCATGGATACTGAGAAATTCTCTTAGTATTCTCGTGCACCGAGCGGTGTTTTTCGTGGGCGATATTCGATTTGATACTGCTTCGTCGTTATTATTTTTCTCGACGAGACGTCGAGAGTGCGGTGCGATTTAGGCGAGTCGCTCTCTCATCGAGGGTGTTTCGTCGGAGAAGACTCTCGGCGGATGAAAACGTAATCGCGACGTCAAATCTCTCCGGTATGATCCTCCGAGATGAGACCCTAATCGACTGGCTCTTTGATCCTTGAAATTGAATTATGCTTTATTACATTTTATAGACAGCGCTCTTTTATCTCCCGAGACTTCGCGCGACTCCTCCGAGGCTCTCATCAATATTCAACCTGCATGCAGGAACCTTTTCGGCTTCAGCCGCCGCGATCGATACGAACTGCCATGACGTCGCTGCGATCAAAAATTAACAAATTCCTCCTGAATCATCCGTGACAGAATCTTCCAAGAATCTTCCACAGCGCCAACTCCCTCGTTCCTCGCGGCCCCCGCCCCGATTTTTGACAAGTAGAACAATTTTCCCTCAGAAAATAACGCCACTCGTTCACCGATATCAAAAAATATCACGGACACGAAAAATTCACGGATAAAGCTCGCCAAAGGGTGCGAGAGGCACCAAAAAAAGCATATTTTTTCCAAGTACCTTATTCGTACATATTGAGTAACGTTTTGAGAATATTCCCTGAAATTTGCGTCGACATTTTTGAAGAATTAAGCCAGTGATTAATTGACAAAATAAAACAAGAAAAATGAGAAAAATAGGCGATCGTGCCTCGCGCAAAGAGCTAGTTCTCGTTCACGAAGACTACGAGGTGTTTTCCGACGATCGGCGTTCGACGAGGATCGGAATATTCGAATTCTTCGCACGTTTCGCACGCTGAGCGCGGAGATTTTCGATATCGATGGGAACGCGGTGAAACGATACCGATTAATAGCGATGAACAGGAAACGTCACCTCGCGTTGTAATTAATATGGCACAACGATCAGAGAGACCGTTGACGGTCATTGATCGCGTGAAAAGTGTCGTGCGAAATGCAAACTAGCTGTAATAGCTGCAAAACGAGGAGGAAATGAAACACGCTAGTGGATTCTGGTGTCCCGTTATTTACAGAAAACTGTGAGACCAAACGTTCATGGGAGGCGGGCGGACGGAGACGAGAGTTCGTCATTAGCTGCGGCAATAACGTGGAAAGAATACGAGGTACTCGTTGATAGCTCGGATAGGAGTCGAATATTTGCTGAATTGCGCGTACCTACTACAAACATTCGACGAACGATCGAATCATGTTTGCACAAAATTTATCCTACCAACAGGTTATGCTAACAGGATTATAATCATAGGTATTTATCTCTATCGGATTCTTCACCTTCTCTTCTACAATCAAACATCCGTGAGGTTATAATTTCAATTGATTTGTCGAGGCTGCCACCGCCGCATCGCTCTCGCATACGATATCGTAATTTATAGTCTGGCGAGGACTACCCGTGATCTTCTTGTTTACACTAAACGGCCGTAACCCGATTCGGCAATTGAAAAAAAAAAAAAAATTTCGCAAGCTAACGACGAGCATCGCCTACCACGAATCGAACCGACATCTTCGAGGTAAATATTTACCCACGAGAACACGAATTCAATCGAAATTCCGCTGGGTAACGCTGGTACGTTGTATGCTGATTCTGCGCAGCTACAAAATCCTTCGGAATCGACCGCTGCAACGCGGAAAATCCTTTGTTTTTTTTTCCCCCAATTTTTTGTTATCGAACCAATCTAGTGTCATGTCTTTCGTGGACGAACGAGGAAGCAGCTGAATTCGTAGGTATATCTAACGAATCTGCAAGCTTTATCAGCGATAATTCCGGAAACTGTGCTGAAAATATCTGCTTCAGATTCCGCGTACCGCGAAATCGTCTTCGTTCGTCGTCAAAGATGTTGGACTGCCCGAAAATGAGTTTCGATCTCGTCGTTATCAGAAGAAATACTGGAAATTAATTGACCAGGAATTATAGACTTTTGAGACACTTTTCGGGGAAGAGTAATCGGAAACGGAGCAGTCGAATTGATGGATGCTGAAAATCTAGCATGGAAAAATCTAACATCTCATGATTTATTTTTAAACGCATTCGTCTAGTTTTGTTTCATTCTCCAACGTTTTTCGAGGTTGTTCGTGCTACGTACAAACGTGAGGAATTGAAGCTTGCACAAACTTAGTACTATTTCAGCACACCTCGTGCGTAGTGATGAAGTAACACAAACGTAAAGTGATAGAGTAACACAAACCAGTGTTGAAGTAACACTCAAAAAGTAATGCTTAAAACGTGTTACTTTGGTAACTGGACTGCGAGAATAACACTAATTAACACGCTGAAATGTTGAGTAGTGTGCCCACAACATTTTACACTTTACCGAACGATGGCATTTTTTTTTATAGTGCATGATCGTCGTTTTCAGTGATAATTAGTATCTCGTCGATAATCGCAGTTTCATCGGGCGCGTAGCTCGATGGTTTTATTTTACCCGCAGCTACGCAGCTAGAAGAGCAGAACTGCGAACAGATCGCGGATACTATTCGTGGAACATGTTGGGTGTTTCAAATATTTGTTTTAAGCGTTCCGGCAATACGCTGCGTAGACAGAAGGCAGTGCCAATATTTAGGAACGACGTTGGTCAAGATGCCGCTAGAAAATTTCGGATGACCTTGAGATAAACGATCTTTTCGCCTGTTTGCGATCATATTCTCGTGAAACTTTCGTGCGTCAGTTCTGAAAAAACTCGGCTTACAAGTGGATTCGGCGTTCTGATCGGGGTGTGAAATTTATTTTCGACGAAATTCGAAGCGGCGTCGCGCGAAACCGGTCTGAATTTTCTGCAGACGTCGCCGAGGGCGAGGGAACATCTGGATAACGCGCGCGAAATAAATTCGTAGTAAATAGTGACGAAAAATTTCGCTCCTGACGCAACGGCCGCGATGATCGGTTAGTTGGCACCTTCGACGCGAATGTACGTGACGCTGCAATTGCGGATTCGCGGAAAGTAAAGCCTCCGTTCAATTTCTTGGCTCGCAGCCGCCACAACAAACAGTTGCGCGAACGTAGTCGGCTGTCGGATGAACGGAGCTTCGATGAATCGCCGATTTCCAGAACTGGGACTTCGCACTGCGCGACGCTGGTCGGATACTCGGAAGAATACGGGGAAGAAACGGGGAAGAAACGGGGAAGAAACGGGGAAGAAACGGGGTCGGGGCAACACCGAAGAATCTCGCGCCGGAAATACCGCGACTATCTAACAACCGATAGCCGAGAGTCGGGAATAATTAATGAACGCGGCTTGGTCGCCGCCGTAGGTACGGCGAACGGGTCCCGCAACCAGTTAGTGATATCAGAAATTATTTCCGTGTGTGAAAAATCATCTCCTAGGCCTGCGGCGTTTATCCGCCGCGTGACGTCACCGATACCCGCGTCAATTACATTATCGGCGCGGATCTGCGATGAGAAGGAGGTTTGCCCCGCGCAAAATACCCGCGTCGGAGACCACTCATCGCCGAGAGTGGGGCGAAAATCCGAAAGGAGCGCAATGCCGCGGGAAAATATCGTAAGAATTATTTTCCTGCGCGATTTATGCACGCGCGAAAAATGGAAGCTACAAGGCAAAAAATCTGAACGTAATAATTACAACAATAAAACACAGATACAGAAAATCGTAATTATTGAAAAGATATTTTTATGGTAAAAAAATTGGTACGAAAATAAAAATCGAGGATGGGTGGAATTATTCGACAACAGTTCATCTTCTTGAAAAAAGCAGTCTGGAAAACTTTTGGCTATTGGAAACGAGCTGGGGAAATCGTTGGTCTCGCTCCATTTTCGTCCTCGGAGCGGGAGAAAAAAACTAAGAGAGGAATTTGTATTTTTCGAAGCGGGCGAAGAAGCATAGAAATTTTGCGCGTGAAGAAAAAGAGAGCCTCGCGAGCATCGTGGATGTAAAACAATCGTCTTAAGTTCAGGAATAATTTTTCTCCGTTGCAAAGAAGAATCAGGTCCGAGGAAATCTCGTTTATAAGATCACATTTTTCGTAACAAATCTCGTTACGGAGGAATTCGCTCGGAAATGGGAGATCACATCGAGAGTAAAAACCCATCGTCCCGAAAAACTTGTGGAAAAATCTCGTTCGAATATAGAACGCGAAAAATCTTGGTATTTCGCGAGAACAAAACTATCGCGAGGAATATTTTTGCCATCCTTGGGAGAAAAACAAGGTTTAACTTGATTCGTGGTTTTTAAATTTTGCAGGAATTCCTACTTTAATTGTATTTCTTTCGGCGTGCGCCGAAAAAATGTATGAACATCGTGTAATGTTAGGCATTGACACGGCCACTCGCTGTATAAATGCAAGCGACGATTCATCCGCGAAAAACTTCGAATCTTGATCAGACAGGAACGTGACTCGTGCCAGCAGCGTTGTACGATTTTTATTTATTTTTGTTCTCCTATAAAAAAAGTCTTGGACTAGTCTTATTTCAGGTACTAGAAGAATTACGGAGATATCGCTACAACGATATACATTAGAGACGCTATTACATTTTTTTATTTAACGCGATATCGTAATCGCTATTTACTCTATTATACCCAATTCTCTGTCTTTTATGATGGCGAGAATATCTGAAAAGCTTTTGTGTTTGGTGCTATTATTACTGATGCTACACACAGCGGTAAATAGTATTGGAACTTTCGAAGATTTTTCAATAACTTTTACCTCTTATTTTGGTCACAATTTATTTTGTTTGCATTTTCCATACTTGAGCTAGCTTTTGTTTTGGAAACGATTTTATAACAGGTTTTCTGATCGAGTTAATAAAACAATTATTTGCGAGAGTTAAGCTAGTTATTTCTTCCTAAAGAACGAAGAAGAAACTTGAACTTTGAATGGTGTTACAAAAATCCGCAAAATTAATTTATTCAGAGACGAAATTTAGCGAAATAATGATTAATAAATATGATTTTACATCCGTAGTTTAATATCTCGCTACAACAGATATTTTGAACAGATGTGAGTAATACGAATTGAGCAGTAATCTTAGTTATTCTGGCAAACGATATTGACATTTTATTAATATAAATAATTATGCTATTGATATCCATACCACGTAAATAAATTGCATAAAAGCCAATTTGGTACTTTCTATGATTAATTGAAACTCGAAAATACACGAATCTGTGAACTGGCCCTAATAATGTCGCGAAAAAAAATTGGAGTGACTCGTTTTGGTCACAATTTACATAGTAACAAGATAGAGAGTTGAGAGTAATGATCAAGAGACTCGGTAGAGTCTCGCGCCTAGTTATATAAAAAAAAAAAAAAAATTTCCGCCGCGCCGCGCGAGACTCTGACAGAGTCTCTATATACCCGAACGGCAACTGAGTGACAGTTGAGGAAATTTATGATCGTTAATTTCTTCCGTCTCGCTATAAATACGGAATTGTAATAATTATTGCAGGATGTGGCCAAGAAGAGCTTTAATTTAAGCCCTATTGCGATCGAATCGGTGGACGTAGAGCTGAGATATTATTATTCGAAGATTTCGATGCAAGTAATTTATACGTGTTATCGACGAGATCGCATTTTCGTCGTCTCCGTCAGTCAGTGACGTCACACAATGTGGCAAGAAACCTATGGGTATAAAGAGTATAGAGTGGCTTTCGCTAGGTAGAGAGAAGAGACCTACCAAGTATGTGGCACGAAACCTATGGGTATAAAGAGTATAGAGTGGCTTTCGCTAGGTAGAGAGAAGAGACCTACCAAGTATGGACGTAGCCAGATGGCGCTTTGGTTAGCTCTTTATTTTCACCAACTACAGTACGGTATGTGTCAATGTATTTTTGGTCGTAATTGTTCGTATAATTCAGAACAAGATTATTTGAGGTACGGTAAGATATTTTTTTTTTATGAGATAACTGTAAGTGTTTGACAACACAGGGTTGAATTGAATGATTACTACAGTCTTTAGTTATAGCGTGAGATTCGTTATGCGGGTCAGTTGGATCGGTCCGATCCCGAATTTGGCGTTTACGGCATTGCCGTTCCGCTGTTCTTTGTTCACGCTGGTTGTCTTCTGCTTTGACAGGTAGGCAAAGCGCCCGGAGTACGATTATATGGTTAGATTGCGGTTAGGACTTACAGTATGAAAAAATTGTACCGATAATCTGTCCATTATTATTCGGCAAATGAATAATATTTTTGAAACGATTCAATGCAAATCAGAATCAACTAAAGTAGCTAAGTCACGAGAATATTTATTAGCGAATCCTGTGAAAGAGTGTAGAGAAGGAGAAGTACCAGGCAATAGAGAGAATTACAGTCATTACATTAACAGAGAGTGCATCACATTCAGATTGCAAATTAAGGTAGTAAGCCACAAACGGAAACAACTTTCAAGATTATTTACGCATGTATATTATTGAATATCATTTATTTATAGTTGGAAATTATTACAATTATAAACTACAAAATAATAAGGATCTTCGAATGTCGAGGCTGGATCTGGAACGAAAAAGATTAACGAATATTGTGGTATGGCTGAAGAGTTAGATACACGAATACTCACGGTATGTAGGTGTATTTTTTAGAGTGAACAAATCTATTCGATCAGTATTATATGTAATGTATATGTAATGTATGTATATGTAATGTATAGTGCCCGAGGCGCGCCGCGCCGAGGAAAATTGGCGCGCGAAGCGCGCAGGGGCGGAACCCCTAGTATATATATGTACATATCTTTGTACAAATATTATTATTGCTTTTATTCAAGGGTGATAGACAATTTATGCGATTTATTACGGATACGAGAATGATTGTACTTACGTAATTAATCAAATTCTACAAAAAGTAGTGATATCCCCATAAAAAGCACCTCTGGTGCAAAAACCTTTCGCCTAGTTATATAAATGTGATAGTCACCTAGAAAAAATACATTCTTATACCAAGAAAACATCATACACTTATTATTTTATACAAAAATTCCTTCCTCGTAAAAAAAAAAAGATTCGAAATCAGATGCTATTGCCTAGTACCGATATCACGTTGTCTTTTTCGAATTGACAATTAGGCTTTTCATAACACGGTATTGACAGCCTTCCTGTCCTGCCACGTAGTACCATAGATATAACGATAGAGGACTGACGCCTCCATTGGTTCACCCAAATAACATTTAAAAAAAATAAAATAAAAATTAAAAAAAAATTTGGTGGTAGTGGTACTAGGCGGGCCTTTTCCAGATAAGTACAATGTTACCGCGGTTGAACCATGTCAATAATCCCAATATAGTGATACGAAATATTGGCCCGCCTAGTACCACTACCACCAAATTTTTTTTTAATTTTTTTTTTATTTTTTTTAAATGTTATTTGGGTGAACCAATGGAGGCGTCAGTCCTCTATCGTTATATCTATGGTACTACGTGGCAGGACAGGAAGGCTGTCAATACCGTGTTATGAAAAGCCTAATTGTCAATTCGAAAAAGACAACGTGATATCGGTACTAGGCAATAGCATCTGATTTCGAATCTTTTTTTTTTTACGAGGAAGGAATTTTTGTATAAAATAATAAGTGTATGATGTTTTCTTGGTATAAGAATGTATTTTTTCTAGGTGACTATCACATTTATATAACTAGGCGAAAGGTTTTTGCACCAGAGGTGCTTTTTATGGGGTTAACTCTACATCTAACTATCCTAACTACCAATTTTTTTCGGCAGACCACGCATACTATTGTTCTAATAATAAAATTTGAAATAATCTTCTCCCCTGTTTAAGCCTTGATTTTGTATAGTTTCGTATATTACATGCATACATTACACATTACGAAATTTGTATAATTGCAGGATTTTTCGAGAGAAATTCCTTCAATTTTTTAGCCCTCCTTATTTGCTCCTGTTTTTCGCGCTGCGCGGTGTAACGTCCGAGGAATATGTTTTACGAGCTATTCGAAAACGTCTACGAGAATTCCTGCGCTGACTTTTAATTGTCCAGTATAATTGGCGGTGGATTTTTGTCCGCGGGTAAAATTATGAAGCGCGTTTTTGTTCTCGCAAAAAGGGCAACAGCGAGGATTATCATAAGTATTCGTCGAGTAAATTTCGGGGAGACGCAGCGGGTGCCTTCGGCGTGAACGATATCGCGTCAGGTAGTAACATGACGTGGATTAAAAACGCCCCGTCGGCGGGGCGCGTCTGGGCGCTTTTGCTCGGCATTTCTGGTTCCTTAGCTCTGCTCGCGCACGCAGCTCTATTAATTACAGCTCTCGAAACTCGGAGCCTAGAATTAAGCAAGCCCTTCCATTTTTTCTCCGCGTCATCAGGCGCGTCTCCGTTGTTCGGTAGGGAGAAACATCGTCCGATTCGCCTGCGGTCGCGCGCGCGTTCCCAACCGCCGGCGAACAAATACGCTTTTGTCGTCTAGATGACCGAGACGAGTTTATCGGGAACAAATCGTATCGCGGATGATAAAATTTGCGCGCCTCTCGTAGAAAATCACGCGGCTTTCAACCGTCACTTTTCACGAAATGGCACCGACAATCGTTTCATTCACTGTATTTTCTGGAAAACGGGTTACATCCGTTCTCGAAGCTTCCTGCGCCAAATTATCAGACCAAGGGAGTTCTGAGACCGGCGCTCCAAATTATTTCGGTGAAAATAATTTTTTTTTTTGCCCGCTCGCATGCCATTTTTGCGCGTTTTTCCTCTCCTTCCTCGTTCGCCAGAACGTCCGTCACCTCGACATTTCCTCTCCTCGCATTTTTCATCGACGTCAAATATTTTGTCAACGATTAAAAAAATTATTGTTAAATAATTGCCTCGAAATTGCGTATAATTTTCACGAAGCAACGCGATATTTTTATAGTTAGTGCTTGCAAGGTGAATAGTTAGGCTTAACTAGACTGTTGCCAGCGAAAAGCGTAATATTCGATGTGGATAACGTCGCTTTTTGGGAGAAAATCGTTTTTTTGTCCCAATTAGAAAATGCGGAGCGGTGAAATGAAAAATTGGAATGGTTCGTTGAAACGTGCGACGAAGATTTGATTATCGGGTGAAAAATTCGTCTGATTTCGCACGAGATCGATTCGGTGTATTGAACTTTGCGGAGAGAAAACGTAGAGTCACTGGATCGAGAATCTTCGCGAAGAAATCATTCGCGAACAAAGTCTCGAAGCGTGAAAGAAGCGTCTAATCCGCGAGACATTGTCCCGATAAAGTCAAGGTCATTCCGTTTGAAAAGACGAATCTCCCGCGAATCAGGATGCCCGCGGGAAAAAAATAAAAACGAAAGAAGAAAAAAAACAGCGTATATCCGAAGCCAGCTAAATTTGGCTGGTTAAATTTATTTCGCCAACGGTATATCCTAATCTACGAGAGTTCTTTGCGAAGACGCGGCGTAAGCCTCGTATAATTACATTTTCATCGCCACGCGTTACAAATGTTAAACTCTGCGGGGCAAAATAATAATTGAAACGTCTTGTTCGCGGACAATGCTGATTTTATCGCGATCTACGCGGTGTCGGGGGTCCAGCGTCGCGAGCTGATAATTACGGCACGTTTAACATCTCGAAATAATTCGAACGAAGCACGACGAGTCCACATAAATTTGCTCCGGGAATACCTCGACGAACGGTACCGTTTCCTTTTTTTCCCCCTATTTTTGCTTTTTTTCACCGATTGATCGTCGGAGGAGAGCTCTTCTGGAGACGATTCGAACAAATCGTCGCGGAAGCTTGAGAAAAGTTATCAGCAGCCGAGATTTCGTAATCTAATAAAAACGGGCGATTGGAAATGACGAGTAACGGTTGAATATTCAAATTCACGTAAGATCGTCGCGCCGAGTTTGCACGCCGACGTTTCACAGCATCCGGATGGAGCGCGGCATCGGGACCAAATTCATAAATTTCGTGTCTCCTTTATCGAATTCGCAACGTCGCGAGGCGGGACCAAATCGAAAAAACCTCGCCAAAACTCCTGGGATCTCGAATTCCACGTTGTTTGCGGTGCTGATCACGTCCAAAACATGGAAAAAATTTCAAGAGGGATAAAAAAATTGAGGTTTCGGACGCAAACGCGTAATCTTATTGGCGCTGAACGGTTGAGCGCGGGTAACGAAGATGAATAATTGCTTCCCACGTCGACCACGCTACTTTTTCACCATTTTGAATTCGGCAACAAGAATTCTTCGGCAGTAGGATACGTGTTCAAAAATAGGAATGGCGAAATCACGAGAAAACGCATGATTGGGGATGAAGAGGAAAATAAAATTATTCTCATTTCAAGTTACACTTGGATGAAATCTGGATATTAAAATTCAAGTTTCGGGTCGAAAAATCACGAGAAAATTATTAATACGGTTGCGAATGGTTTGCTTTAAGGATGTTTTTCTCGAGCTGCGCGACGCTGCTAATCGCAGGGAAAACCATAGTTTCGCAGTAGGAAGATGAAAATCTTTACAATATGGTGTGAAAATGTCGAATTGAATTTTTGGACGAAGATGGTGGGAAAAATTGGGAAAATGTTGGACTCTGAGACGAAATTGTTGAAAATTGTTTCGGCTGATTGGCTAACTTTTTGCAACGACGACTGTGGACATTGGAGCGTATTGGTCGTGCCAAGTGACTTCGAACTCGTAAGACTCGCGGAATCGGGCAAGAAATGTAATAAAAAATGTGAAAAAACATTCCTCTAGGTACACGTTTTCGAAATAAAAATGAACAAAACGGGATCTCGGAGTGAATAGGGGACGCGGAATATGCGAGGCACATTTTTTCTCCGCACCCGAGTGAACGAGGAATATCGATCGGCGGCGAGGTATAAAAAAAGTTGGAAAGTCGGTGAACTTCGTGATTGCATCGGGTTCCCAAATTATCGTGGTTCGTGCGTGAGAATATCGCGTATCGCTCGTCTCCGCGTCGGAGTGTAAAATAAACACGTGCGCGTAAGTTCCGTCTAGCAATTCCCCGACACCCTGTATAGAATACGTGCGATCGATAATGCCGTTATAGTAATTAACGAGCTGCCATTCATTTGCCATAACGAGTCGGTGGCTGCAAGCTGATTGCAGAGCGTAAACCGAGAGCGTCGTACGAAGTCTAATTTTAGTCCCGCTTCGCGTGGCCGAGAATTGAATAGATATAAGACAATTATTTGCGCTCGGTATCGGACGATTGAATGATCACTCTAATTATATATTTAATTAAGATATCCCACGTTCCCGATTCGATTCGTCGCCGGACGGGCGCAGCTTCGTAACTTGGACGAACGACACTCGCAGAGGTGTAAACCGTGATGGATCCGCCATGGGATCCGTTACGATTATTTCCTCGTGATAAATTGGATCGGAGCGAGAGCGAGAGCGAGAGCGAGAGAGAAGTTGGTTTACCATTTTCAGTTGATTAATCGACTATTTGCCAATTAATTGTGTGACTAAGAATAAATTATCTAACCTATCGATGAATTTTGTCAATTTATAATAAACGTTAATTAGAGGATCAAAACTTTCCGGCGCAACAAGGGGAAAATTTCAAAGTGCCGTTACTCCGCTAATAATGATCGTAAAAAATTGAAAAATATAGCGTTTTGAAGCCTGAAATTTCTTCTTTCGAAAACCTCTATTCGATTGTTTTCAACCGATCTTTGGCAGCACGACACTCGAAAAAGCACGAAGGTGACGAATCGCAAAATATTTTCTCAAATTCGTCGAGCTGCACCGCGTGCAGAAAAAATCGCAGCACATTTCTGTTTAAACCATCGGGAAGTTTGATTCTTTTCCTTTCCATTGCTATCCTGGACAATTGTCCTACGATTTTTTTTGATCGAGTTATTGCCGCTTGAACAGAAAATACCTGTTTTTTTTTGACAACCCGTAGCTCGCGCACCGATGATTGTACAACAATTGTTAGGAGTGGTTTGTACAGCTGAAAATCTGTTCTTTCTGATGTTGTGGTCACTTTTGCTTTAGAATTTTTTTCCGGGCCGTAAAATCATGCTCAAAGTGTCGTTTCAAATTGAACATATTCCTTTTTTCGAAAAAAAGACGGCCATCGTGCTAAAAACGGTAAAAATGTGAATGTTTTTCGCGTTTCCGCGAGTAAACAGTATTTTGAATAAATACTCGAAACACCACATCCGTCCAATTTTTTTCTTTGCGATCCGAATGGTGTAAAATGAGGTATTGCGACAAAAGTGCTTAGAATGACGTTACATTGGTTCAGGAAATACGGAATGTCTAAAAAAAAAGCCATTTTTTGTTCAAGTGGAAATAACTCGAGCAAAAAAAATTGCAGATCAATCGTTAAATATAGCAATGAAAAGGAAAAGAATCAAGCTTTCGGACGGTTTAAACAGAAATGTGTTGCGATTTTTTCCGCCCGCGGTGCAACTCGACGAATTTGAACAAAAATTTCGCAATTCGTCACGTTTGTGTTTTTTTGAGTGTCGCGCTGCCAAAGATTGGTGCAAAAAAAATCTATAAAAAGCCTTCGAAAGCGGAGATTTCAGGCTTCAGAACGCTATATTTTCCAATTTTCTACGATCATTATTAGCGGAGTAACGATACTTTGAAATTTTCCTCTTTTTGTGCTAGGAAGTTTCGGTCCTCGAATCGTTGCGTCGAGTGTATCATAAGATTTTACTTGTATGAAAGCTGAATTCCAGATGGACGAAGGTAGAAATTAAAATTTATCGTTGGACAATATTTGTAGAAATATATTCAGTTTTTATTTTCAAAATTTGGTTATTTTACCATTTTCAGTTGATCAAAACCTATAAATGAATTTTGTAAAATTCATAGAATCGGCTCGATTATGGTTTTTTATTGATATAATCAGAGAGCGAGGGAGAGAGAGAGAGAGAGAGAGAGAGAAGGAAGAAGAGAAGGACGAAAAGAAGTTCCGACGAACGGAGAAAGCGCAACTCATCACGTCGAACGAGTTTACAAACCTCTTTGTAAAATCAAATTTCATGCCTTTACGCAAACGATGCATGTCATTATTGCGCCGTGCCGACAGGTATTCGCGCGCGATACGGTGACGAACGACCGTTCCAGCCGATGGTATCCCTTTATCCCGGCCAAACGGGATAAAACATCGGCGTCGAAATAATCGATTCGATTTCCAGCGACTCGCAACGTCATCGATGAAAAAAATGAAGAAAATGGAGACTCGTGAGGAATACGTGTACCTAATATTCCGCGATATGTCTATGGTATCGACGATAATCCATTACGCTCGAATGAAGCGGTTCTATGCTCCGGGCAAGACCACGAGATACGGTACAAACGTACCTGTCGCCGATGAGATATTCCCGATATCAATATCGAGCTACGACAATTAACGTAGCCACGATAAGATACAAATGTCGACTTCGTTAAATTACAGCGAAGCCCGTGAGCTTTCGATCGGAACGAACGAGACGCGACTATCCGAAAGACATGGAAACGGCTGTAAAACGACGATAAGTAAAAGATACATGCAGGATTAGCAGAGATACCATCAACAAATTAACGACGTGCTCTTCGTGGACGAAAAATGGCGAAAAATTCGACGCGGAATGCGAGTATTAATCTGCAGTCATCGGGAGCATCGAGCGATAATAATTGTTGACATCCGAGCTAAATCCGAAATTTCGAAGAAATTGTACTAAAATGAATTCCAATCGACTCACTGCGGGGAGGTTGAGCTGAATTATCGTTAGAAAAAAAACTGAAAAACACGCTTTAGTGGTAGACCGAACTAAAAAGTGAAAAAAATTGAAGAAAAAACGAGGAAGAAGAGAAAGAAGAAAAGCGCTTTTTCGTTGTCTGACGAGACAGGCGGATGGAAATAGGGGAAAGTATTAGAGAAATAAGGCTGCTGACGTTGTCACACGGTTGGAAATACGCTGCATCGACCTCTGCCACGGGCACGGTAACCTCGTTTTTAATTCCAGAATCTACACCGAAGCAGTTTTATGGTTCTCGTCGTCGTATAACGATCCGCGACCTCTGGTACCGCGGACGGTGGCGAGGAAAGAGACAAACTTGACGTGACACAGAATTTTCGAGGGTAACTTTCACCCGTCGTTGCGAATGACACGAATAATCGTATCGCGCCGAAAACGTCGCTGGGATTCGTGAAGAAAAGAGGAGGCGAAACGAGTTGGTCTACCATCCTAAATAAACGAACCCCTAAACTCGTCGTTGCCACCCAGTCGCGATTTATTACTAGAACCGGCTGTCAAGTTTCGGCTAACACAGCTATCAGAGACAGATGGAGTTGGCACCCTCGGCGAGGAGATCAATTAAGGTGGGGTAAAGAGAGAAAGCGAGAGAAAGAGAGAGAAAGCGAAAAAGAGAGAGAGAGAGAGAGAGAGGGAAACTAGCCCTAAGAAAATCCTAATGCATCCCCGAAGTGGCAAAGGGTCGGGCGCGACGCGCGAGGGCGTTGCGAAATAATGAACGGCATCGAACTAATGAATGTTAGGAGATGCTCGATGAACCAGAAATTACTTCGCCTCGTCGCAGTGGAAATCCGAGAACTATGATAAATTTCGTGGCACGTGGTGGGTGCCGAGTTCGACGGGAGGGCGGCAATGTTACGATGTAGAAACCACGTCGGATCAGGTTTACTAACATTTCTTCGAAGATTCTATCGGATCAGGGCGATCGTTGTTGAAAGGTACAATCGTGGAATTTGTTTTTATCTCTCACCACAATTAAATCACTAGAAATGCTCTCGACTCTTGCGTAATTGCGGTATTCGAACAGCATGTCGTCGCTGAGTCCCCTGAAGATGGTCCCCTTAAGTGGAGTTTGTATTTGGAACGAGCGAGTCAAAATGTTCCACGTGGGAGTAGGTATTAAAAAAGCTTTTTCATCGCAGATCTATGCTATCAATCGAGAAAATTTGTTTTTTCGACTGCTGACTCTGGATCCTGAAATTCACAGCTGTATAGATCGAAAAATAACAAATGAACAACAGTCATCATTTTTTCTTTCTTCCTCTTTCTCTCTCTCTCTCTGGATTCACGATGTTCATCGCCGTGAAAAAGATTAACCCTTTGATTACGCATCTATTTTTCGGACATCTACACTCTGGGTCAATTTCGCCTATAAATTCGAAATTACTAAAACCTTTCATTCAAAAAAATTGAAAGATATAGCTTAAATAACGTTTACAGTACTTTTCAAGTATTACAAGCATCTTGGGGATCTCTCAGACGCTTAAAAAATTGGCTGATAAGATGAAGTTTTAGAAGAAAAAAACCGCCTGCTTTTCAAACGCTATTTTTGGCCACAGTCGATGACAGGGTCAAAATGACCCATTGTGTACGCGAAGGGTTAACGGAGAATAAAGGGAGAGGCTATTTTGTATCGTCGGCGAAGCGACAGATTCGTAGAATAGAGGATCGGGGACGAATCGCACGGCAAGCGAAGTCGCAGTTCACGATCGTCGATCGAATATTGTTGGAGCGATCAAAACGTTTTTCCGTAGGCGATGGCAGTGCTGACAACTAGATAACATCTCGGCGCTTCGTCCGTATTTTTTCCCAACGCTCGAGCGACTTTGGCAGCGAGGTGACTTCGGCATTATCAATTCCGTTATGATCGAATGATCGTTCAATCAGAAACGCGCGATACGATCGGCGCAACGAAACGTTACTAGCAGCGTGATTGTTTTCGTCAATCGAAAATCATCTCATTTCAGATCAATGACGATTCATTCACGGTACAAGAGTCGTATAAAGACCGGGTTTAAAGAGCAGCGAATCGAGGGAAGATATCGGGATGAGATCTGCGGGTTACCAGCGGTGTAGCCGTGTACTTTGCCGGACGATCTCGCCAGGAATCTAGCAAATGGTTTGTTTGATACGATGCTCCACTTAGATAAACTCGATTAAAGCCAAGAGTTGTCGTAGCGGTTTTCACCGTCCCGACTTTCCGCGTCTCTCTCAATCGACGTTCCTCCGGCGATAATTCCAGAAATGCGATGCGAAGTGATCGCGAGGTTCATCCATTGTTTTTCAAAATTACGGGAAACAATTCCTCCCACGAGCCAACTCTAATCGCGTGGGAGGAACTTTTTTTTCAACGTTCTCCTCGGAGCTTTTGTACTTATTTTCTACTTGCAGTGTATTAGTCGACGTATACATCAAGAATTTTCTTCCAAATCAAACTCAATGAGAAATGCGAGTGTTCTTAAATATTCGGTATTTCAATTTTAAAAGAAGTTTTTAAAAAATATATGAAGCACGTCAAATTGTAATATACACGTTATGGATGGTCGATTTATTTGAAACAATTTTTGAAAAAAATGTGTTTTTGAAAAAAAAAAACCATTCATCAGAAAAAATACTACTTTTTGTGATTTTCACGTCTGTGGAAAAATTGAAGCGCGTTGGATGTTATATTTTATTTTTTGCATCCAATTCGAAGAGACATCGATTGGTTATTTTAGAAAAAAACTGTCTTCTGGCCAAGAGTTTTTTTTTGTTGGTAGGAGTAAAAAAAACAAGAGCAGCCGAAAGCAGGTTGATTTTTTTTGTCCCGAAATTTTCGTTCGCTGCTGCGACACAAGTCGCGTGCGTTTCGAGCGCGTGAAAAGTGCAGCGGTACGTTTGTCGGTTACTCGCGTTCGTTTCTTGACGGAAACGCGACGGAAATATTTCCGTAAATGTAGGTAAATGGATCTAGATCATCGGACCGGCAAAAGCAGTTCACAATAAACGGCGTCTTTCTGTTAAAAACGCGTTTCTTCGCGCTCGTAATGTGATCGAAACGTGTCGCAACGCGGCACGCGTCTCGCATGGAAAGGTTCGTCGGTATGATAGGCGGATAGATATGATTCGATCACGCGGCGCTGAATTTTTCGATGACGTAACGGTACCGGGAGACGAGACGACGGACTCGAAGTTTCGAATTCCATTTTCCATCCCGACTCCCGGCGCGGGTCCCGCTTTTTCTACGGTCGTCGAGGAGGAGGAGGAGGAGGAAATAAAAAGAGTCATCGGCATCGGTAGTTTTGCTATTGAAATATCGGCGATGTTATCTCGCGTTGCTGTTTACCGTGGCGAAGACAAAGCCTGATTAATCTTCGCTGACCTCGACGAAGCTGAGCCGGGGACCCCTCGGACGTAGACTATGGGACTAAGGAATTGAGGAGAGGACTGGACTGCGACTAACGGTTAAACTACATGGCCATGCGGAGCCATGCACGACTCTCGCAAGCTTATCTCGACTAACTTAACTCAGAGGAAATTACAAGTAAATGCCAATAAATTTTACTACCAGCTAGACGCTTCGCGGGAAGTTGAACCGAAGGATAATATCCGGCCGCGTGCCGTTTCTTTGCCGAGTTGTGTCACGCGGATGCATTTCTCACCGCGAAATTCTCATCCTCGCTCGCTCTCTCTCTCTCTTTCGCTTATTTCATTTTATTTCTCTTTATTTTGCTTCGTTTTATTTTACTTCATTTTATTTCATTTTGTTTTATTTTATTTTATTTTATTTTATTTTATTTTATTGCATCCAATTTATTTCCTTTCACAAATTCCATACAATACATATATCTTTATGTAAGTATGTTATAAAATGTACAAATGCAGCAAGATTATCTGAAAAACACATTTCCATTTATTTATTGTACTGTTATATAAAAACTAGGGATTATAAAATTTGCTTCGTAAATAAATACGTGTAACTGTGAGAAAAAAAACTGCATATATCATTTTTATTGAGTCACGTTTTTGCGAAAATAATTTAAATTTATATGAATTGTACAAACGATTTGATATTTCGACGCTGGAGATAGATCATTGAAACGTTCCGTTTGGATGAAACGTTAGAAACGTTTGATTTGTTTAAAACGGCGAGAACGTTTTTCCCATTAAAACCTTTTGCATACTTTAAAAGAAAACATTTCGATGTCTAGAATTAGTGAGAAGTCGGTTGTACTGTTTGGTTGGAAACTATTTATTAAAATAAAACATCTAAACGTCTTGAAATAAATGTGCATACGTGTTTAAAACACGTTTTCCCTCGAAACCATTTTGGGGAGAAAAATGATTTGCGTTCGCGAGCTCGATTCGCGGTGTCGCGCGTTTTCCGTCCACTCGAGCGGATTTTTCGAGGGAATCGCGCGATCCGCGGCCGAAGCGAGGATCGTTTATCTCGCGGTACCTGGAGGATGTTGGATCGGCCGGCGCGGCGTCGGTAGCCCTCGTCGTCTCGGAATGTTGTCTAATTGTGACGGGGGTAAGAATGACGGGAGAGATACTCCGCGACGACAGATGTGGCGAAGAGGCGCCTCGCTTCTGATCGTCATTCTCAGAAGTTGACCGAGCGAGAAAGACCCGCGGACAGATTTGCGCGCGTACCTTCTCCCGAGAGCGGTGCGTAGGGTTTATATTTACAGCTCGAAAGACTCGCACCCGCAAAAAGCGACAAAGTTGGCAATCCTGAAATAACAGGTTACAGGAGCTCGGAGCACTCGACAGGTTGACGGCGGTCCTCGGGGGGCCGGAGCCTCTGCAACGAGACGAACGGCGAGAGATGAGTTCTATTTATATACCGAAGTGTGGGATGCGCGGAGAGCGGAGGAACGAGCGACGAGCGTGGACCAGGGCGACGATGTCTCGAATCGTTCGATAAATACTCCAATCTGCCGAGAATTTCGTGACAACGTCGCGCGAAAAGGATCTCCTCTTCGGTCCCCGTTCCACCCCGCCGGCCGAATCACTCCGCTTCGCATCCCTCTCGTCTCCTCTCTTTCTCTCGCTCCTGTTGATTTATCTCCTCGATTTTCCCCCCGGTGCCCGATTCGTACTTTTACGACGCGCCCTTTCGAATACCCGCGCGACACTTGCCGAAGATTCCTCTGTCACGCGACTAACCGCCGGATCGACGAAACGGGAGCCCTGAAATATCGGCGCAATCGACTCGAAATATCCGCCTCGAAATCTCAATTCAAGCCGCAATCAAGTTACACCACTTTTTTCCGCGCACGACATCGCGAGCGCATCGGCCGGCTCGCCGATTCTTCCGGGTCTTCGTTTTTGTCATCGCCACGGGCAGACCGCAACCCCGCGATCATTTTCAGAGACGTACGTAGCTAAAAATGCTCAACGCGTTTTTAGCCCCTGAAATATGCGAGCAAAATGTCACAAATGTCCAAAAGTGCGGGCAAACGTGCGAATAGCAACGCAACGTAACGCGGAGTTTTAGAATCGTGGGGCGATGAATGGAGCCAGCAAATTTTGATACATCTTTTTATCCACTTTTCATCGTATAAAAAATTAGGAAATAAAATTCAAATCCAGCATTTTGTTCACGGTTATAAAAAACTTGAATCACAAATATTAGAAATTATCTTTCCAATATCCATTTATTGACACGAACATAAGAGTTTTGTTTTACCTCGTCAACCTTTTTTTTCCTAAACTATCCGCACATTTTTTTCCTACGTAGAATCGTGCGATTTGCATGGCTTCATATTTATTAGAAGTACATAGCTACATTTTTTTAAACTACATATTAAAACGACAACGAAAGTGTATAATTCCTAAAAAAAAATGAGACAATCAATGGATTGAAACTCACTGTCAGTATAGATTCTCTTTTGGTCAGATACTCGGACGCTGTCTTGCTTTTTCTTCGTAGTCTGGTTATTTTATTGAAAATCGTATTTCAGGGAAAAGGGACCACTTCGTCGGATCTCGTTTATTCAATGAATAAGAGATAAATTGAAAACATAATACACGGCGGTTTGTGATTTCGCAGGTATTTCGCAGAACAAGAGAAACCCTGATCTCGAACTTTGATCCCGTTTCTCTCAAAACAAGGCTTTTGGCATGTTCAACTCGGAACTCTACAACTTTGCGATTCTTTCACCTCTCAAAGTGTTGCAAGTTCCACCAAGAATATGCCCACATACGAGCTGATTCCCCTTGTGGTTTTGTACCTCCAAATTGTCGACCTTTTTTCTCCATCATCATTAATATCCGTAGAAATGAAGCAAAAGCCAGCTAAATATAATTTTTTACAGCGAAATTTCTAGAAAAAGGTTCGATACATTTTTCAATGTAAATTTTTTGCTCTTTTCACTAAAAATATTTCGGATTGCATGCGACATGTTTCAATGAAACGAGCGGAAAATTTACATTGGAGAATGTATTGAAAATTCTCCTGGGAGACTTCTAACTTCTCGGGTCCCCCCAAAAGAACGTTAATAACGTGAAATATCAAAAGCTGCATGAAATTTCAGTAAAAATAATTGTATTGGCTCTTGTCTCATTTTTACGGAATTAACGATCGATGATGGAGAAAAATGATCGAAACTTTTGTGGTACGAGAATAGTTGAGCTTTTTTGGTCGATGCTTTCGAAGGACTGGAATTCACTGCTACGAGAAACTGTTGGAATCGTGCGAGCATGGTTGGAAGTTTGTGGATCGCGCGGCTGAAAAAAATTGCGTGTAAAAAAACTGCGGAGAGGAATTTGAAAAACTGTTAGCTCGACGCGATTGATAAGCTAGGCATGCGCGTTCGTGTCCTCGAAAGATCCTTCGTCCGTAAAAATTGGCATGTTGGTTTCGAAAAATGTTGTTCCACAGGTGTTAACGACGAGGCTCGACTCGCGCCTTTGTACGAATTATTGTCGCGGGTTCAACGATACGGGATGCCCGTGGAGTTAACAATGCTCTAACTGTACACGCGGTCTGAGTACTCACGGTAAAATGGACCCACCGCTCAGCTCGGTAAATTCCCAGGAACGCTGACGTTCAACTCTTCGCGAGTCGAGACGAATGGGAGGCTTTGTCGTCGTGGGTCCTCGTTGTTGTTGTTGTTTGGTCGTTCCTTAATCGATGATCATTTTCCACGCGGCGATCAAGCCTCCACTTTGCCTCCGCGACATGGACGGTATGAAATTTCTACGCCCAGAAATTAATCAATTCGTAAGCTCGCCACTGGACATTTCTGTGCAGTCCTGATACTCTGTATAATATTTATGCCCCGATTTTTTCCCTCGGCGTCTCTTCTACGCTCGATTACTCGGCATGCTTTTTTTCTCTCCCGTTCGTAGCGTTATTTGTGCTATTTTCTCTCGCTTTTTCATCGGAATGTTGTATTAGGCAATATTTATCGCATCAGAAACGTTTTTACGATCCATCGGGTTCCACTTTTTTGGGCCTTTTTTCATTCGCAAATTCTTCCATAGCACTCGCGAGGCATTCTTCCTCGATCCAGCCACCGATTTTTCCGATGTCTCTCAAAATTCTGGAGAGATTTTTGTGCGTTAGATGGATGCTCTGTAATTTGTTTTCGATTTTTTGGAGCTTCGACGCCGAAGTTACATCTCTATTAAAAAAATTTGCATAGAACAGTAAAATTGTTGTGCAACTGCGAAAAAAAAATTAATCAAAATAAAAATCTGATTTGAAAAAAACTATTGAGAACGACTTACAAAACTACTGACAAAAGTGTCAGAAAACTATCGAGAGAATATTGAGGAACTACAGAAAAACTAAGGAGCAAACCATTAAGGACTATTGATAACTATTGAAAGAACTATTGATCATTTGCCTAGGACTTTCTCGGTAGTTGGACTCGGTAATTGGACCTCACTACTGGTGAAACTGCTGGGTTGAACCGTGACTTGCTCAATAGTTCCACCATTAGTACTGACAATAGTCTCCACGAGTAATACTGCCCAGTAGTTTCCACGAGTAGTGCTGCTCAATAGTCTCCACCAGTAGTACTGCCAACAGTTTCCGCCAGTACTACTACCCAATGTAGTGAATATCTTAAACAGTCCAAGACAATAATCAATAGTTTCCACAATAGTGATTTAATCATACCTCTTCGCTACTGAAAGGATCACTGGAACCAGTAGTGAACTTTTTTGGTAGTTCTAATCGAGTCAATAGTTTTATCCTTCGCTGCTGAAAGGATCACTGGAACCAGTAGTGAATTTTTTCGGTAGTTCAAATTGAGTCAATAGTTTTATTCTTCGCTGCTGAAAGGATCACTGGAACCAGTAGTGAACTTTTTCGGTAGTTCAAATTGAGTCAATAGTTTTATTCTTCGCTGCTGAAAGAACCAGGGGAACCAATAGTGCCTTCACACTTCAAATTTATCGCAGTAGAGCGAATTTTAGAAAAAATTTCCTAGCAGACACGTAACTTTGGGGTCGAGTTTGCAAAAAATCTGAAAAAATTCACAGAGTCTATCCAAGGTGTAGAATTTTTTTAGAATGTTCAGCGACACCGAAAAAATGGGTGGCTGGATCGAGGAACAATGCCTCTTGCATGGAAAACCATTTCTGTTACCATTTTTTCATCAATTTGCGGACACTTTTCTCGTCAACTTCCATTTTTTGACGAGAACTCATTTTTTTTCTCCGCATCTCACTATCGAAAATAAACGTCGACGAATTTTCTCTCTAGCAAATTGACGTTTCTCGATATTTTTCGTGCTTGCGAGGGATCGATGCGTACGCCGAGCCGAGGCTTGGAATATGGAACATCGATGCTTCTGCGCATTCGTAGATGAAAGATTGTTGAGAAAAAGTATCAAAGTGCGCGGAAAGTAATTTTATTCGGAGGTCAGCAAATTTTGACCTCACATTTAACGAAATAAAATCACTTCGATGCTCATTTTAAGAATATCACGGCGACGTTCTTAAAATCGAGGGTAACGCGATGAGACGAATTAATTTGGATAGAAAGTATTTTTCTGATTTCCTATGATCTCAAATTTGACAGAAGACGAAACGAACATCGTAGATGTATAGAAGTATAGAGGATAGGCGACCTCGCGATACTTTCCACGCGAAATTTACATCTTCGTAGGATTTTTCGCCCGAAAAACGACTCCAATCGGCACGGAGCGAATTTATCGGTCGGAAAAGAAACGGTGCTTCCACGACGACGGAGGCGCAACTTTTTACGAGGCCAGGTCGAGAATATGTGTGTCGAGTTCGGGCGTAAAAACGGTATACGGAGTCGAACCACCCACGAAACTGTATGGCGCGTGGAATAGGTTTGAATCTAAAATAATAAAAAAAAAAAAGGAAACGAAAAAAGGCGAAGAAGAAGACGAAAGAGAGAGACGGAGAGAGGGAAGCTGGTGACAAAGTTGTTGTAGCGAGTCGCGACCGTTAACACCCTGTATGGGCCATTGTGAGTGCAACGTGGTGGAGCCGGAATGTCATTATGTCCAGGTGAAATTATTATCCTAACGGATGTGTGAGCTGCCTGAGGAATGCATAAAAATGCGTAAACGCGCGCGCACGCGCCACCCATATTAATTATCGGCTGACTGTACCTCGCCACGTATAGTACAGTCTCACAATAAATTCCTCCCTCTTCTCCAAAAATGTCACCGATCGACGCGTTCACCTCGTGTCCATCCTCCCATTTTTATCGGACCTCCATTTCCTGCAAGATTTTCGCCAATACATACGTATGCATACACACCTCATTTTTCCTGCCTTGATTGGGAAAACTTCTATTCTATTTTGTATTAAATTCCGTGTTGAATTTTACAATCAATCCTGTTATCCAGGAGCGAGACGCCGATTTTTTCACGAGAGAGCTAAAAATCTGTTCATTTTTCGCGTAACAGGATTGAGAAATGATTTCTTCGCGAACACGAGGTCGCAAATTTGTTCCATGATTCGAAAGTGTATACAACAATAATCATATTCGACGATTCGCATATTATAGAAAAAATGATATTTATGCTAACAGCGACGTGGACAACGATTTCCTGGTCAACGTTGGAGGGAAAAATCTATCGACCGGACAAATTCGAGTGGACAGATTTAACCAACCGCAGAAAACTCGTCCTTTCTGACAACACTGTATTGTGAAATTGGCATTTTTTCCACACCTTAATTTTCGAAACGTTTGCTCGATGCTCCGATCAAAACGCGAAGAAATGTTCTTTCTGCCCGAAATGTGGAGGGAGAATTCGAGTTTGCCCGGGGAAAATGGAGGCATTCCCAGCTACGCGACAATTTTGATAGTATAGCCATTTTTTTCAATTTTCGCAAAATGTCATCAAGTTTGAGCTCACGGTGCGCCGGAGCTGATAACTTCTTTTCCTTCGAGTTTTGTGAATTATGGGTTTTGGGGTGGAGAATCTTGGGCTTTACGGGTCTTGGCGGTTATGGGTTTTGGGGTCTATGAATTCGGAGCTTATCGGTTTATGATTGGTTATTGGATTTATCGAGATTGGAGATTATTAGATTTTATGGTTTGATCTTCGCACCTCTATCTCAAAATTTACGACATTCGAAAAGGATTAGAAAAAAATTATGGTCTTATCACCAATATTGGCGCGTGGCTGGAATTGTTTCAACTTTCTCCCGCTGTGCGACGTCTGGATTCACTTACAATAAATTCGACTGACTACGCAAATTTAGAGCGATTTGTACGATTTTTTTTTAAACGCTCGCGAATGCTTCTAAAATTCACCGATATTACAACTAGTCAAAACTTGGGAGAACGTCGAGGACCGTCGATAATCGTCGTGGTTGGTAGATCTCAAAGCATCAAATTATCTATTGGAATGAGAAGTCGCATCGAAAAAAACAAACTCGTATTTTTTCTCTCGTCATTTTAAATTTTTTTGATAAAGTTATTTACATAAATTATAAAAAGTGGACAAAAATTTTTTTTTTGCGATAAATAAAATTCGCCATTCAACTCTACGAGGAAAATGACGAATAACATGTTCCTGACACTTTTTTCTTGGCGTTCATTTTGCCACTTAAAAATGTGTATGAAAAAATGCATGATATGAATAAAAATGAAAAAATCGCATCGATAAAATTTGAGAAAAATGTCAAAATTACACAAAGTCGAAAAAAAAGTTATTGCTCTGTTTGTTTTACTGCAAGCACATCGATTATCGTAATAGTCTGAACAAAATCTTTATTTTAATCATATTTTAAGAAGTATAATTTTTTCAAAGTTTGGACCCATCGAAACCAAAAAGTTGTAATCGTTGCGAATAGTAGAAGTATCGAGGAGTGTTTCGAAAAAAATCGTTCAAATCGGTCTTTGTTTGCGTAGTCAGTCGAATTTATTGTAAGCGAATCCAGAATCGGTCGCTGTGCGTCGCAGGTGAAACGTTGGAAGTCTTTATCGATGTGGCTATGAATATGCGGTAGAAAACGTCTTATTACATTACCACGTTTTTGTACCCATCGCGTATACATCTAGCGTCGACGCGACGGGGTGGCAACATTTGCTGCGAAGATATACACCAAGCGGCTAAGGATTACGGGACGAGAAAGGGAAGCGCGTCGGAAAGAAAGGAGACGGCGTCTTCTTCGTTCAACGGATGTCAGGGTATGGAATCCTCACCGTGGGACGTGTGGGAACGGATCTCGTGTCAGAACAAACTGCGAATTTATTATAATCCCCGGCGACGCTCCGTGTGGTACTCGCGTGTCTCGGTTCTCCGTTGCTCCTCGGCGTCCTTTTTATCCTCTCGTTCCCGATCTGCTAGGCCTCCGAGGTTCCGGAGATGGGATTGTGTTGCTATCATTTGAATAACCGCGACGGGAGAGTCTTCAACCGATAAATACGCCGCCACGCGCTCGACGAATACAATTATAAGTTGAATCGAAAATAAACCCTGGAGCATCGCGATTCATTTATTCGCACTACACTCGCGCCTCTGAAAATTCTGAGAAAATTCTACACTATTCTACGCGCTAGATGGACTCTGTGTGAATTTTTCTGGATTCATTGGAGTCACGACGCCGAAGTTACGCGTCTACTAACACCTTTTTTTCATGAAAAAATTTCAGGTCTAATCTCGTGACAAATAGAAGCTTTCCAGTCCAACGCGAGAGTAAGCTTCGAAGAGAATGGGTGAAAAGTTTCCGAACGCGTGCAAGAGTAGGTAGGCCGGAGCACCAACGCAACGCGCCATCCTTCGCCCTCGGAGTAACGGTATCGCCAAAAAACCTCACTTATTAGACCGAACGTTCAACTCGGAGAAAAACAACCATCGGATTTCCTCACGTAGAGCCGCCTGTTCATTTTTTTATTTTCTTTTTCATCAGTTTTTTTTTCTCTACCGACAACCTTTTTTCACACCGAATGCAACAGCCAACGGCTAGGCTGCGGTATGCCGCGACGCAAGGCCTCGAATTCCCAAATAACGTTACCGTATATTCACTTTCCCATACTCGTGCACGTAATTACAGATTGTATATTCACATTCACGCGCCGCTTCGAGACACGGATTTACGAATGGGAAATCACCTACGATTCGTCGCTTGCTGCACGCGTGGAACGAGCTGTCATTCCACGCTGAAAACGACCGCAGGTACCTACAATATTCTACCTCGTCTTCCCATCTATCTACCTCGACCTCGAAGCTTTCCCCTTACGTCGTTCGCGATTTTTCAGTAACAAATCAACGATATTTCCATTATTCTCCGAATCAAGAACGGATCCGCGAATTTACGGAGCCATCGACGGGCAGAAGATATTGCAATACACCATACGTCTTCTAAAAATAATTTTCTGTCTATCAATTACAAAACGAATCATCAACGACGTTATTTCTGAAAAGCATTCGTTTTTTAAGTTTACCAAATATTTCAAATTGGTTACATTTCCGGAGTAGAAAAACGGTGAATCAATTTTGCAAAGTGAAAAAGCAGTACGCTGTAAAAATTCGGTTTTCATGTATGAAAGGCTGGTTAGCGGCACTGCTATCAACATCACGAATCCAACTCGCGATACTATTCTACTCGTGAATTATGCTTTTTCGGTTATTAATTTTCTTCTCTTCGAAACCTCTATTCTCGTTGTTCACTGTGAATCACTAAACGCGCCGTGTGCGCTGTAAAAAATGGGGAGTGAAAATGAAAAGCACCCCGTGTGCATGGAGTAAACATGCAAATGACAAAAATCACGAATGGAAATGGAAAAAACTATGAAAGTAATTTTTCTAATGTTTCCTGAGAAGCAATTCATTTGAATGAGATTTTTTTAAAAATAGTTAGATGTCCGTTGATTTAACTCCGCGGAGTTTTTTGTTGTGGTTATTTTCAAATAACGACGAGAAAATCCTTCGCGGAGTGAATTTTAGCGCTGGTGGATTATACCAATTAAAAAACATCCACTCTGCAAATCACTCCCGAAAGTGTTCACGGTAATCTCGGCATTACACGAAGGTACGTCGCGAAGTGTCGAGTGTGTATTTTTCAGTCGTTGCCTTCCTCGAAGAATGAAACCGAAAAACGTTAAGCCTCGGACAAGCAGGGAATACGCGCGTGTATGTACATCGTTGATTGGCATGCAAAAAATAAAGAGAACAAAGTGACTAACGCTAATTGATGATCTTATCTCATCTCCCTAATTAAGCCTCGTCGATTCGCCACGTGACAGTGTATCGCGTTCCGCCTAACAACACTACCGTTCTAACCTCCTTCCCCCCGCTCCGTGCGACTCTCGTCTTTGCTTCGTTGCAAAAAAAAAAACACACAAATCAAGCAACAAAAAAAATCAGCCACAAAATAGAATTTATTCCGACGATTCCACCTGGACGGCGATTTCTTTCCGCGCGGAATGAAATTCCACGGAAACCAACAACAATGAGATTTCGCACCGGACGTGCGAAAACGCGGAGTACCTAACGGTTCGACCGGTACGAACGAAACGTCAACTCGAGGAACCAGTCATATTTGCTCCACTTCCTCGACGTATCATTTTCGCGTCTCGCGCCTGTAGGAAGACAAAAAAAAGAGAGAAAACGAGTAAAAGGAAGACGCTAGGGACGTCCGATTTCTCCGGAAAATCAGCGGTTTCATCGTCCCGAAGCACCGTTCGGTTTGGAACTGCCCTCGCATCGTGTCGACGCCCGAGTCTGTGCGTACGCCCGTTTTGCGAGGAGATTTGCATACGATTTGAGGTTTCTAAATCATTCGAGCGCGTAGCTGTAAAGTGTCACTTTCAGTTTCGCTTTATGCATCGTCCAGGACATTAAACGACGCCGCCAGTCGCTTCGGAAATCCAATTCCCGCGACCCCTCACCGTTCCCGTCACTTTACGACCAATTGTAACGAAAGTGCGAATACATTCGCGTCTGTAAAAACATTTTTCGCAAAAATATCGCCGCAGCGTTTCTTCGGCATTTGTATGCCTACGAAACACTGCAACATCAGTCGATTCGAAGGACGCGCGTGGTCGTGGCGAGTTTTGCCCCCAAATCCGCGCCAACCACGTGAGTCGTACTTGAAATTCCCCAAATTGCCATCCACACCCTTCTCGGCCCTAGCAAACTACAGCGCCTAAAAATTTGGCACGAAAGGTATAACCGAAAAGGAGCTGTTCGCCAATAAAGGAAACGACAATTTTTTCCCTCAAATAAAAGCACCAAATTCAATTCCATCGCGAATAATAGTATCAGTACACTAGGAAAACAAATGGAAGGTGCTTTGGATTAAGTAATTTTGGATTAATCAGTATACAGCGCGATAAATTCTTCGCATCACGTAGTTGAAATATAAACACTAAAGTTGTTTATCAATGAGACATAAAAAAAAAATGCACGGTGCTTTTATCGAAGATCGGTGCTATTATTCGTTAGGGCCGTCGACTCACCTGGCTCGACGCGTATTCACCCCGATAGTCGTAAAGACCGGCATTAGTCCGCATCGCAACATTGTCAAATTTACGATATCGTTAGAAGCTTCGCACAGTTCCACGCGACACGATAAAGCGAGTGTATACGATGCCGATAAATTTCAATCCCGCGGGGAGGTAGGTAGGCAGGCAGGCCCGTAGGTGGGCAGACATCGAGGAAAGTACAACCAGCTAACAAGATCGTTATTGTTGCGATCGCGCGCAACACAAATCTCCGAGATTATCGAGCTGGTTGGAAATCGATAGGTACGACTTGTGACGCGCGCGGGGTGCATCGCGCTTACGCGGGACTATTAATTCGAGAGCGGGGAAAATGTGTTCGTCAAAGGAGAAGGGAAAAAAGGGAAAAGTGAAAAGAGCGTATATGTTTGCCCATAAATTTCCGAACTCGACAGCAACCTCCGCTGCTCCGCTGCCCTCGTATATCACGGAGCATATCATTGTGACACTTACCCAGAACGTCGGGGCGTCGGGTAGCAATAATCACTTGCTTCTCGCTCTCGATGGTCGCCGTTAACGGTGGCGCCACGAAGACCTGCACCCGCCCATCCGTGACAAAAATATCCGAGACGCAGCGTCCGCCTTTCCTCCGCGGAGAGATGCATCGCTGGATCTCTAATCCCCTGCGCAACGCGCCGCAAGAACAGACGTCGGCTCTATCAACCGAAGTGCGGCTCGATCCTTATCTGCGCGCGGCCGAACGCATCGGCGAGAAATTAATAATCCTTCGACGGCGAAAGAGGAGACTGGTCGAGGTGTATAATTCGAACGGGTTGATATCTAATAGAAATTCAGCGTGTTTACATTGTAACGAGACGTCTAACCGTTTGTACAAATAAACGATTTACTTCTCTTCGATTTTTTATTCTCACCTCTCTTAAAACTCTCGACAACTGTGCGGCGAGGAGTGAATCTCGGCGATGTGTTAATTCGAATTTACACTTCGAGTTCTCCGATGGTCACGAGGTTATTGGTACGAAACGCGGAGCGTTCAATTTCGCGTGAACTTGAATAGCCGACACCTCTGCATTCCGCGCGATCGAGCCGTGTGATTTATTTCCGCGAGAGCTTTCGCGACTCGCGAATAATCGATACCCGCTCTCTCTCTCTCTCTCTCTCTCTCGCTATTCCAGTCAATTCTACTCGCGTCTAGTGGAAAATGGCGGTCTGCTTCTGACAACCGGTCAATGGACGACCCTAGCTCAAGAAAATCTATTCCGCAGACGACGGGGTAAAGAAGAGAGAATTTATCACCGTGCGCGATAAAATCACCTCCTCTTACAACAAATTTCTCAGTACGTTTTTCCGATTTTTCGACAAATCGGAGCAATTGACAAGAAATCTCTATATTAGCCGTCGCTGGACGAAAACACTTGTAAAATTCGACGAGGCTACCCAAACATTTTTGCAAAATCTGCAGAATTGTTTGCGCTATCTGTTCCTTGTTACTTCGCCCCGGAGTTGCAGCATCGTTTCGCGTTTATTTTGTTTATGGCACACGATTTCGTAAGATGATCCTAGAATCATCGCGAACTTTTTTTTTGCGACTCCCCAAAGTTCGCCTTTTACAATTTTGGCTAACTTCTTAATAGGTACTCGAGTAACGATTTCGTTAGATGAGGCAATTATTTCGATGAGAATTTGCATACCACTTGCATTATAAACTCGTGTTTTTCATTTTTCGTGCTTTATTTGCAAACCCGATCGATACTAATGCTGAGACGATGAATAAAAATCTAATCTAGAGGAAGAACTGAGGTATTACGATGAAGATTTCATTTGGAAGATTACCTGTCGTCTCAATTGTTCTTTTTATTGATTTATTTATTTTTATCATTATTGTTGTTGTTAATATTATTGCTACAGCCAGAATTGGCGCTGCTCATTCGGGTGGAAAAATGTGATACGTGAAATTATTTCTGTCGTGCGTCTTCTGTACTTGGCGCAGTACGAAGTTCCGAAGATGGAATCGATCCTACCGTGATGCCCGGCCGGAGGTTGTAAAATGAGCGCGATCGCCACACACGAGGTCGACTGTTATATTTTATAAATGGTAATTTATAAGTTATAAATTACAATTTATAACCTGAAACTTATGAATCATGAGATAGCGGGTTGCCAAGGTTGCGGATGTGAGTTTTAAGAGCTTGCAGTCCACCGACGGACCTTTGACATCGCGTCTACGATCCGTTTGCAGCATTAATTTTCATCCGCGGAATCATTTCACTGCGAATGAATTTTCAGCAGTAATTCGATTTCCGTGCTAAGTGGATAAAGGAAAAAAATGCGTATACTTTTCTTGGCCTTTCATCTTCTCTGTAAGCCTCGTCGCGGTAATCCGATGAGATCTCTGCAGCTTTTTCCGCGATTCCCCGTGGAAATTGCGCGTGGGATCGAATTAGTACGAAGCTTTTCCGGAGAATCTTCGGCGAGGGTTGCGAGGACGGCGGATCTAAAATCGAGACGAGGCTGCGAGCGGGGCCTTGAAAAAATGGGCCATCTGTGGGTAGCACGGGGGCCCAAACAATGGACAAAGCGGGTAGAGGAGGCCGTTGCCAAACTCGCGTTAGTCACTCTTCTAAAAATGGATATCGGGTGGTGAAGATTGATCAAACGATATTTACAAATCTTGTCATCCGAGGCGGAAATGGACAATCACTTTCCCTGCTTACAATTAGGAATGCTAAACGCGACCACGTCGCCTCCCATTGTTCGACGACCGATTACTTACCATTCGTTCTACTCGCCGGATATTTTTAGCACGGATCCCGTAATACGTTTCGCAACTTTTCCTCCCTCCGATTTTTCAAATCCGCCTCAATTACGAAATTCTACTCACGATAATATTTTCAAGCGTGTCCCTTCCCCATCAGATGTCCAAACCTGTGCTACAGATTCTTACCCTCCATCACATTTCTAGAATAAACTTCCTACACTCGATCTCTGACATGTTTCCAATCAAATTCTCCGCGAACGAGTAACTTAATTCTTCTCTCCAGACTTATTTTTGTCAATTTTTGCTTCGATGCGCAGGTAGAAAATGAGTAATACAATTAGCTTGTCTTAAGCCAATTTTGTAACTTTGACAAGTGCGAGCATGTTGGTAACGCTGGAAATCGCTAACATTAAGCTAATACAGTTTCAGCTTACACAAACGATGCTAAACCAGCTAATAACAAGATAGAAGATGAACCTTATTTTTAGCTTGTATAGATATAGTATTTTAGGTAAAAAAGTGGGTTTTTTCAACTCAATTTTCTTTTATGATTATCATCCGTTGTTTTCACCAGTGACCTATCAATTTAAAAATCACTTTCACACCTGTAGTATAATAATTTTCTAAAATGTAAGCTTTCGTTTATTATAACGAATTAACAATTTCCGTAGTGACAAATCAAATGATCAAAATTTACTATTTTCCCGAATCTATTACTTCTGTAAACTGCAAACAAGACTGAACGTAATAATCACGTACAACAATGACTCGTGTTTAACCTGAAATTTAATTTTCCAATAAGCCTCCGGTTGTTGCCCGTCTCTTATGATATCTATTCAAAGTGAAATTAGTGAACTTGATAGACGGCGTACCGTGCATCGATATCGAGTTGGTCAAACGTTTCAAGGAACGAAGATTCTCACTAACGTCAGTATTTTATTACGTGCTACGAGCGCACTCGTATGAAGCTTGCAGCATCGATAGAACGTAAGGCTGCTCTTGGCCATGTATCCAAGATAAAAACAAATCTCAAAATACAGGTGGACAAAAAGTTAGCGGCGAGATGTTTTGGAGAGTATAGTTACACCAGAGTCTTCCAATGTATTCCATTCTATTGGCAACCCAGAACTGAACTTACGAAACGAGCTTCGGATGCCCGGCTAAAATAAAGCTAGCTCGACGTTTCGAACGTGTTCCACTAGGACATCATTCTACCTGGGTAGAATATAAAAAGTAGTATATAAAAATAATTGCTCTAGCGAATCGGCAGAGGTGAGATCAGGCGTTATAGGTACTTGTGTATCCTTTATTAGACGTCAAGAAAAAATTGATGTAGGTACCAATTCGAATTGTTTCCACGGAATGAGTTCGGACGGTGGCGAATTGATGAAAATTACAACGAAAAATCGGTGAACTACGATGTACGTGATACTGTTGACGAGGAGGGGGTGGGAAGAAAGTTGGTAGGCAGCAGCAAACGGATGATTTCGGAAGATCAGAGAATCGTTTTTCCACCGAGTAGTAAGAAAGTGGGATGCGAGTTGGCTGGACGTCGAGGTATGATGGAACGAATCGTAAAATCTTTTACGTGACGACGAAGAAGGGGGCCGATTTAATGCAGCCGATTCACTGCTCGGATTCGTGTGTTTTTTCGAAGTTGCAATTCCACCGGAAATCCGTCATAAAAATGTTGCTTCTGGGTCGAAACATCTGCAGACGATGAATCGAGTCATTATGTACGCGACCGTTCGAGTTTTAACAACGGGGGCGGCGAGGGAGAGGAGAGCATATTATTTAGCGGCAGTAACGCGACGTGAACTGCACTGTTTTTTGTTCGTTTGTTTTTTTGCGGCACTCGTAAAGCACGAACAATTGTCGAGCGGCTAGAAATCTAAGAGGAGTAGCGGAAACATGGGGGAAAGGAATGATGCGCGGATGAAAGCAGACACGGGCAACCCAACGCAACGGGCTACATCCTACCGGGAACGAAAAAAAGAATGTTGTTCGATCAATGACGTTCTAATAAACGTGGAACCGTTACGAGTTTCAAAACGTCGAGACAGGAACAACCGTAACGCCCTCGAGCAGATACGCGTGCGATGTACAATAAAGAGCTCTCGCCGCGATGCGTGCGCGGCGCCGAAGCCTCCGTAATATACGATATGGAAGGTCGAAGGAAGAAAAACGTGGACAACACGTGTCTTCGCGGGTGGAAATATGGTGAAATTTTTAAGAAAGTCACACGTTACCTTAGCCGCGGCGTCTGCGGTCGCGCGTCTCGTCTTGCACGCCATTACGTGTCACGGCCTGGAACCTGAAATGGCGCGTAACGAAAGATGAACTGATTTAACGTTCGGAGCTGGTCGACGTAATTGAAAGTGGAAAAATTCACGCAATATACTACGACTGTTCCCGCGTCTATGCGACTGTTCGAGAAATTTCAACCACCATTCCACTTGCGATGTACCGCGCGACGCGATAGGGATAAGGGAGACGCGGAGGAACTCCACGAACGATGCGATGCGGGCAAAAAGCAGATATTTCGGAGTTGGATTGGATTCTAGACGCGAAGAATTCCAATTTCAAACTCCACCTGCCTCAAACTGAATGTTGCCGCGATCTAAAATTGTTTAGCATCCAGAAAGAACTTAGTAATCAAGACGACCTGTACAAATTATATTGCGAATCACGATTATGGAATCAAGAACCACAATCGAGTACGAAGAAATACTCAAGATCCAAACGCTTATTTGTTTTGCCATAAACCGAAAATTCACGCTTTTTTGTCTGTAACATTTGTGAGTAACATTTTTGTCTATGTATTGGAACAAGATGGAGGAAAAAAATCAGCTGCCACTGGAGTTTGCCGTTCGGCGAGAGAGAATCAATCGTAGTTCTGTGTAAACCGCAAATTGGCAGTCCTTTGAAAAAACGTGCGCATCTCGATTTGGCACTGAGAAACGAAGACTCGCTTTTTGCGATTTCAAGCTACTCTTTCGCGCGGACGAAGAGTATTTGGGGACAGTAATCAAGAAGTAACGGAAATCGACGCGAATATTTTAAGAGAGCGGAGCGAGTGTGTAGGAATAAAACGCTTTCTCAAGTGCGAATTTCAATGCTCGTTGAGCCACCCGAAAGTAGCCAATCTCAGCCGAATGCGAGTGCTGCGGAACAGAAGTCGATCGTGCGGGCAGTGAAGCGATGCAACTCAACCCTCGTCCAAAATCGGCTTGTTTCAGCCCCAGTTTCCTCCCACGCAATATATTGTATCATTCGGCGATTGTTTAGTTCTTTTGGCGTTCGGAATCGAATCGTCGCGGGTCGAGTTGGCGTAGTACAACTCCGATAAACAAGAAGCCATCGGCTGCTAACCAGATTGTTATAGTTGCGATTGCACAAGCTTTCCGAGAGATGATCGGAACTTGTGCGTGATAATGAACACGTGAAGGACTAATTACACGGTCTCTGGGTGTAGAGCACGACGATCGCGCAGCCACTTGAGATCCACCGCGAAAGAACTGGTATACCGGAGCTGAAGGAGCTGGCGACGTTGCGCAAGCAGCATCTCAGATCCATTGTGACTGGTAGCCACTTCACCGCCGTATCCCCGGACTGTCTTCTCTCGTTCATTCAGATTTTGATTGGTTGGCGTTAGGAATAGAAGCAAACGATCGGGCGAAAAAAACCTCCTCAATAAGAATTACTTTCACAGTTTCATAACTTTCCGAGAAAATCAGATCGAATCTATCGGCTGCTCCTCCGAGTCGAATCTCGTTGCGTTGATGGTATTAAATTACAAAGGTACACTACGCAGCGACGCGACACGCTCGAACCATCCGAGTAAATTGTTCAGCTCGACTATTACTCGAACCATCATTATTCAAGGTCATTCGTCTCGAGCCGCCGAGCAGCCTAACTCGGAGAAATTATCCATACCATCGCGTCGTCCTCGTCACTCTTGCGTCATCGACAGCCGAAGACCTCTTCGGCGAAGAGATGCGATCGCCTCTCGCATCTGCCCGCTCTTCGCTGTCGCCAGACAACGAACCCACGATTTTCCATTCGAAACGATCGATCGAACCTGACGTCCCGAAAGGCGTGGGGGGTAATGCCAACTGTACCCCTCGTCATGCTCCATCTGGGTAGAATGGACCGGTGAATTTCTCAAAAAATACCAAACATTTTCCCGAACACGGATTTCTTCTTTTACCTATAATCGAAAAATGCACTCCCTGCAGCCCAGCTTCACCCAAGTTTCGTTGAATTATCGGGTTCCCTTTACTATCCTATTCCTAATTTTTCTCCTAGCCCATCTCGGCGACATCGGGTCGCCGACTTTACCAACAGTCAGCGAGATGGACGGCCGCGTTATTCATTTCGAACTAGATTTTCTCTGAAAAATGGACGAAGCAGTCTTAGAGAAGTTTTCCCTGTGAAAAAAAAAACTGACCACCTCGTTTTCATCAATACGCGAATGAGAACCGATTTTGCAGGTGGCCAAAAATTGCTGGGCCACAATAAAAGGTTTTTTTAGCATCTCATGCTAACACAATTTATCAATTAATCTCATGCTTGATACGATTTTTCATCGATGACGAATTCGGCGAATTTTGTCCCACTCGAGACGGAAATTCAGCGAGCATCGTGCCAATTCGAGGATACGATCGACCCGGATATATCAAAGCGTGCACGCAAATATTACCGTCAGTAAAGTGCTTTGCGTCGGCGCGGATGGTGAAAAAAAGTCTGTAACTAACGAACCGGCTTCACGTAGCAGAAACACTCTGCATCGACAGTTATTCGCTTCCTTCCTTCTGGCGATGTTTCACGCAAACAAAAGCATTTTGCCGATCCTATCAAGGCCTCGTTCCCGCCGACGGATTCGTAATAATCGTTGGCAAAATCGATGCGATTCCATTATTTTTCAAAGCCTCGTGACACGCGACACCGCGCGGACGTGACCTATCGCAAAGGGCCACGATATTACGGCGGTATTGATTTTCGAATGGGCCAAAAGCCCTCGGATAAATCAGAGGGATGAAGCTCTTTCCACTTTCATCAGGGTCCATCTGTCGTTCTTTCCGTATATTTGTCACAAATTTCCTCCACCCGGCGATAAACTGATTTCTCGCAGCAGAACGGAGAATACTTTGATTGGTTCATTTTTCAGTACATCTAGGCGGAATAAACGCAGCTGAATACATTCCCAGCCCGTCACCACGAATATGAATCGGTGAAAACACAACTTTCGAGGAAAACACCCGAAATGATTTTATCAAAGATACATTTTTTTTCGATTCATTTATTTATTTTGAAAACGGGCGAATATCGACGATGATTTCGAAGATCGAGTATTCCCGTTACGACGCCGAAAAATTTACGAGTTTGCGTATTTTTTGTCAGCCGTGGCCTCGAGATGTTGTTTGGTATTTGAAGTAACTTTCGTTTTTTACGGAACGTTACTCGTTCGCTTATTCATTTATGTATTTATTTATCTTCATAAATTCTTGTAGATAATTAGATAAATTATTTAAGAAGGTTACCGCGATGTATAAGACGAAACTGCGCAATAATTTGTAAAGATAATATTTTTTCTAATTAGTCGAGGTTGCCGATACGTTGGCCTGCAATCAGGAAGAAGTTTATTATTAATCAAGGTGAACATACTCCGAGAGCTTTCTGGCGGGCATGCAGTAACGCGCGCGTGTACGTGATACAGGTAAAACGATAAAGAGAGAAAGAGAGTGCGAGAGGCTACATCGAGTGGCTCGTGAACTTTGCGTGGTCGAAACTTCTTGTTTGTTTCTCCGTGGTACCGGTACCAACGACGTTGAGAAGGATTCCAACGTCGTCATTGGTCTTCGCGGTAAATTTCAATCGGCCTCTGCGCATTGCTTTCCACGAAATCGCGACGCTTACGTTCATCGTGGTCTCATCAATTCGAATTTCGCGCTCGAAAATACCTGCGATAAGAAGATAGGCGTGAAAGGGTGAATAACGTTACCGCGATGGTGGGGAGACGAGCGATTGGCGGGGTCAAGGGGTAGGCGAAAAAAAATTGAGAAGGGCGAGTACAGAGGAAAGCGTAAGACAGTTTGATAGTAACTTCGCGGGAAAAATGGGTTGAGGGACGAGAAGGAAGGTGAGTAATAAATTGGGAGGAAAATGGGGGGAAAATGAAGAAAGACGAGAGAGAAGATGAAGGAAAACGGGAGAAAAAGATGGGGAGGGAAGTGATGGGGTGAACAGTGAAGGGAAGGTACCGAAACGAACGAGAGAGAGAGAGAGAGAGAGATGAATTCGTATTTGAAAACGGATGGTTAACTAGGGTGAATCGAGCGTGTGTTGGAATACTCGAGGGTAAAAAATTCCATCAAGTATGAAGTGCAGTGCGCGAGGGGGGGGGGGGGGGGAGTACGGGGTTGGCAGTTCCGAGCCCTCGAAGGAGAACGCTTGATGTCGAAGGGCTTTATAACAATCTGTTCTCTCCGGTCCCACGCGCCATCTCGAGTCGGAGACGAGGATATGAAGAGACAGACGCACCCCATCGCTTATACGCGGCGACGAATCAATTTCTCAAGAGATATCTGTTGAGCGGAGGAAACTGAACGGGGAGGCTTCGGACGTTTGATAGAGGAGCAAATTACCCCGTGCAACTGACAGTGATACTTTGATAAATTAAAATGGTATTAGTAGAAATGAAACACTGACAAAAGTATGCAATGATAGTAATTAGAACTTCCTCACATCTGTCACTTAGTAAAGAATCTTTAGAAATGAAACTAAAAAAATAGGGTTTCTCTAATCATCAGATTAATTACAAATACTCCAACGACATATTAAATTTATACGGGTATATTCTGTTCAGTTTATCAAAGTTATCATTATTTTTGGAAATTATTTTTGTTATAAATGTTCAGAACGATGTTTACTACCGAGTCATACCGCTTGAATGCAATTTATATAATCGTTATTAACTCCATACAGCTAGGAAAATTTAACCTGACCACCCCAAATATCTCCGTTGCCTTTGGAGTTACGAAAAAAATGTCGAGAGGTAATTTTGTGGTGAAATATTCATTTTTGTTAATATCCCAGTTTTTGCGTTCCCAAGGTCATCAGTGGTTTTTTTTAATCGGAACATATTTTTTTTCGTCCAAATGTTGGAGCTGATGTTGAGATGAATCCAACGATCTACGATATCGTGACCTTGAAGGGATGTTCACCAGAATACACGTGTAAGAATCATTCATTTGTCTCCAAAAATGTGTCGAAGTTAATAACTATCGCTTCGAACATTTGATACAATAAAATTTCTGCACGAAAAATTCAATCGCTTAATTTCTCATGATCTTATTGTCAATACCATCACGATATCCCGTTTTTACACGTGTATCTTCTCAAAAAGCCGTAGAAGGTTCAACGTCTTGATAAAAAAAAAATACAGGATCCTATTCAAAAAACCATTGATGACCTCGAGACCCCAAAAACTATGACCTTGAAAAAATTGAATTTTTCACCACTGTAGTAGTCCGTCAAAATCAACTACGTTACCTCTGGACTTTTTTTTCGTAACTCTAAAGGAAACGAAGATATTCGGGGTGGTCACGTTAAATTGTCCACCCTGTATACCAGTTCTCGAGCATTCAGTTCTCGTGTCTTTCTTTCGTACCGTTCTGCGTACAGGTAACTTCGTTTACCTCTGTATTTTGCGAACCCTCGACCAAGAAATCAAACTTTCGGGTCATTCTTATACCACGTTATCCTCAACGCGCTGACGATTCCTTCCAACGAAGAATCCCACGAAAAATCCTGTGCCGCTGATCGTCGACCCGGGACACTTCAGATCTGCGAGAAACTGCCTCGAAATTGATCCTGGTTGCTGAACAATTCCTAAATAATTGTTCCAACTACAGCTACGACGGGTTTCTGCGAAGATTTCGCCGAGTACCATTTTTTGCAATCTTCTCAAAGTTCTCAACACCTTCCCGTATCACAAACGTGAGTTGTGACGATATGGGCCACGGATCAAGACGTTAAGGACATTTCGACCACTTTGACGGTAAAACTCTTCACGTCGCATATTGATTCCGACTTCTTTTCTCTCTCGCCGCGGGCGACGAGCATTACGATGAGTTTCGTTCGCGCATGGCATCGCGGGCGGACTTGGAATTCTTCGCGAGATCGCTCAAGCTCCGAAAAATGTCCCGTTATCCAATCCTCAAAATGGAGTATCGCTTCGTCCTTCAGCGACCGGCGTCGAAACAGTGGCGTGAAAATAAATGGGAAATCATTCGACGCGTGCGAATCTCCGGGTTGAAAGCCTTGCAGGAACCAAGTGGTTCGGTAATTTCGGCGACAACGTGTCGGATAAATTACTCGCCGCTCATCTATCCCTGTTTTTCCCTTTTGGAAACCGGGGTGACGTCACCTGGCACATGTGCGACCAACGGTGGTGCAGAGTAGGAGGAGTGCATCCCTTATTTCGTAGACCCTCGCAGCTTCGAGGATCGTTCCGACCAGCGTGGCTCCTACGGCGAATGCCGTTCGCTATTATGTTATTGGGAGCTACCAATACGGATTAATGGAAATCAATCAACTGTACGGACAGTTCAGGGTGAATAGAGGCAGCGCGTAGTTCAGGGGGTCACAAAGGAAGATTTCGACCCTGAGCTCGGACAACGCTGCGTAATACGGAGCGCAAAACTGCTCCGGGGCATTGTCAATAATTCATAAACGTACCGTCGGCAACAATCGGCGGGGGGAGGGGGGACGTGCGAGAATAATTCAAAAGCCATTCGACCGAACGACGCGCGGGGTTGTTAAAAAATCGCTAATCTTTCCGCAAATATTTATTATCCTCGTCGGTGTCCTCGACGCCGAGTAATAAACTCCTATCAGTAAACAGTCGAGAGTCGCGAGAGAACAAACTCGACTCCGAAATGAAGGGTGTAGACTAGCTACTATTCGCCAAACATACAATTTTCTTTTTTTACATTTTTCGACTTCCGCAAAATTTGGCCTATTTTTTTATGACTTCCTCGGATTATTTAGGTGTTAACTGAGAGATTTCTCGAGTACGAGAGGTCTCCGAATAAGATTAATAGGGATTTTCGTAACTACACGATTTTGCAATCAAATTTTGAAATCCAATTAAACGGTTGAATAAATGCCTCGAAAAAAAATTAAAAATACAGTTTTCCACCAGACATTTTCTGAATTTTCCGAAAAACATTATGATTTTTTGCTCCCTAGTCATTTTTAGCGCGAAGTTCAAAGAGTCAAACTTAAAATGGCAACTTCACCGTGTTCTCCAATGTTGTTTGAAAATTGGATTTGTTTTTCTGGAAATTCAGAAAATTTACAATGAAAATCCGAAACTTCGTTTATCATCCCTAACAGACATACATATACGTGTCAGTGTCATAGGAAGCTCACAAAAAACTTCCCAAAATAGCCTATTTTTAGCCAAAGAACCAGACTGCATCCTAGAATTTTCAAAAAATCGATTTTTGGGTTTTCATCTAGTCGGATAGTCTGATCGTTTAGGTACGTTTTCGCGCAAACTTGATTCAAAAATTCCAAAAATTGTGGCCAGGAGAGCAGAAATAGCGAAGTGATGCGCGACTGGCTGAACATGAGCTGCCTTTAAATACAGTATTGCAACCGGAGTGCGAGAAATGATAGCTAAACTTTGAACGCGATTATCTCGAAACTACATTTTCAAGTACTTTCACCACGATATCTCAAGAACCATTAGAGATATCGACTTCAGATTTGAACAGGATTGTAGATAACACTTCAGTGCACTAACCGAACTTCAATGAGAATGGAGAAAAATTTTTGTTGACGTTTTATAACAATAAATAACCGCAATTTTTACGATTATTCGTTTTGTCCTACGTTTTTTTGACACCATTTTGTGAAAAAATTTCAGAGCGAGTTTTTTAGGTTCAATCAATAGAGGGGCGCATAACGTGCGAGAAAAAAATTTAGTTTCGTCTCGTGACTTTTCCCGTTCAGCTCAAATCGTGGTAAAGCTGAATTTTGCCCTTTTTTGGTTGATACGCTGGACAGCCTTTACCGAGCTTTAAAATTTTTTGAAAAAAATACGTTCGTACTCTCAAACGATGTAATAAATGTGCCCTGAAAGTGCAGAGCTCTATTTCGATCCATAAACTTGTACGACGCAATCAAAATCGACGAACTTTTCAGACGAGATGGGTGTTATAGTCCCCTCGGCGTTGATTCGCTTTCACTGTATAAAAAATTGGGGTACTTCGCGCTCGCATCGAAACGCTTCGTTGAAATTGTGAAAAAATCTCAGGCTTTGTTGGGAAAATAACGAGAAAAAAACTCGCCTGTACCGACGGATTTTTTCTTTATTTTCGCCGGTACAAAGGAACAAGACGGAGGAGGAAAAATATTAGGGTGTCTCTACAATTAAAACGCGGAGGGGTCGACAGATTTCAAGACTCCTCGTTTCAGACAAGAATAATAAAAGCAGCGATTCTCCCGCGCGGCGCTCCAGCATCCCCTCGATTTTTTCTCTCAGCAGTTTATCGCACAGAAGCAACGCCGATCGTCGGGGAGGACGTTACACGGCTCTTACCCCCGCCCCCGTTGATTATCTTCTTGCTTCCACGTGCGACGCGAGAACTGTTTTCTGCCGGAAAAAAACCGTCGTATTCCGGAAATGCAATTCGCATCGATGCTTGATTTTCATATCGGTCCTTCGCTCCGGACGCCGAGGTGAAAGATCTCGAGGAATAACCCACGAATATAACCTCGCCGCTTTCTCTCTTTACGCCCTACTCGTATTGGCTTAATGTCACGTCCCGCACTCGACGTAGCTCCGAGCCTAGCCTAGCAACGCTATTGATTTCCTCTCGACCCTTCGCCGGAAACTATCTCCCGGAATGCACGCAGTTTGTAGACAAAATCCGGGCTAAAAATCTAAAATCAAATAGAACGCGTAAACGAAGTCACGCGTAGGACAAATAAAACCTCGGATCCATCCGTTTCGTAAATATTGACGCATCTCGCCCGCGGTGTAATCACCCCTATAATCCGTGTTGATTCGCGTCATACCAAATGACATCCCTCGTTGTCGTTCCAATCAACGCCTCGTCGCTGTTCGATCCAAATTACTCTCTCGAACCGAGCGCGTTTCTCGCAAAATAAAAAACGCTGCTTACAGTCTTCTCCTCGCGCCCTGCGTTCCCACGGAGAAAAAATGGGTTCCGAGTGGAAACGAATAAAAGAAATGAAAAATATAACGTCGTTGAGTAATTAATTGAGAGAAATACGGAACAAAGTCAAATTCTGTACAAACAGGCACCAGCTGCTCCTCTAACCCTTCGAGGCACGCGTTTTTCTCTTTGGGATATTCCTGTGAAAATTCGCATACCAGCGTTTTTGGAGCGCTGATAACGAATCTGTCATTAATTTTTTAAAATTATTTAAATATATATTTAAAATCCGAGTGGCAGATTCAGGATGGCGACTACAGATTCCCGAATGCTGTATGATTTTAGAGAAAAAATCACAATGCGAAATCTATTCTATCGAATTTTTCAAGGACGAGTCTGACTAAACTGAACAACCACAAAAAAACATGTACACAGTTTGCGAAACGAGTTCTACCAATTGGAAAGAAGTTACCTGTCCACCATTTTGAATCCGCCATTTCCAACTTTTCAATTCTGACCACAGAATTTATGATAAACGAAACGCAAGTTCAACTTACGCGAGTTTAATGGAGCAAATGAAAAATTGGAAATTAAGTATCTGAAATTCTAGACGCGAGAAAATGTTTCGTCTGATAGAAAAGTTGTTCGTTTTAATGTCAGAAACGTGTACGCAAAATTTTAAGGAAATCCTGCATCAACCCATTTTGCGATTTTAACGCCTTAAAAACGAGGCCATCGAGTTTTTGCTCGTATTGTTTTCGGAACAAGAAGCGTTGTTACGAACGTGCAATTCCAACACGAATGATCGAGGATCCTCGTCTGTGAACGAAATCGCGGATGTTTCTAGTAAACATCAATAGGCTAATCACCGGGTATTGGTATGTTATCGTAGCAGCTGCTATTACTGCGTATAATTTCATCCTCGTCATACATAATTCAGGCGTATTTATATTTATATTTATAATTCATATTTTGATTCGCGCTTCTGGAAATAATTATAGCAAGGTCGTCGTAATCGTTATATCGACGCGGAATTATTTACATGCGAAAGCTATAAAAAAACTCCTCGGTGATCTATCATTCGCGGATTTATTTTCTCAACAAACTTTCAACATGCAAGCGGTCAACATTTTTGTGCAGAATATTTAACTTTTGCTTTGTTGATTCGACGCAATCGCTAGTCCATTTTTCCACGCGCAAAAATGTTAGTTCGCACTAATCGTAAGGTAACACTTTTTAAATGTTACATCGGGACATTTTTCCCGAATGATAGGTTTGTGCGAATTAGACGTACGCGATAGAATCGTGGCTTCGTGACTAGTAACCCACGTCACGTCCTCGTTCGATGCCTTTCGCAGCTTCCGAGACGCGATATACCCAGCCCATACACGGACTAAGATACTCTCGCGCTTCGAGGGCGCCACTGTCCAGGTCGGAGCGGTGACTTTGACAATCGGCGAATCATCCTTCGCACCTGGACCGAGCGCTCGGGAGACTCCAGGACGAACGTCCTTCGTGAAAACGGCCCGTGATTTTCATCTCCGTCATCCTAGCCGAGTCGACGACGAGTTTCCCCGCATCGAGGCCGGCAGAAATATCGCTTCGATACTCGAGCAGAGGGAGAGAGAGGGAGAGAGTGGGAGAGAGATGCGTCGACGAGGAGAAAAGTTCTTTTGTCGTTAACGATTTCACTTTCGATTTCGTCGAGGCGCGTCCAAGTCGAATTAGATTAGGAGAGATTATATCATTCGTCGTCGAAGAAAGGACCTACCTCACGTCAGCTACTCGATGCTTTCACCTTTCTCCGAGACTCGCGGCTCGCGGTGCCTTCTTCTTTCTCTCGAGTAAACATTCAGGCCAAGTTCACGGACACTCTAGTTAAGTAAGAGGAAAGAGATACCTGCGTTCACCGACACGCCACGCCGGCTTCGGATCCGAGTTGCGCGAGATATCAAACGTCGCGCGACGATTTATTTCGTCCAGCTCGATTCCCGTGGGGAATCCTTTCGGTTTCGACTATTTCATCAATAATATTACTACCACTATATCATTACGATTACCACATTATTATTAATTTCCAATACTTAAAAAGTAGCCACTCGAACGTTATCAAAACTGTGCATCCGAATTTTCGGAAGCGAAAAGTTTCGGTAGACCCGGTGAAAAAATGGACAGGGTCAAATTGACCCAGGGTGTAGGAGATGTGAAAAAATTGTGAAGAAATATCTCGCGAATTTTCGTCGCCTCGTTCTAACAATAAGCTAGATCAGAATCGAATCTAGTTTCGCGCGGTCGAATCTCCTCGCGACTGAAATTCGTTTGTGCAAATACGGTCCATCGCTGTCGCAGTTGCAGTAACCGAAGCGTCCAATCAGCGATTCGTTTGCCGTACTTTACGCTTCGTTCGCGAACGAATATGACGCTTGATTTATCGTCGTTCGCATACGATGTCACTCGCGACGTGGAATCACCCGTACGATTGCCAATACAGCATCCCATGCGAGATAATTCATGCGGGGGCAGAAGAGGCGTTCGATTTTTGGCGTCGAGGCCAGACATCCGTAAACCGATGCGCAGCCTGCGAAGAATTTGAAGAAATAGCCGCAGCGAGAACGCCACGAGGTTTCCCACTCTTCTGGGTAATAGAATACCAATATAATTGGACATCTCGAACCAGTTTTACAATTCGATGTCAGCTGTTTTCTTCGTATCGTTTATCGACATCTGCTACGCCGTTGCAATAAAATGCCCAATTAGCGCGTAACTCGAACAGTTTACACGAATCTACACAAGATACCATTAGCTTTAGCGTATATTACCAGCATTCCTCTCCAAAGCTTCGGTATCAATGCAGTTTTCGATCCGTGTATAGCTGCAGCTATACAAGCGTGTGAGAAATTCAGATTTTAGGCAACGAAATGCGCGTTACACTGATCTTCCGTCGTCCTTCTCGACGCGAATTCGCGAGACGGAATAAGGAGACAAAAGTGTAGCGGATGAAGAGAACAGGTTCGGTGTGATGTCACAAGGATAATTGCGGAACGGGTTTTTCGAAACGCTACCTCGGCCATGACCGTATTGGAAATGTAGACTGTTAGATAGTTAGAATCGATAATAGGTCATGAATATTCACGATGTCCGCTGAATCTGGCCTCACGGAGGATCGCGAGAAAATCTGTGCCCTGGAAATCCAGCGGGAAATTAATATCGCAAGTTAGATTTTACGAGAGGAATGAAATGGTCGGGTGTATCTGGAATTTTCAGGACTCGCGATGGACTGCGATTTACGGTTAGATTTTTCTATGCCGTTGAATCGCAACTATCCGCCTCATCTTACGCCTCCGACTATAGTCACGGCGTTTTTGCTGAAAATAATAATCCTCGGCGTCTCTTCTGCAGCACGATGCACGAGCAGCGTTGAGATGAAGTTTTTTCTTCGATTTGTTGGTAATTTAACGTTTAAATATTTATTTTATTTATATTTCGCACCGACATTTCTTACATCGCGTCGCGGCATTGTGTCGTAGTGATTGAACAAGTTGATTGCTATTATATCGCCGATTGCGAACCTTCATCGCGATTGTGACGAAAGAGTAAATGTAACATGTGATGTAAGTCGGAGAAGAGCTGAATCACGATTCGACGAAGACTAATTAAATTCACGTCATATTTAAAACTCGTCGCGTACGTTGGTGGCTTTCGGTTGGAATGCGATTGTTGGCAGAGGGAGGAGAAAAGACGAAAGAAATCTGTCGATATATCTGTATGCTCCGAGCTGTGAGAAATACGCTAACGTACGATCGGTGGAGCAAATGCTCTTCGGTTTAGGATCGGATTATTATTTTACGACGGAATGAATTTCGTTAGGATTTACCGTTGCGCGTGCAGTTACGCCAGTTCCGGTTACTTTTTCTAATAAATATGATATTTAATACCGACAGATCGACCGGGAGCTGAAAGAGCGGCCGAAAAATTATTATCGCTGCTCACGGCGATGTAATCTTTTGGTAGCCTCGCGGTAAAAGTTAAGAGTCGTCCGCGCCACGAATGAATATTCGAAATATTCCAACGGGAACGGAACTGTTAGTCGCTTTACAAATCAACGAACCGTAATCCAATGACAAAATAATGGTAGGGAAATAATTGGAAATAAAATGTGAGAACATCGTTAATAAAGATTTGATAGTTGGTAATAAAAAGTAGGAAAAAACACCATTCATCGCCACAAATCCTGCGCGGGTAAACGAACCATAATTCACAGGGGCAAAAAATCTGTAAATTGTGCTAGGAAATTCCGCATTTTTTCCACAAACTGCGAACTCATTTTCAGTGATTTCTCGGCCCACGACGAGTTACCAAAATATTCTCGACGGTTGCGAATTGGAAAAACGATAGAGTTTTCTTCCAGGAGGGCAGCGGGGAGGAAAAACGGCTGGCGAGAGCACCGAGAATAAAAAATGGTCGGTTCATTTTTCGCGCCCGATGAGAAATGACGGAGGGTGACGAGCATAGCGAGCTGCATTAAGTGCGGCTTACTCGAGCGTTGAACTCTCCCACACTCCTCGCGATATACGAACAGCAAAGACTCGCGTCTCGCTCTCCTCGCATCTTATTCGGCGTTCGTTAAGTAAATAAGCTCGCACGCGTGTAAGTACGTTCACTCGTTGCGCAATAAGCATCGGCGATTCGATCGCCCTTCTCTCTCTCTCTTTCTCCGGCCTCGTCCCGCATTTTTTCGTCCACCCGAGTCTCCCTTCCTCTGGAACAGCAAGAGATACGCGCGAAAATTAGGCGACCGTGCGGATTTTTTTATTTCCCTATTCCTAGATGCTGGCATTTTGTTAACGAATTTCGCGGGAATATTCGCGGTGTCGGAGCTTACCGCGAGAAATACCGCGAGCTACGAGTGTTGGGAGCAGACAGAGCCGAGCGAACTTGAACCTGACTTCTACGCGCGCGACCGTCGAACGTTCTCTCGTTCGCGAGCACAACGATAGTTTAGTCTCGGCAGAAATCATGCCAGCACCGCGCCGAACGTGAGAAAAGGCATACATCGAGTGTTTTGCATTTTTTCTCCCGGAAATAAATACAACCAATCGTTGTGAAACCACTTTTCGTTGAAAACCAACGGAATCGATGCGCTGCCAACCACGACAAAAATGCGATACACCTGCAAATTCCAAAATCAAGGAGAAGAAAAATCATTTTGGAACCATTTCAAAAATATCGCCAAAAATATAATACAAAAATGCAGATTTGGTCTTCCTTCGCCCTAAAATCGCTGGAAAGCAAATGAAAATGTCAGTTTTCGTCGCGGAAATCCACTTTGTCGGAAACACCTGCGAGGAATTTTAATGACAAAAAGTTCGGTAACTCGTTCCCATTTTTTTTTCGTCTCCTTCGATTTCGACGAACGAGTCGGTGGCTGCATAAATAACGGAACCCTCCTTTTTTCCTTCTTCTCCCTCGTCGTAGCGATATGCTGAAGAGAAAAAGCTCGCAGATTTGTCGCGCTCAAACGAGTGGATATTCTCGGAAAATTATCGAGACGTTAGATATCCAAAGGTCGTCGACGCGCGGTGGCATAATGTGTTTTTTGCCTCCTCGATTACGTCGATTTCGAAATTTCCATGCTCGTTTGAAAAAGTTGTCATCGCCGCGGCGGCAAGTCCCGTTAAAGTAAATGCGAAAAGGTTGTAAACGCGCGCGACAAAAAATCTCCGTCTCCGTCGACTGTCATCGGTCGAGGAAAGCATCGTGGCAAAAAAAAAAAAATCGCGATTCCTTTGAAACTCGTGCATTTTTTCGGTGACGCAAGCGAGTATCGAAGCAATTGTAGTTAGTTAGGATACGCGGAGTACAGGGACACGCGTCGACGAAGTAGGATGCGAAATGCGAGAGAGAGAGAGAGAGAGCGCCGACGACGTTGGGAAACGAAGAGGAAGGATAATAAAAAGGACGTAGGGAAAAAAGAGCGCGCGCGTGGTGGAGACGATGCGGAGAGATCGGGTTCTCGTCCCGCGTGCGAACGGCTCGAGGCTCGTGACGGAAATGCGGCGCAGCCTCGCAGCGCGCGCGGAGGGTGTCTTCGGCCGACTACGGTCGGCGCGGCGCTACTACTCGAGGCGGGCGACGCGGTGTCCGGTGGCCCGGACGACGTTCGCGCGTCCATCGGTGCGTCGGAAACCGAGTCTCTTCTGTAGCCGGAGGCGATCGCGGAAGACCCCCGCCAATCGGCGCATCGCGACGGAGAAGGGGTCGGGCGCGCAAAGGTATTTAAAGTGTAGGCCCGAAGCTGCGCATGAGTTCACTTCTGTTTGGTGCGGTGGTGCGTCGAGACGCACACGCCGCTGAAGAGGGTGCATTATCGTAGCCGTGATAATATAAAACGAGAACGCGTAACGAAAATTAGGGTAGAGGAAAAAAGTTGCTCGTACAGATGTATATAACGAAAGCGTGAGTTAGGACTTGGACAAATTCTCATCGCGTTGCTCCGACCGTAAAATTAATAACGAGGACGAGTACGAGGAAGAATAAGAAGAAGAAGCGGAAGTAGAAGAAGAAGAAGAAGAAGAAGGGAAATAATAAAAGCAAGAGTAAAAAGACGAAGAAGCGGAGGAGAGGAGGAAAGGAATAAGAATAAGAGAGTTCGTTCGTTGGTTAAAAAGACAAGCTCGATATCCGCCTCAGAGCTGCGAGTCGAGCGAAGCTCGAATCGATAATTTCGCTATCAATCACGCGAGCCCCACGCGCAAGTTCACGTTCCGCACGCGACGAAGGAGAGAAGAGATCGTCAACGACTGCTCCGCATTCCGGATAGGTAAGTGCATCAGAAACAAAATGCCGTTAGGCCGAAAGTGTGGAAAAATTCCGGATCGTAGCCGCGAATGAGCCGCGCGAACAGATGCGAGCGAGAATTTTGTGGGTGGCACCAGTGCAACAAAAGTGACGTTATTCTTCCACCCCTATCCACGTAAAATACCCTGCGGCGACGCCGACGACCCCAAGTGATCTCACACGATGGACTGTGCAGTGCACTGATCGCATATGGATAATAAAACAGTGGAACACGCGCGTTATGTGATGCTATACTCGGCCTACTGAACCGGCGGGATTATCCTCGTTTCTCGTTATTTAAAACGTCTGCGACGCGCGCGAGCTTTGATCGCGCTTTGACTCGCGGTAAGTGATCCCGAGAGGCAAACTCCGATCAGCTGATCGATGCTAGGAGAAGACCGATTTCCTGAAAAGTAGCGGTCCGAATTGCTGCCCGAATTGTCGGTACTTCAGTTTTTTCATCCTCGTAGCTCCGTCTCGTCAACGGAATTCAGAATTCCCCTTTCGCGACGTACCGCGCGTAGAAAGCTCCGAAAATCTGAAAAAGCTCGGAGCAGCTATAAAATTCGTCAAAGTTCCATTAACGTCGTCCGAAAATGCGATTTGGATATTCGATTTCGACTCGAGGTACGAAAAACCTGTGTTCTCGTCGATTTCTACTACTCAGCATCACTCTGCGAACGATCACGTAATTTTCTCGAACGTTTCGCTTCGCAATTCAAAGCTAAAGCGCGACAACATTTTCTTTCGTTTCGTAGCCTCGACTCGAAATTCGCCTCCGATTTTTGCCTATATTACGTCGAGGTGAAAAACCCCGATTTTTTTCCTTCGCGGTGAACGAAAATGGGAAAATAACTGCGAAATCGAACGAGAGACTTTGTCGAAACGGAGTTATTCCCCGAAATGAAGGAGCGCGTTGGCGAAAAATAACGTCCGAAATCGCGGAGTTGGGCGGTTCGCAGAAGCGTTGGTTCGACGTAACGAGGCCGCGCGTTAAATAATTCAAAGCGTTAAACCGAACGGACTTCGTCGGTTGCGTTTGAAAGAAGCGATCGATCCCGATGGTATTTCGAAGGCGAGAAGTACAGATAAATATAGTTCGGAGTTGCGAGAATTTCGTAATTGCGATGGAATTTCGGAAAGTTCATGGGGGTAGGAAAAAGCAGCTTCCGTCTCGTCGCGTGTGAGAGGGAGTCGCGTTGTCATTCGTCGGATAAAAGCGTGCTAGCTGGAAGCAGCCAGCTAGATCTCATTGTTGTATTCCAGGGGTCTCTCTGGCCGCATTTGGCCGTTGGTACGCTCAGTCGTTGGTCGTACCTACCACCCACAGGAGTCCCATTGTCGCGCGTATTGTCGTCCGAACAGCCTACGATTCAACGGATCGCATAATAGACGCCCCCGAGTCTGATAGACGCGAAACGAGAGGGTGAGATGTGAGATGAGAGGGGGAGGCGAAATTTGAGCGGAGAGAGGAAATAAAAAGGGTAGAGAGTACGATATATATATATATATATATATATATATATATATATATATATATATATATATATATATATGTGTCTATACGATTCGAATTTATTTATATAAAGTCTGATTACCTGCGTATATACATTTATATGTATGCGTATAATTGGAGGAAACTCAAAGCTTACCAAAAAAATAAAAATAACGCCGAGGTGCGAAGACTGTCCTGGAGCGAGACGTAAATTCGTGAAATTCGTAGCCTTTGTCGTTGAACTGCAGCGGTCTGACAATACGCAATAAATTTCACTGGGCTAGACCATATACGCGCGCGTGTGGGTGATCGCGATTGTATTCGCGGTGCATGACGCAATTTGCGTGGATTCGAATCGGCGACTAAAAGTCAACCGAGTATGACGCGTGATTTTTCACGTTTTCACGAGATGAATTCGATTCTTGGTCGAGATGGGCACGGAAATCCGTAAGATCGTCGCGAAATTTCCTTCCATACGTAGTACAAGGTAGAAAGCTGTTTTTTTAAATTCGCATCGTGAAATTTTGCAGCACAGAATTCGTTTTCATTTGGCCAAAGGTTTGTATTTTTGGAAAAGAAATGTCCCCTCGGATTGGAATTTTAAAGCAGACTGGACGAATCTATCTGGAATCGGTTCGTTTTTGACACGAATCGTTCGAACGGATCGAGCTTTTCGGTTCCCTCAATGGGAAAGGAGATTATGGTCCGAAAAAAGGAAAAAAGACAGGTGTAGAAGAAACTCATCTCGAATAAAAAAATCATTGCAGTAAAAAGAAATTCCATTGAGGAAAGATAAATCGATGGAGTAAAGGAATTTGAGCATAGCGAATCGATTTGAATGGGGAAAAAAACGATTCGAGGGGGGAAAGAAGGTAGATTGCGTGACGGAAATGATTTCGATTAATGAGAATTCATCGGAGTAGGAATAATTCGATTGATTGAGAATCAATCGATCCGTTTGAGGGGAGGTAAATGAATTGTGAGGTGAAAATGTACGTAGTGAAAAATAAACGTCGGGGCTGATTGGACTTTTTACAGGGTTGAGAAGTAAGATCGTAATTGATATGGTCGATTAGCAGGAGATCGAATCGGGTAGCGCGTCGAATTCTGCGGTACCTTTGCCATCCGCGCGTTGTAAAACAACTGAAAACGCGAAACGATCTCGCGGATCGGTAATAAGAAGAGCGGAGTAAGAAGCGCGTCGAGTTAGTCGGTCGTATTTCCGAGAACATCAGCAGCCGTCGCTCGTCATCCCCCTCGGATCTAGTTTTCCAAAGTACGCGTGGAGAAAATCGGAACGGAGAGAAGAAGAAAAAAATCGGTAAACGGTAAACGGCGATCGGTGACGTCGCTCGGCGGAGCGTGACCCCGCAGCGTCTGTTTCGCCGTCGACGGGTGAACAGTACCGGGCAGTTTTTGTCCTCGTCGAGTGGCGAGGCACGGGATCGTCGCGGATTCGCGAGTTTTTTGGAAAAGAAACATCGCCAACGACCGACCTTGTGCCGAATCTGCGGTACCGGAGCGTCGACGAGGCGAGAATTAATTCGATAGAAGCTCGCCGAATAATTCGGTGATATCGGAGTCGTTACACGTACGTAGGATCGTAGTTTACGACCGTTTCGATAAGGATTCGAAAACGAGGCCGGAGGTGTGGTCATTCGCGACGGGTCGTTCGCGAATCGATGGGCGCACGGAATCGTGTGAATCGGTTGAAAGACGACCGACTGGTGAACCGGGCGCGCGAACGGGTCTTCCCGCGTGCCTCGCCGTTCCTCCTTTGTCCGATCGATTCCTTTTTCACATCCTCCGTACTTTTTACGACTTTCGTTTTTCTACCGACTGCACGTACCGGATAATAGGATCGATTCCCGGACGATTCTAATCTCATTTTTACAGACGTATCAGATTTATTCATCGGTCGCTCCGCATATTCCTTGAATTATTCAACGTGGCACGCCTCGCCATGAAACTCACGCAAAATACCACCTTCCTTCTCGGTAACACGGCCGCCCCGTTTTTTCCCCCAGCCCCCCGCCACCTCCTTCCACGCCGCTCTTTCCAATAACTGTTCATCAAATCGATCTCGCTCTAATATCAATGCTTTTCCCAACCGTCTCCTTCTCACATTCGCGGCTATTTTATTTTCTCACATTATTCAACGTCGTCGATTCGCTCACGCTACGCACGAATCTCCACGCGACCCGAATCTTCAATCTCTCACCGATTCCCCGATCGACAGACGAGCCAGAATAGAGAAAGAGCGAGAGAGCGAGAGAGAGAGCCAGAGAGGGAGAGAGAGAGGGTGGATGGGAGAGGGGGAGAGAGGTAACCACAAGGAGGAGACGCACTCGTGGAATCATGAAACAAAAAACAGTTTCTCGATGGGGAAAAGAGAGCGCGAAATCTAATTGAACGTGAAGGGAGCGGACACGTTCGTGACAAAACGATCGAATATAAAATTCAGCACCTTTGGCAGATGCAACGAGCGAGTATACATGTATAGACAAACGAGTTGATTTTTAGTCGTAAAGCTGAGGACTCGAGGTTCTATTTAGTCCGGGCAATTTCTAAAAAAGAGAGAGAGAGAGAGAGATGCGTGGAACGATTCGGAGCAGAGAGGGATGGAAGGGTATGGCAGAGGAAGAAAGGTGGAAAAAGCAATGGGAAAGGC